>NW_024121987.1:14315286-14369664 GCF_016745375.1 Pimephales promelas
TTAACTCTTTGTGTTGATGGGACACTGGTCACGCTCTCGGGCAAGTTTGTACAAATGGCTCTGCTCCAACCTTAGAAGTCATTATTATGTTCAGTGCATAAACATCTATACATTTTCTTTTTTACATTTTATTTGTCACCCCATAAATTGTGAGACATTCTTATGTATTGTTGAATACAGAGTACAGAGTGCATAAGGTGTGTGATGTGTGCAGGCTGATGGATGTGAAGTCTACCAGGATGTATGTGGCGGTTTGTTTGCAATGAAGTGCTCATAGCCTCAGGCACTACTGAATCTTGGTCTGGTTACAATGGCTTCTGTAGGGAACCATCTCGCTCAAATGAGGAACCTGAGAGAAATGAGAATTCAGAGAGAGCAGTGTATTGTCCCTCATTGTTAAATATCTATTTAATTTATGTTCTATCACCTCTGTGGTGTGAAATGTTTGGATATGGCTTAGGGTTCAGGTTAGACCTATCAGGTATCCCATCAGGTCATCTGATACCTACAAATATTTGGATTGTACAAAATAAATGTCGTTCATGTTTACAAACACATTTATATGAGCCGACATGAAACTAGTGAAAGAATATCTAAATCAATCATTTTATTGTTTTGGACTTGTACAATTGCTATTACGTATCATCACAGTTTATGTGCAAACACGTATGACTGGATGACTATAACCATTCTGACTTTAAAATCAGGGATTTTAACGAAATATAATGCAATCAAAACGGGGGAAATGGGTCACGGCAGGTTTTATAAGCATAATAGTGTGTGTGTGTGTGTGTGTGAGAGAGAGAGAGAGGGGAGGGGTGGGGGGGAAAGAGATGCACCTGGAGGTCTGTAAGTATTCAAATGTGAAAGCCTCTAAAAGTTGCCATGGAAACTCATTTGCATGATCTGATGATTTCCATACTGGAAGTTTGGCTCAGGAAAAGGCTATATTTCCATATTGTGGAGTGAGTGAGTGTCGTTCTAACCACAGCCTCGTAGAGATAGATTTGAATTTCAAATGAAGAGAGATTACCTGGTATTGACGACCTTTGAACCGCCGACTAACCCTCCTCGCTCAGTTTAATGGAACATTTGGGAGTTTGTTTTTATGGTATGATCCATCATAAGTCTTACTATGAAAGCCCCTTGAAATAGTTTAAATGAAAACTAAAATGTTTTGTAACATTATCTGGATCCCTTGAGTGGGAGACAGTCTGAATGTTTATGTAATGTTAAGTGTGATTATCTTTTTTTGTTTTTCAGACATTGAACAAAATGGCATTGACTTCACCAGACAAGTACGTACAAACTTTGCTTCACTTATCATTCATCATGTGAAAACGAACTGTTGGTTTTCGGAGCACCTCTCATGAGGTGAAACTCTTTGGTACGGTAGTTCAAGTGGAAACGGATTGAAAGGTTTCAAAAGTTTTCTTTTGAGAGTCATTATGAATAAGCTTCATTCGTTCTTCAGATCAGCCTGTCATATGATCTAGTGGTGAGGACAGAAAACTTTCGTACACAGGAACTAGCTTCAGGCTTCTGAGGGCATTTGCATACTGCGCCTGCGGGAAGGGAAGGAATGTTTGTTAAAGGCCCTTTGCAGAACGAGTCCTGCAGCCTTACTGGTCTCTGAGTACACACACAGAGTGCATGTACACACACACAAACACACATGCCTGAGGACCAAAGCGCGACAGTGAACCACTACACATCTTGAAACGTTCACCGTGTTTTGGGTTGTCTAACAAAGTATTTGTTTCACGTACAGATAAAGACTGAGAACCTGAACGATTCCCCTCATTCTGGTTCGTCACACAAGACATGCCACTTAACTCAGGGATCACCGGTGCCTGGTGGCCAGCTTACTGGGGTACGTCTTTATCAACACAGTCAATGAGAAGTTTTTTTTCAATTATGTTTTGTATTAAGAAAATTAAGCCTATTTAGATCATTAGGCCTTTTGGCTTTGTTAATTTTTTAATAACAGTTAAAAAGATGGTCCACCCCAAAATGAAAATTCTGTCATCATTTACTCAGCCTCAAGTTGTTCCAAACCTGTATGAGTTTCTTTCTTCTGTTAAACACAAAAGAAGTCCATAGTATATATATATATATATATATATATATATATATATAAAAACTAATAAAGTCAATTGGTTTTCTGACATTCTTCAAAATATCTTCTTTTGTGTTCAGCGGGTTTGGAACAACTTGAGGCTGAGTAAATGATGACAGAATTCTCATTTGAGGGCAAACCATCACCTTTAACACCGATTAAGCACCGATTTAAGCAACTGCAAAAAAAAAAAGTCATTACTGTAATGTGAGAAAAATCTATATATTAGATATTTATTTTATTATTCAAGTATTTATGAGGAAAAAAAGGAATACATTAAATATTTATTATTTATTTTGTTAATTAAGTATGTATAAATCACGGAATACATTAAATATTTTTTATCATTTATTTGTTATTTAAGTATGTATGAATCACAGAATACATTAAATTTTTATTATTTAAGCATGTATAAATCAAGGAAGCATTTGTTAAATGCCTTTAATTTATAATGACTTATTATAATCATTTTTTATATAATACAGTAATCTAATAATCTAATTAGAATCGCCACTAAAAATAAATTGTAAATTAACAAAAAATAAGAGAAAAGCATTATGGTAATGACATTTTTGAGAAATGTCTGCTTAAAGAGATAGTTTACCCAAAAATAAAACTACTGTCATCATTTACTTAGCCTCAAGTTGTTCTAAACCTGTATGAGTTTCTTTTTTATTCTGAACACAAAAGAAGATATTTTGAAGACTAATGGGTAACCAAAGAGTTGATGGACCCCATTGACTTCCATAGTATAGAACAAAAATACAAATGAAGTCAGTGGGGACCATCAACTGTTTGGTTACTGGCATTCTTCAAAATATTTTCTTTTGTGTTCAACGGGGATTGGAACAATCACTTTAAACACAGATTAAGCATCGATTTCAGTCCTAATTCTCATACAGTAACTGCAAAAACTGTCATTACTGTAATGTGACAAATCTATATATTAAATATTTATTTTATTATTCAGGTATTTATGAGGAAAAAACAAATACATTAAATATTTATTATTTATTTTATTATTTAAGTATGTACACTGTAAAAAAATATTTTCATGATTTGTAATCACAACATTTTTTTCTTTTGTCAAATCGACTTAAATTATTTATGTGGTTCAGATAACATAATATTTTGAGTTTCTGGTGATTAAATCAATCTCCTTCATTGTATTGTGTTCATTGAACTTAAAATTTTAAGGCAACCAGGTTACTTCATTTTTTTAAGTTAAAACAACAATATTTTTTACAGTGTATAAATCAAGGCAGCATTTGTTAAATCTTTTTAATTAATAATGACTTATTATAACCATTTTTTATATAGTACAGTAAAAGATTACTGAAGTCTAATTAGAATCACCACTAAAAAGAATGTAAATGAACAAAACAATAAGGGAAAAGCATTATGGTAATGGCATTTTTGAGAAATGTCTGCTTAAAGAGACAGTTCACCCAAAAATAAAACTTCTGTCATCATTTACTCACCTTCAAGTTCCAAACCTGTATACGTTTTTTTCTGTTGGAACATAAAAGAAAATATTTTGAAGAATGTGTGTAACCAAACAATTGATGGTAGAAGTTTTTTTTTTTTTTTTTTTTTTTATAACCTCATACAGGTTTGGAACAACTGGGTGAGTAAATGATTTCATTTTCAGGTGAACTATCCCTTTAAACTGTCTTAAAATGCTTTTCTTAATTCAAAATATCTTAATAGACTTTACGCAAAATACTTTTCTTATATTTTCTTCTTGGATGCAATGTGACCTGAAAATGTTTTGTGTGATTTAATGCTTGAAATTCACCCAAAGTGTGATTGTGGTGAAACATAAGGTATGCATGTAATGGCTGTGGATTGGTGTTTTTAGGAACTCCCCTCCCTGCACTCACTGCCCCAGCTCGTCCTGATGCCTGGATCTCATCTGTCCTCTCCGTCATCATTTCTTCTCTCACAGGCCCAATCAGGACACCAAGGTCAGTGGATGTACTGGATCATATTAGGGATGATGTTGCTCACTGAGAAAGGTATTTTTGTTAGACTTAACTACAGTACATACATGTTTAAATGCTGTTTCCTCCAGCACTGCTGCAGCCCAATCTGCTTTCCTTGCCATCCCAGTCCCAGACAGGACTCTTACCACACCAGCCAGGCCTCGCACTCACTCCTCAGGTACATACGAACCTAATGTTGGATTATTTCTTGAAATAAATGAATGAATTAATGTAAAAGTGTTAAAACGCCAGAAACCCTTTACAATAAGCTTTCATTTGTTAACATGAACAAACACAGAACAATACTTTACAGCATTTAATAATCTTGTGGTTCACTTTTGAAAAAAAAATTGCTGATAATTTACTCACCCCCATGTCATCCAAGATGTCCATGTCATTCTTTCTTCAGTCGAAAAGAAATTAAGGTTTTTGATGAAAACATTCCAGGATTTTTCTCCATATAATGGACTTCAGTGGGAACCAAACGGTCCAAGGTCCAAAAGACACTTTCAATGCAAACTGCAAACTGCTCAAAGGGCTTTAAACAATTTCAGACGATGAATAAGGGTCTTCGAACAAACGAAACGATCGCTCATTTAATAAATAAATAACAAAGTTTTAAAAGCCTTGCTCTGTTCTGTGATGCACGTTCGTGACTCTCCTGTTCGAACTCGTTGATCAAAATGAACGAATCTTTTTCCGAACAAAACGAATGAATTGACTCGGAAAAAGATTCGTTCATTTTGATGAACGAGTTCGAAAAGGAGAGTCACGAACATGCATCGCAGTACAGAACAAGGTGAGCATTTGAGCTTATAAAACTTAAACTTTGTTGTTATTTTTTTTTAATGAGCAATCGTTTTGCTTGATAAGACCCTTATATTCATTGTCTGGAATCGTTTAAAGCCCTTTGAACAGTTTGCACTGAAACTGTCTTTTGGACCTTGAATCGTTTGGTTCCCATTGAAGTCCATTATATGGAGAAAAATGCTGGAATGTTTTCATCAAAAACCTTAATTTCTTTTCGACTGAAGAAAGAAAGTCATGGACATCTTGGATGACATGGGGGTGAGTAAATTATCAGCAAAAGTTTTTTCAAAAGTGAACGACTCCTTTAATGTTATTCTCAACATTGACATTATAATACATTTTTAAGATCAAAAGTCGTATCTGTTTACATTACTTAATGAACTGTGACCTCACATGAAGATGAACATTTGCATTACTATTAACATCAAGAAAGGTTAATAAATGCAGACGCAGTAAAAACAATGCTTAATGTTAAATTAAGCTAGTTAAAGCATTAGTTCACCCAGAAATGAAAATTCTCATATTAATTACTCTCCCTCATGTCGTTCCAAACCAGTAAGTCGTTTTGTTCAACTTCAGAACACAAATGAAGATATTTTTGATGAAATCTGAGATATTTCTATCCCTCCATTGACAACCACACAACTAGCACTTTCAACCCCCAGAAAGGTAGTGAAGACATTACAGTAATCCATGTGACTCCAGTGGTTTAACCTCAATTATATGAAGTGATGCGAGTGTTTTGTTTGCGCAAAAATACAACATAATTTACCACTTGAAAAAAATATATATTTATCACCAATGCGCATTCAGGCAGGAGTGTCTGCTCTCACGTGTGTATCCTGGTCCTCTCAGGATCTCTTTTTGGAGATTAGTATTTTGTAATTAAAATGGTAAATTATTTTTGTTTATTGCGCAAACAAAGCACTCATGCCACATCATACTGTACAATTGAGGTAAAACCACTGGAGTCACATGAACTATTTTAAAGAGGTCTTTACTACCTTTCTGGGGCTTGAAAGTGCTAGTTGTGTAGCTGTCAATGGAGGGACAGAAAGATCTCAGATTTCATCAAAAACGCCTTCATTTGTGTTCTGAGGATGAATTAAAGTCTTACGAGTTTGGAACCACATGAGGGTGTGTAAGCCCTTTAATGCATTAACTAACATTAACAGATGAGATTGTAAAGTGTAACCAAAACACCTGTTTATTCTTCACTGTTACTATTTTACATGTATTAAATAAGTCATCAAGTCTATGAAAGAACACAAATGAAAGAATGGGAATTATATAGTGACCAAGAAATGGTCAAAACTTCCACCCTTTGTCTTGTTTACAGCTTTGCCCTCTTTTTCCTTTTTTATTTTCAGAAGAAACATACATTTGGGCAAATGCCTCTAAACCTTTAATTATATACATTCATTGGTTCATATTGGTTATTATATGCATCTACCATGATATTTAAACCTATTAACTGTCACTCCCCTCATCATAGACGTACAAATGCACATCCAAACTTAAATAGTTGTAATTCTTGAATACTTTTCACGGTCTCTTTTTAAAGGAGATTAAGCAGATTATGTATATATTTTACAAAACAATTTGGACTCTAAAACTGCTAGAAAACCAAAGCCATGTATCTAACCAGGTTTTTGATTCCCAATTTGAAGTTGATATCATTAAATTGCGTACTAACAGTGGTACTGTAAGGTCTTTCAATGAATTTCCGCCACATACATCCTGGTAGACTTCAATGTCAATGAATGGTGAGAAAACCATACCATTGCCATATTGACATAGACTATTAGTGTAATGCATAATACCAGGGTACTTTTTTAAGGTCACTAAAGGGAAAACACTAAAACACATCAAAACAATAATACAAATGGCATGTAAGCAAACATCGGTGATAACAACTGATTACAGCTTTATTTTCTCCTAAGGCAATGGGCAGGACAGGGCTGGCTGGCTCCTCTATGGATGGACACCTGGACATGTCTCACTTACAGGTCCCAAAACATGTGGGATCACCACAAGATGAGCCTAATGACCTGGAGGAGCTGGAGCAGTTTGCTAAAGCCTTCAAACAAAGACGCATCAAACTAGGGTTTACTCAGGTAAGACTTTGTGCCTGGTTTTATAACTGTTTTAGATGTACATTTTATGGTATTGAACAGACTAAATGCATCCGGTCCTACTCAACTCCCTCCGAGGGGTCTCCTGCTCTAAAAAGGACGCTAAAGACAGCAGCCTCTAGTATCAGTCGCTACTGCGCTTCTTGAGATTAGGGGAGTGAGGTTTACACGCACAGGCACAGCTCTTACTTGCCCACGACTTCTCCTAAACCTCACTAACATCCGGGTCACGGCACCAATTGTAACTGATCATGAACTGCTTCGAGCAGGATTCGAACTGTAGTCTCCAGTGTGGGAGGTGGCCATGCTAACAAGGGTGCTAAAAACAGAAGCCGCTAGCGCGTCTCTTAAATCTAGGGGAGTGAGGTTTACACGCACAGTTCTTACACGGCTCTGACAGTTACACTTACTTTCCTAAACCTCACTACCATCCGGGTCACGGCACCAATTTTAACCGATCCTACTCGACCTGCTCCGAGTGGGATTCGAACAAGGGTCTCCGGCGTGGGAGGTGGCCCACAACGCTAACAACGACGCTAAAGACTGCAGGAGCCGCTTGAATCAGTCTCTTGTGGGCCTACGTCCGTTACTTGTACATTATAAATATCACCAGCTTCTGTTGAGTTTGGAAAATTCTCAGAATCAGAATATCTCTTCTCCTGTCTCTGAAAGTGTTCAGATTTTTAAATATTCTTGCAGATGCTCATTTTAAGTGGTGTTTTGTCAACCGGGTAACTTGACAGATTGCACATATTCATAACTGGAAATAAATCGTACTATTTCAAAGCGGAAGTGCATAATAAAGCTCAGTGCAAGTAGTCCATCCCAGAAGCGAGAGACACAGATTGTGTTTGAAGCCGCTAAATTCTCATCAGATTGCATAATTAATAAAAAAAAAAAAAAGAATAGAAACAACAATTCTATCTGAAGACATATTAAGTAAATGTGTGAATATATCAATATTTCTCCTTAATGGACATTGTTTAGTGATCACAAATAAATGGGAGTGAACACGATTGAATACGTACTGTTCTATTCAAAAATATCATTAATAGAGCCAGACCGATATATCGGCAGATCGATATTATCGGCCGATATTAGGCATTTTCCAAACTATCGGTATCGACAGTTATGATGGCCGATAAATTAATATTTCAAAAATAAAATAAAAACGGACGAAACGCGCTTGAACCATGCCATGAGTGTTGGAGCTGTATAGTTTGTCCACCAGAGGGCACTCTACACCGTTCCCGTTGGCAACACTCGTTGAGTTAGTCACGATACTTACATTGCTTGAATAACAATTAAAAGAACATCCCCATCAGTTTCCTTAACTCGAATAAGCATGACAAAATTTGTGACTATCATGTCCAGTTTAAAATAAATAAATAAATTAATTAAATATCAGCCGATATATCGGAATATCAGATTTTAAAACCCAAAAATATTTGTATTGATATCGGCCTTCAAAATCCTTTATCGGTCGGGCTCTAATCATTAACTACCGATTGATATTGCATAATTTTACAATCCTGACAAAAATGAGGATATTTCTGTCATTGTAACCACGTTTTATCATAAACAGTAGGCAAATATTGAAGCTATTCTGATTCAGTTTCTCAAGCTCAAATAAGAATGCTTGAATAAACAGGCATACTTAGTCAACATTTATGTATATTTGTTTTGTCGGACTAATGAAATTCACATATATTGTGAATGTCGTTTTTAGTAGTAGTAGTATTTTATTATTGCAATTTTGTATATTTCTTTCCCTGTCATTTCAAATATCAATTTAACTTCATGTGAGTGTACTGTATATCCACTCAAATATTAAATGGAAAAGGAGCTAATTTTAAATAGGCTCAATGTTGCCCAACCCTTTGTGGATCTCATCCAGTTCTCAAACTCTTCTGTGATGTGTTTGCAGGGTGACGTAGGTCTAGCCATGGGAAAGCTGTATGGAAATGACTTCAGTCAGACTACCATCTCACGCTTCGAGGCTCTCAATCTTAGCTTCAAAAACATGTGCAAGCTAAAGCCCTTGCTAGAGAAGTGGCTGAGTGATGCAGGTATGTGCTGCTACTGCCCTCTAGTGGACAGAACTTCACATCTTTTTTCTGTTGTTATCATTAGGTATTTGTTTTGCGGACTGTATTCAAATACCTGTAATGTTCCCTTCCCTTCACATCACCTCAGAGAACTCGCCATCCGACACCATGACCAACCCTACCA
This sequence comes from Pimephales promelas, assembly GCF_016745375.1. The sequence continues at coordinate 14,324,568 of NW_024121987.1, forward strand.
CCCTACCACCCCTTTTGGAGGGTTACGGGAGGAAGAGGAAAAAGAGAACAAGCATCGAAACTAACATCAAGCTCACACTTGAGAAACGCTTTCTAGATGTGAGTTTGACATTTTTACTACTTTTTTTGATTCTTCAGGCCCTCATATGAACATAATTTGAGAGAATTTCTCATTGTAGAGAGCATGACAGAAGAATGATACATATTTTTGGTCCAGTTTACGATAAGGTCTAACCCTAACTAACAATGAGCAACACATTTGTTACAGTGTTTGTTTATATTTTTAAACATTAGTTAATAAAAATACAACTATTCATTGTTAATTCATGTTTTCTCATGTCCATTAAATATTATTGACAGATATTAATATTCCTGTATTTCAATGTTTAGAAGTCGTATGCTCACAAAGGCTGCATTTATTTGAAAAATACAGTAAAAATGGTAATATTGTGAAATATTATTCCAATTTTAAGTAACTATTTTAATATGTAATTTATTCCTATGATGGCAAAGCTGAACATTTTTTCAGTATTTAGTGTCACATGATCCTTCAGAAATCATTCTTATATGCTGATTTGCTGCTCAGTGTTTATTAATGGTGCTCAGTTATTAATAATTGTTCTTATAATTGTCAATGTTGCTGTTGATATTTAAGTGGAAACCGTGACACATTTTTAAGAATTCTTTAATGAATAAGAAGTTCAAATGAACAGCATTTTTCATTAAAGCTACACCGTGTAACTCTTTTAGTTTATTCGTAGCTAAAAACATGTAGTTCTTTCAAAAATATTTGTGCTCATTAATGTATATTTACTTCGTTCAAGTAATAAAGTATTCTCGTGAGTGTATAATATGCCATTGAAAAATACATACAGGTAAGGGCATAGATATCTATATAAAGGCTAGATGTCTTAAGGCGGAGTTTCTATCGTCATCACCGGCGGCCATCTTGTCACAGGCAAGCTGATGTAAGATTTGTGGTCAGCTCGAACACAAATACTCTTATCTCGTTGAAATCTTAACGGATTTACAAACGGCTATAATTATCTGGATGATTATTTATTTATACACTTATTATTCATAAGTATGCTGTGTCATAACTACATCTCTGACGTTTATAACAAACCAAACCGTTTGAAAATCGGTAGAAAATTTAGCAAGTTATGGTTATTTAAATAGTACATGTACCATTAACACAATGTTACGAGTGAGAGAGCTGCCTGTGACAAGATGGCCGCCAGGTGCAGACGTTGACCTCCATTGGCCAGCAGCATGGACGAGATATCTAGCCTTTATATAAATATGGCTAAGGGGTTCTAATGTCGGTCGCCATGTTGCCCCTCCATCTTGAATGTACGTTAGCCAAAGAGGGACACACCCGTTAATTCAAGCTTCGCCTTTCGCGTTTACATTTGAGTTAACACTCATGCATGTGGTCGAACTGGAAGCCATTTTAATCTTGGACTACATTGGCCACCGTAGGAGTTGGAAATTGGAATTGAGAGGAACAGAAACTAATATTCATTGGATGGTCATGCCTTTTCACCGCTAGATGGGGGTAAAAATCACACAGTGTAGCTTTAATAGAAATATATAAAAACATCTTAATTATTCCAAACTTTTGTCTGGTAGTGTAAATGTTGAAATAACTAAGATTAATAAATATATGAAGAGTTCAGATGCAAAAGCCTCTAAGTGCCATTTGAAATTTTCTTCTAAAATGATCATTTTTATCAAGCTTGTATATTTAAGTTCAGTAATTTCACTTAAATGGCAATGAAGATTACCTGTTAATTGTCATGTAAGTGAAATTACTGAACTTAAATATACAAGCTTGATAAAAATGACCATTCTAGAAGAAAATTTCAAATGGCATTTAGAGGCTTTTGCATCTGAACTCTTCATATTCTTTTTTGTTAGTTTACGTTTACTAATATAGTCAACTAATGTTAACAAATTGAACAAAGTGTTACAATTGATTATCATTTACAGTGATATATTATAATTTTGTTGCATTTGCAATTATTAATTATTATTAAAATGTAGTCAACTGTGTGCTGCATTAGCATGTGGAGGTTTAATCCTTAACTATCCCAAGATTTAGAGAATTTTAAGATGTCACTACTTGCTGAAGACATTCCCCAACCTTCTCTTAATAAACTGTACTTCCTGATGTAGTGTAACAGGTCATTTTCAGCAATGACAAGATGCATCGGTTTTCTGTAGCCTGTGATATATAAACACGCTTTATTCCCTATATCTAGAACCCAAAACCCAACTCTGAAGAGATTACGCTCATCTCAGAGCAGCTAGCCATGGAGAAGGAAGTAGTGCGGGTTTGGTTCTGCAACCGGCGGCAGAAAGAGAAAAGGATATACTGCCCCATTTCCTCTTCACCCATGAAGTCTCACAACTACAACCCTCGCCTGGTGAGTCTGAGAAATCATTATTGAATGAGATGGGGGTCTGTCTGCTACCTCTAGTAATGATTGATCTAGTGCACAGGAAATTATTAACAGTCCAGTTAAGCTCCCCCTGAAATTTTGCAAAATGGTAGTGAGCATGATTCATAATGTACATCTGGCATGCTTTCTTAGACACACCCAGTCATAAAAGTACAACCTGAATGGTGACCATCAAGATTTATTAATAATAATCTCTGGATCAACATGGATAGAGACACATAGGGCAGATCTTGTTTCGAATAGAAGAAAAGGAAGTTTCTATTCTATTCTATTACGGTCACAGAGTTTGTTAGTTTCAGATGGGTTCTGTTCCTGTTTGCTTGTGTTCTCGATCCTTGTTAGTTTCTATGGTTACTGATTATGTTGCGCACCTGTCTCTACTTCTGTTGATTATCATCCTTGTGTATTTAAGTCTTTAGTCCCTCGTCTAGTGTTAACATTATGTTATAGTGTGTAGTGCTTCTTGGTTTCTCCCTGGGATTAGTACAGCTAAAAGATGATAACAATTTTATAATATTCAATATAATTTTATAATGTATAATATGTTACTGTATATTATATTATACCTGTCTATGGTTTGGGGTCAGTACGATTGTTTAATGTAGAAATTAATACTTTTATTCAGCAAGGATGCACCAAATTGATCAAAAGTGAAAATAAAATTTCTTTAAATGTAACGTATGTTGTACGAAGCAAAGCATATTAGAATGATTTCTGAAGGATCATGTAAATTCACAGGATGAATTTATATTAAAAACATATTAAAATAGAAAATAGTTGAATTGTAATTAGAGCCTGACCGATAAAGGATTTTGAAGGCAATATTTTTGGGTTTTAAAATCCGATATATCGGCCGATATTTTTTTTTTTTATTATTAAATATTGTTGTATTTCACACACGTGTAAAAGAAAAAGCTAACTTTTCTGCACAAGATACGTTTGATACTTTTTCTTTATGTCTAAATGTTCACTCCTCGCAAGTCTAACTTACATTTTACAATGTCCATTATGGCCATCATGACTGCCAATACCGATATTTTGGAAAATGCCTAATATCGGCCGATATATCGGTCTGGCTCTAATTGTAATAATATTTCACAAAATTACGGTTTTGACTGTATATAAATGCAGAAAATAATCGAAAACATTAAACACAGACATTTGACAGTTGACATTTGAACGGTCATGCATTTTTTTTTTAAATTCTACATTTGGAACAAATGGATAGCCACGATATGTTATAATAAACTTTAAAAATAATAATGAATTATGTTGGCATGTTTATAACTTTATCTTCCTCCCCAAGCTGTGTGTGTTTTTGAGGGTTTGTGATTAAAGGGTTGTATGTTTTTCCTTTAAAAAAAATGTTCTCCACCTTGTCTCCCACTAATTTGATTAATTTCCTGTTTCAGCCTTCAACTTCACGCTCATTCAGTCCACTCGCCTCTGGAGGTGGTGAGTATAGAGCCGGTGGGATGACAAACCATGCTATTGCCATTGTAGTAAAATGTATTTATAATTTATAACCTTATTGTGTTTTCTGATGTTATAACACATTTTTCTTGCAGTGTCATCAAGCTCCTCCCCCAACAGCCCCAGTCGAGGCTCTTCCCCCAGCGCTCTGTCCACCACATCCAGTCCACTGACGGCACAGGGGGTCAACCAGACGTTCAACACAGCAGGGTATAACCACATCAAATACCATGCCTTAAAGGGACACTCCATTTGCATTGCATTATTATTATTATTATTATTATTGAGATTTCCATTGTTAGAAATGGTTGAATGGTCGTGCAACACTCTCTCATTTTCCCCTAAGACGAGAGAAATCCGCTATTTACCTTTTTCACTGCCTCCAACAATGACGTAAAAATCGTAATTTTACGTCATTGCAGGAGGAAGTGTAATGCTACGTTCACACCGGACGCGAATAGTGCGTCAAATTCGCGCCTTGACCACTTTGTGTTAATTCGCGTGTCAAGAGTGAAACTGACGCGCGTAAAAACAAAAGTCAAATACAGTTTGAAGCGAAATGTATGCGCGTCAGAATCGAAATCCGTTGGCGGCCATTGTTTTTATGTCGACCGAGCATTCATCGAGAGAGTCACCGCTCTGTATTTAATCTGGAGAGCAGAACAGCGGCATGGGGATTATCGTCGCTGTATATTTGTGTCCACCGGACCCTTCGGAGGCGAACCGTGGCTAGTTTCACCATTTGCTCGCTCCAGGAGCTGCGCCTGGATGACTGCCGCTGTCAGAGGTACTTCCGCCTGTCCCGCGCCCAGTTTGATGACCTGTTGTCCCGCATCGGAGCGAGGATCACCCTCGCCCTCATCCACCTAATCTAGCTGTCATTTATTTTTGTTTTGATGATAAATAGAGCCAGCTTCCAAAGTTATTAACCTCTCCTGTGATTTTTTTTTTCTCTCTCACGTCCAGACACGAACTTATGCACATATGTTGATTGTCTTTACATCATAATACTATTTCATATAATCTAGATATGGAATGAGTAACATTCAATACAAAATGAACATGTTTGGTATATAGAAATAATGTTTTAAGTGATAAAATATTTGCTTTGTTGTGCATAATCCCACCATGCATATTACAAAATAATTTATTGAAGCATCCAGACACTTCACCACATGAGCAAGCAGCTAGGCTCCTGATTGGTTAACGCGGCGCGAATTCACGCCAAAGTTCAGATTTTTCAACTCGGGCGGCAGATGCGAATTCGCGTCAAACGCGTGAATGCACAAATGGCACTAACTAAATCATTCGCGCTTAACGCGCCAGACACTCAATTCGCGCCCAATGAGGCGTTTTCGCGTCTTCCGCGCTGCGCTCCACGCCTCATTCGCGCCGCAGGAAATTTTTACGCGCATAACGCGTCTTTGCATTGACTTAACATTGAAATCATTCGCGCCTGACGTGCTTTTCGCGTCCGGTGTGAACGTAGCATAAGAGGGGGTGGGGGGGTGTCTGTAAAGATTACAAGCATTAGTCCCCACCCTTTCAAACCTGCCTATAGAGGGTTGGGCCTAGTGCACTAACAGATCTATCACAGATCAGTGCCAGTGGGTTTGATTTCACTGGCAGAAACATATTTTTGAAAATATGGACGAAGATACTGAATACGCAGACGGATGCATCATGGATAGGGTTGGGTACCGAAACGTGGTGCCAATAGGGAACCGGTTCCGACATAAACAGCAATAACCAGACCGAATAAGAACGAAAATTTCGGTGCCTGAGTCTCTGTGTCATGAGGTGCACACACGCAAAGTCTCTCGCTCTCTCCCTCTATACGGTTAACCGAGCACTATACGGTTTGGAGCACAGTCTGTTCTGTCTCGCATGCACGCTCTTGCTCGCTCGCTCTAGATTCCGGGAGATTTTAACTAATTTGCGGGCATTAGGGAGCCATTATGCGGGTCTGATAGCAACGGGATTAATGAAGATGCTGAAGACAAAACGCTCCAAGGTTTGGCTGCATTTCACTTGTAAAATTACGCATCAGAGTTAGTGTGCCGATTGTCTGAAGCCCATATAGAATCACGCCAATCCATTGGCCAATGCCGCGGGCGCCGGCTTAACGATCTTACCTCGTCATATTATATTAGCGCGCATTATCTGATTTCATTGTGCGAAATGATTTCCAGGCGGTAGCGTAGAGTGAAGCTCAACTCTAGTCTACATTGATGGGCGGAGTAGTGGGAGTGGCCTGCGGAGCTGAGCATTGCAATGCACTATGGGGATTGTTGTCTACAATCCACAAGCACTAAAAAGTCATTTTCTGCCTTTTATTGGCCAAGAAGGACCCAAATTCGAAATTTATGATAATTCTACTACATATACGACCCACTTTCAATACATATTCATGTCTCCACTGTTAATTACCCTTTAAGGTTCTTCACACATGCAACCATCCTATATGTATAGAGACCATATGATGTTATTTTACAAGGTCATTGTTTTGTTTATTGGGAATAGTAGAATAAGTTAACATGCTTTAATGTTAAAAAAAGATATATTTTTTTTATAAACTGTACATTATTGCCGAAACTCTGTTCCCTGTCTCTCAGTAAGGCTCTGATTGAATTCCAGTTTCTTCAAAGCCACTCCTTCTGAAAGCCCAGAGTGCTCTGATTGGCCAGCTGACCCAGTGCATTGTGTTTGGCCAAACACTTGAAGCATGTGTCTAAAATGTAACGCCCCTTACCATAATAGCAAGCTTCAGCCTCTAATACCCAGTACACACTGTATGATTTCGGGCTGTCCCAGATGAAAGATGACCAAGCGTGGTGATTTCAGTGGTAGTGGCTCCTAAACGGTGGACCTACATCGAACAGTGAAAGAGGTTCAAAGACGGCCGTTGTGACGCTATTGCGACCAAAGATAGCCGAAAATTGACACTGACGCTAAAACATAAAACTACTAACCTCCATTTGCAAAATTTGCCATGCCAAATGGCCTCTTTTCCCTAGCTATGACACATAGGACTCTCTCAAGTTCAGGAATCTGTCATCCTTTAAATGCGCATTACACAAGCTAACTTAACTTTTGGTTGTACGTACTATTCAGGTACAGTCACCACTGATTCCTAATTTCATCTATTTTGGGAAGGCCAAACAAAAGGGGTTTACTTTCACATAGGAACACACAGCGTCTCAACAACATGGCGACAAGACTACAATTTACTGAGGCCTCGTCTTCCTTCTTTGCATTTGCATTATGCTAATATTTCAAATCTGGACTTTGATCAAGGCATTTTACGCAAGTCTGGATCAATGTTCCCTCTTGTAGGAGACTATGAGCTTTTCCAGATCTTATACATGCACAAACAGATACATTACACACTAAAGGCAAAAGAAAACATTAAAAAGCAACTGACATATGATGAATTTTACAGATCCTGGTATCGCTGGAACACCACGTCATACCACCACTGAGCACCTCTGAAGAGCTCCAGTACATCCGGAAGGGAACAGCCTCACTTCATAACTCACCAGACGAGAAAGGTCTTTGAAAGAAAGGAAATATTCATTCTGTAATGTTTACAACCTGCACTAAACGTGGAGGCAGAACACAGAGAACCACTATTCTGCTTCTCATGGTCTAATGTTCAAAATGCTTGTGAATAGAGCTTCACTGCTAATTACTGAAGGGAAAAAGCACTAATATGCATCGGCACATTGTTTAGATATGCAAACTTGCTGCAAAGAGCATGACAGACATGTTTCAGGAGAGCTTTTAATGTGCGTGAAAAACCTTATTTCACTTTCTGTCCGAAATCTCTGTGCCAATTTTGTTGGAAATGAAGGTTCAAATCTGACTTTGTGTATTGATAACGGCGAATAAACTGCACAAAACAAAACACAAACTTTTTTTAAAAAAAAAACACTGATATCTGAATAGCTTGTTTACATATTGCTTTATTAGAAATTTGTGTCACTGTTGTATAATTTAATGCGGAAAGGTTCATTAATTTTAGTCGCAAGGTCAAGACTGGAACTGCTGGCTCTGATATGTGCAGTTATTTTGAGACAACATTTAGTTGATTGGTCAGCATAGTTTACATTTCTTAATATATTTTCGGCATGCACCTAGTTTTGTGTTTCTGAATTTTTCTAAGGATTTCTGGCAGGGAAAACATTTTATATGCCTGCTGTGGAATATAAGCATTTCACACTATTTTTTTTTTATGCAGCATTGTCCAAAGCATTTGAAGTGCCTGGAGTTTCACATTTTAGCTTTACTGTATGATTAATAATATTTTCTAGATATTGTTTGGTTGTTCTTTGCTTTTTGAAAATTTGTATAACACTGTTGTATATTTCAATTTCACTGTTTGACTGTAATTAAAATGTGCACTTACATATGCCTCTTTTTCTTATGTACTATTCAACACATATGCATTTGGGGACATATAATTATGTCATAATTAGAAGATAGAAGTCAAAATGATGCGATAAACAGCAATCAAACCAACAATAGAGCAACAACATGCAAATGCTGTGACTATAATCCCAGTTTATAGCAAGTTATATATATATATAGAGAGAGAGAGAGAGAGTAGTAAGTTTTAATGGGTCAAGTGTTGACGAAAAAAAGATACGTCTTCAGCCATTTCTTGAAAATGGAAAACTCAATTAAGGCAGGTCATTCCACCAGCAGGGAACAGTCAAAGTAAAATTCTTTGAAAGTAATTTTGTACCTCTTGGGATGGCACCATAAGACGCTGTTCACTTTCAGAATGATTGGCAACCAGTTTAATTGAATGAGGAGAGGTGCTCTCTTCGGCTCATCAAAGACCACTCAGCATTCTGGATCAGTTGCAGAGGTTTGGCAGTCCATGGTGGAAGGCCTGCCAAGAGAGAATCACAATAGTCCAATCTGGATAGAACAAGAGCTTGGACAAGGGATTGTGTAGCATGCTCCGATAGGAAGAGCTGACCGGGCAGTTCTAGCATTGTGGTCTGTGAAGTTTAACTGATCATGAATCACAACTCCAAGGTTCCTGGCTGTCCTGGATGGAGTTATGGTTGACAAACCTAGTGGAAGGGAGGAGTTGTGAGGAAGAGTTGGGTTGGCCTGGATCACCAAGGTTGAGAAAATGGTGGTCCTTCATCTTGCAATAAATGTCTGTCAAGCAGGCCAAGATCTGAGCAGCTACCATCGGATCATCTGGTTGGGATGAGAGGTAGAGTTCAGCGTATGATCAGCGTAGCAGTGATAGGAAAAACATGTTTGTCAGTGACAGATCCTAGTGATGAAAAGTAGAAGGAGAAAAGAAATGGTCCCAGCACTGAGCCCTGAGGCACCCCAGTAACTAGATGTTGTGACTTAGACACCTTACCCTTCCATGACACCCTGAAGGACATAACTGAGATCATTGGAGTGTGGTTCCTGGGATACCCTTCGTCATTAGGTTTGACAAGACTGTCAAAAGCATCAGACAGATCCAGGAAGATGAGTAATGAGGGTTTGGAAGCTGCTCTTCCCAGTCTCAGAGCTTCTACTGAGGACTTGGCCGTCTCAGATGAGTGGCCACTTTTGAATCCATACTGGTTGTTGTCCAGGAGATTGTTCTGTGGAAGGTAGAACACAACTCGTTCAAGTGTTTTATAGAGCCCGACCGATAAAGGATTTTGAAGGCTGATACCGATACAAATATTTTTGGTTTTAAAATCCGATATTCCGATATATCGGCCGATATTTTATTTATTTATTCATTTTAAACTGGATATGATAGTCACACATTTTGTCATGCTTATTTGAGTTAAGAGAACTGATGGGGATGTTCTTTTAATTGTTGTCACAAGCAATGTCTGTATCGTGCCAACAGGAACGGTGTAAACGGTGTTTTGTGGAGGGCAAACTATACAACTCCAACACTCATGACATGGTTCAAACGTGTTTTGTCCGTTTTTATTTTATTTTTGAAATATTCATTTATCGGCCATTATAACTGCCGATACCGATAGTTTGGAAAATGCCTAATATCGGCCAATAATATCGGTCTGCCGATATTTCGGTCTGGCTCTAGTGTTTTAGCATTGAATCAAAGAAGGGACACCAGTCTGTAATTTTCTAAAAGTGCTAGGTGGATTAGAATGGGTTTCTTAAGCAGTTGGGTTATCCGAGCCTGTGGGAAAGGTACCAGTATGGGGAGAGGTGTTGATGATGTGAGTAAGTGCGGGTACAACTGAGGAAGAAATGACTTGAAGGAGATGAGTGGGTATAGGATCAAGCGGACAGGTAGTAGGGTGATTGGAAAGGAAGAGTTTGGAGACTGTCTCCGAGATCAGAGAATGTCGATTTTTTTTTCTTGTGAGATCAATATTGATTTCACAAGAAGCCATGCTTGCGATTGTAATAAAGAAATATTTTAGTCTGTTTGTTCCACAAAGCTATCATATGACTTCAGAAGGTGATGTGGAATATAGTGCATTGTGGACTACTTTTATGGTACTTTCGAAGCTTGAAGATTCATCATTTTGTGTTCCACATAACAAAGAAAGTCATAAGGGTTTGGAAAAATATGACGTAATGATTAGTCATTGTCCCTCAACTAGTCAATGTAATGAAGGATTTAAGGTGTCAGTTAGAATATGCATTCCATTGAAGGATTGAAGGCCCTCCCTAAGGTGTATCGAAGGGAAGGGCTGTTATTTTATACACACCTGGACAGACCTGTTCTCTGTGCTCACTGATTGGCTCAATCATTCCATTCTGTCCTGCTTGTCTGGTTTTCAGCCATACTGTTATTTTTTATTTCCCATTCCACAGATTTATCCAGAGCATTGTGAGTCGTGCACACGCCTGAACTCTACGGGACAATATGCTGACTGTGCTCTTCATCCTGGGCGCGTTGTCTCGCCTAAACTTTGCAGCAGGTAAAAATGATACATTTTTATAGCTTCACATTACGACTACAATTTGTTGCCAGTAAGTATTTAAATACATTTAGTAAGTGTTTATTCAAAGGCTTTGATACTTATTTGCTTTCTAGACATCCCTATTAAATTGCTGAGTCCTGAAACAGACGGGGTCGTGGCGGGCAGATTCCCAAACTCTTTTCTACTGAAACTGCCTGATTGCTCTATTTATGGAAACAAATCCGCTCAAGTGCTGTACATAGAACTGCCCAGCAATGCAAGCAGTATGCATCACTTTCATCCTGAATTTGGTTCACATGCCATTGACTAAATAGTAAGCATTATGACTTGTGTGTCTTGCAGAAACAGAGTCTTTCGAAGTTCCATATTGTCCTGTCAGTCTGCCAGGGTACCTTCTGAAAGACCTAAAAAGTGGAACAACTTACAAGTATGTGTGTGTGTGTGTGTACAGGCTTGGCTCATATATATCAGCTTTTGCTTTAAATCTTATTATGCTTGTGTGCTTCAGTAAATAATTTTTACAGTAAATAGTAAAATTGTATAAAACCCCACAAACTATAAAAATGACTTGATGGTTTAACTTATAGAAACCTAGTTGCTTCATTAATTCTAAAATTCGAGTTAATACAAAAAGATTAGTTCGTTTAGCAATAGAAAAAAACAGAGATTCTAATTATTGGACCAAAAACTTCTGCACGTAATAACCTGGAATGCTGTCTAACACTTAATGGCTGCTCTGTCAAGTATTCATCGTCGGGTAGTAACCTGGGTGTGCTCTTTGATACCAATCTTTCAATTGAAAGCCACATTTCTAGTATCATTAAAACTGCATTCTTCCATCTTAAAATGATAAATTACGACATATGCTTTCAATGACAAATGCGAAACAGTTAGCTCTTGCGTTCATGAACTTAAGGCTAGATTATTGTAATGCTCTACTGACTGGATACCCTGATTGCACAATAAACAAGTCCAGCTGGTCCAAAACGTAGGACCTCGAGTTCTTACCAGAACCGGCAGGAAGAATGACCATTAAACATTGTATACATTTTAAAATCTTGCTGATTACTTACAAAGCACTAAATAGTTTAGCTCCCCAGTACTTGAGCGAGCTCTTAAAGGGATACTCCACTTTTTTTTGGAAATAGGCTCATTTTACAACTCCCCCAGAGTTAAACTGTTGAGTTTTACCTTTTTTGAATCCATTCAGCCGATCTCCGGTTCTGGCGGTACCACTTTTAGCATAGCTTAGCATACATCATTGAAGTGCACAAGACCGTTAGCATTTCTCCCAAAACAATTACCAAAGTGTTTCGATAATTTTCCTATTTAAAACTTGACTCTTCTATAGTTACATCGTGCACTAAGACAGACGGAAAATGTAAAGTTGCGATTTTCTAGGCTGATATGACTAGGAACTATACTCTCATTCCTGCGTAATAATCAGGAAACTTCACTGTCGTACCATGAGTGCAGCAGGCGTAATGTTATGACGCAGCGCCTGAAAATAGTGCCCAGCTTCCAACGTGACAGGGACTAAGTTTGTGTAGTCATCGCGTCTGCTGCACTCATGGTACGGCAGTGAAGTTTCCTGATTATTACGCAGGAATGAGATTATAGTTCCTAGTCATATCAGCCTAGAAAATCGCAACTTTACATTTTCCGTCTGTCTTAGTGCACGATGTAACTACAGAAGAGTCAATAGGAAAAATATCGAAACACTTTGGTAATTTTTTTTGGGGAGAAATGCTAATGGTCTTGTGCACACCAATGATGTATGCTGAGCTATGCTAAAAGTGGTACCGCCAGAACCAGAGATCGGCTGAATGGATTCAAAAAAGGTAAAACTCAACAGTATAACTCTGGGGGAGTTGTAAAATGATTTTTTACAATTTCCAAAAAAAGTGGAGTATCCCTTTAACACATTATAGTCCTTCACGTCTTTTGTGATCTCAAAATTCTGGCTAGTTGATATTACCTTTCAAAATTGACTGCTGGCGGTATATCCCTTTCCTATTTATCTCCTAAACTTTGTAACAGTTTCCCTAACATTATCCGGGAAGCAGATACACTCTGTCAGTTTAAATCTAGATAAAAACACATCTCTTTGACCTAGCATACACATAACAAATTATAGACTTCTATAATTCAGTGTTAGGCTGCATAGATTAGGTCATCTGGAACTGGGAACACTTCCCATAAATCCTGATGTACTCGTTACATCATAAGAATGGCGTCTACGCTAATATTAGTCTCTCTGTTTATCCAGAGGTTTACCGTAGTCCACCGAATCCAGGCCGTATTCGGATCTGAAGAAGTATGTGCGCCTGGACACGACGACAACGCAGTCCTGAAGTATTAGATCTATATAACCCTGAAGTATTATACAGGCCAGACAAGTAATTTGGTGAAGTCAATTTTTAAAGAAAGACTACATGCCTACACAGATTTATATTCAAACGCGCATACATATAGACTAATATTAAAGTCCTTTCTCCTATCTGAATGAATGGGCAGAGAGTCAGACCTGCAGTTTCACTGGTCACCATATTTTATGTCCCATTAAAACTCTATGTATAGAAACAGCAGTACATTATGACAAAAATCGCTGAAAAAGTTTGATGATTTTGCCATAAAATAAGGTTTAAAACGCCCTTTTCCCCACAGGCTATATTTTTACTACGCATGAGCAAGGGTTTTTGTCTCCGCTGTCACAAACATCAAATGTGTCGTGTGCATCAGTGGAACCAGATGATAGGCTTAAATGTTTCCCGGCTTGACTATTAAAAGCAGACGATTGGCTTTCCAGCGGGAGGGGCGGGGCATGTGTATACAACCGCCATCTTTGGCGTTACGGGTTTTCCCTATAGACCATTTCACAAGATGTAAACAGCACTGGTCCAGAAGCACTTCCTGTTTCAGTTTGTAACTGTTTTCTTTATTTCACATGTAAAGAAAACATCTTAAAGATGTTTGTTTAACTTTTTGATTCAGTTTTATATGTTCTGTTGGTTGTATTTTATCCCAGCTCTTATGTAGTGTTAAAAAACTGAAACAGGAAGTGCTTCTGGTCCAGTGTTGTTTACATCTTGTGAAATGGTCTATATAGTTGTACTGAGGATTTAGGAAGTGGCATGTCTCTATATAAATTGTCTCTGCTAATATGCGTAATATAGGCCTACATGTAATACACATGCGCACGCCATCACGTTTTCTCAGATTCACGTTTTTGAAGTTTACATGGATAACGTTTTTCAAAATTTTTCAAAACGTGCACCTTGGAACCTATTTCAAAAATTACGTTCTTGAGCCACTAAACACTTGTGCAAATGAACGGCCAGAACACATTAAAAGTTTTCTGTTTTCAGTTTACACTGTGTCGTGAAAGCGGCCTCTAAATTAATAACTAACGATCTTTCCAACTGAAGTGAATCAATCAAAACTTTTTAAAGCCAAAACAATAATCCAAAAGTTTTCTGTGATGGGTAGGTTTAGGACTAGGGTTAGCGTAAATCGATGTAATATCATTATACAAATCATTATGCCTTGGAATTTACCCATAAAAAATGCATCACTCAGCAAATCAAATCTTATTATAAATGTCTTTATCTTTCAGCGTGATGTACAAAATTGAAAATGATACCAGCACAGTCTTGACTGAAACGACTACCACCGGTAGGCCTAATAGACTTTCTGTGATTTGAAATAAGCTGCTTGGAATAAATTATAGACTTAATAATTTTATTATGAAATATCTTTTATCATATAAAAAATGTAAAGAATGAATGAATCCCCAGTTTTGTATTGTGAATCTGGCCTGTTCATTTTTTTCCAGTCACTGATTATCAACAGATAAACGCTGGTCTCCCCGCACGCAGTGGAGCCATGGTGGTCATCACCGTCATTTTGTCTTTGGCTATGGTGGCCCTCCTGGTTGGACTCATTTTTAGTTTATTCTTTACAGGCTGAGCTCAGTGTGATTCACTTCAATAACACTTCATGAAATCTATTTGACTTTTATAAGTAATTGAAACACAGTTTGTATACATTTAGAAAATGTCAGTCTAAATTAATATACCTATTGTGTTGGATGTAAAAGGGAATTACACACATGTAGCCTAGGCTACTATAATTATCAGTAATTTCAAACTGGATAGTGTGTTGCTTTTCAAATAAATTGTGTTCCTTAAATGCATGTTTTTTTTTGTTTATTGGTTTGTTTTCAAACATAAATGAGTTTCTTTAGAATAAGTGACAGAATTCAAATGAAAGGTTTAACTCTTTTCTCAAAACACACCTTGTCAAGAGGGGTGCATTTTCCAGAAATATTCGCCACGTTTTATCTTTCTAGTTTCATAGCCTATAGCCTAGCTCATTATGTTGATAAATCTTTTTTATTATTATTATTTTAGATAGGCCTAAAGTATTTCAAGATGGCATTCCACTCAAATCAATGTCAATGAATATAGCGAGGCATGTTGTCACAAAACGTGGACATGTTAAGCTGTTTGAACTGTCGGATATTTCCTGGTCAACAAACAGTAGGCTATGGAAATGTTTAACATGTTTTTGTAGTCATCATGCGCATAAAAGACATACTGATTTTAGAATGACCATTGGCCCCAGTGATCAATGAAAACTTGTTGAACACTCTTGATTCCTAATGATTCTCACCTGTTATAATAAACGATATCGCCACAGTTGAAGTCTTAATTGATACAACGACACATTCATTCGAATAAAAAGATATTTACACAAGTTTTGCTGGCTATTGTAGGCAAACATAGTCGACAAAATGAATTTACAGCTTCAATCCAAAAGCAGAATTCTCGACCTTCATTTAACCAGCGGCTTACATGACTGGGACATGAACGAAGAAATAAAGTTAACGACGACGACTGATCAGTTTTACCACGGTAATATAATGTCAGTGAGTAGACTAATTCACTCGAGTCTGCGAAACAGGGTCGTTTGTTGAGTAAGTATCATTGAAGTGTCGTGGTTTGGCAGATGACAAGCGGACTGACCAGTATCTGGCCCAGTGGCACTACGCCAGAATCTCCAGAAGATCGTTACCAGTAACACCAGCAGCAGCTCACAGTTTCCAGCTCCCGCTCAGTGCCAGAGGTGTGTGTTCATCCGTCACATCACTTCACAAATGATAATATAATCTCCCACTACACCATTCATATGAACAAAACAGATTTATTATATTTATTTAAAGTGTCCTTTCAAGTTTATTTTATTACATTTCATGTTTATTTTTTTATAACATTCCATTCATTTTTGTTTTATGTAAAGTTTAAATGTTTATTTTCAAAATACAAAAGTCTTTCAAATATTATTAGTTTTCTTGGTGGTAGATGGTAGAATAGTGTTTGACTCTCTGAAAGAGGCTCCTTTTTGATTGGTTCCAAATTATACTTTCTGATAGGAATCTTGTGGATATTCCTTTTTAAGTAGGGCTGTCAAATGATTAATCACGATTACCCAACAAATTTAGCCTAGGTTCTGGTAACGTTAGTTTTTGGTTCCCAGAACGTTCCTGGAACTTTCCCTTAAGGTTAAGGGAACGTTTCGTAACATTCTCCTGTTAGCCTATAAAAATGGAACCTAAAAATAACCTACATGGAACGTTCCTATATTACGTTTTTATTGGTTCCCAAAAATGACCTCACGGGAACGTTTATGGGACTGTTCTGTGTTTGCTGGGTAATCACATCCAAAATAAAAGTTTGTTTACATAATATATGTGGGTGCACTGTGTATAATTATTTTATGTATATATAAATACACACACATGCTTGTAGCCTATATAAGTAATATTTTCATGTACATACTATAGATTTATATATAATTTATATTATATATAAATATAATATGTTTTTATACATATATAATATACACAAAATAATTATACACAGTGCACCAACATATTATGTAAACACAAACTTTTATTTTGGATGTGATTATTTGTGATTCAACATTTGACAGCCCTATTTTTAAGTTGTTGTTCAACTCTTCAACTTTCTTCAAAAGTCTTGTCACTGTGCCCTTCAAACACAATTCTTTCTGTCTTTTAAAGAGCCTGAAATAGAACCTAATCTGTGGTTGATGGTGAATCCCAGTTTAGCCTGCCCCATAAAATACCCTAGCAATAGCCCAAAAGCCCCAACACCCCCAAAACAAGCGGTGTCAACGACGTCAAGAACCACCACGCCTCAGGAGAAAAGTGTCCGTCGAGTGATCCTGCCTGATGAGACGTGCCTGAATGAGTCAATACACGACACCTCCCTCTCCAGCGAGTATCAGGTATGAGTAAAACCGCATTACATGCTTTGTTTGCTATGTTAATATACTGTCATTTAAACCTGACTGTTTCCACCTTGTCCCAGTTGACCGATGAAGATGACGCTTCCTCTGTAGACGTGCCCGTTTGTCGTAAGGTGAAGGGTGTTCGGAAGGGGAGGACTCCTAAAGCGTCCCCTCGCAAACTGGGTCTGACTCAGAACAGAAGGGTTCAGAGAGCACTGCAGGACAGCCTGAACCTGAAGAGCGGTGGATGGCCTCGGCCTCCTGTGAACTACTGCATCCTCATCGCCATGGCTCTCAGCAGCAGCCGACACGGCAGTCTCAACGTACAGCAGATCTATAACTTCACCAGGTGCCAGTGCTAGTATAGGGTTAAGGATTTGAACCAACTCAAATTATAGCCTATATAACATCTATATAGGGGTTGGTTATGTCGGCCACCGACATTTTTCCATTTTTAATATGAGTATCGGCCCGATAAGAAAATGAGGCTGATATCTTAAAGTTGATGGGTAATGGATTATTTCCTTCAGCTGAGACCCTTCAGATGCGCGCTGTTTTTCATGATGGTTTTGAAGCGTTTTAACCCTCAGGTGCTCTTCGTTTCGGAGTCACACTTGTTATCTTCCCGGTCAAAAGTGACCGGACACCTAAAAATGAAACTTTCTCCATCCCAGTAAAACCAATGCAATTTATTTTTGTTCTATAATATTTCTTCTTTTTAATTTAGTATTTTGAGACAATTTAAATGAATTTATTAATATTTATGCAATATTTATGGTTTATTTTTGCCATAGAAAAATATATATTATTTTCTATATATATATATATATATATATTATTTTCTTCAAAAAAATATTAATGCAGTATTTTAGTTTAATATAGAGTCTAGGCCTTCAGAAAAAAAAAATATTTTTTGAAGAAAATTAGCACCATCTGGTTACAGTATAGAGAAAAAGCGTAGAATCAATCAACCACTTACAGCTCTCTATTGAGAGGCATGTGAATTCCCCAGCTGTTTATGAACACATTTTTGTTGTTGTTGGTGGATTTGTATATATAGTTGAAACAATCTCAAAAACTATTTCTTATAAAAAAAATGACAAACAAATATTCACAATTTTTTTTTCTTTTCTTTTTTTACAATTTCCCATTCATTTCCTATGGGGGTCATTTTTGACCAAAGACCACAAGTGTGACTATTTTTTTTAAGACCACTTAGCATGCTCAGATCATGACCTCAATTTTTTTGTGTGTTCACATACATAATGCCAGAAAAGTCACCAAGTTTCGTAAGATCGCGATGAGGCTGTGATTTTTAAAAATTCAAAACATACTTTTTGTAATCAAAATTTATAGGTGTGTATGTGTATAAAAGTGTGTTTTGCACTCTAGATGTTGTAGAGTGTCACCCCTTTCTTGCGGTGTACTTTTTTTTTAGAATTGTGGCCGATTTGTAGATTGTACATACACAAATTCAGAGAATTTTTTTTTATATCAATTTCCCATTCATTTCCTATGGGTTGTCATTTTTGACAGAAGAGCAAAAGTGTGACTCATTTTTTTACGACCACTTAAATTGCTCGAATCATGACCTCAATTTTTTTGTGTGTTCACATACCCAATGCCATAAAAGTCACCAAGTTTCGTAATTTTCTGAAGAAGCTGTGATTTTTAAATATTCAAAACAGATTTCTTTAATCACAATTTATTGGTGTTTTTGTGTATAAAAGTGTGTGCGTAGGGGTGGGTATGTCTGTTTTGCACTCTTGATGTTTTACAGTGTCACCCCTTCAATGCTGAGCACTTTTTTTCTGCATCGTGGCCGATTTGTAGATTGTACACACAAAAATTCTCAAAGTTTTTGTCAATTTCCCGTTCATTTCCTATGGTCGGTCATTTTTGACCGAAGAGCACAAGTGTGACTTTTTTTTTTTAAGACCACTTAGCCTGCTCGGATCATGACATAAATTTTTTTTTGTGTTCACATACCCAATGCCATAAAAGTCACGTTTCGTAACATTCCGATGAAGCTGTGATTTTTAAAATTTCAAAACAGAACATTTTTTGGTCAGAAATGACCGAAGAGCACCTGAGGGTTAAATATGATTGGAAAAGAAAATTACAGTTTAGTGCAACATGTGCAGTGCAAGTCTGTCTACAAAAAAATAAAAAAATAAAAATAATAATGAGAATATTGTAATTGTGTGCTTGGGTTATGGCTTTTAATGAGACTTTTGTTTTTGTAATCCGGCTCTCTGAAAATGATATAGATTTAAATTTATCGGCTTTTGATTATAAAGAATTATTTATCAGAAAAAAAAAAAAAAAAAAAACAGCAAAAACTGTTTTAGCAACAAATATGATTTCCGAGGGATCATAACAAAGGAGTAAATTGCCTTTTAAAATGTATTCAAATAGAAACAGTTGTAATATTTCAAGAATTCTTTCAAAAACATAAGAAATTGTAATGTTTCTAAACTTTTGACAGATACTAGTGTGAATATAATATATGGTAGTCAACATTTGAAGTGGATAAAGTTCATCAAAGTTGTCCTAAGACAATGTATAACTTTGAAGGGTTTTGACACACACACACAGATTTTTTTTCCCTTTTCATTCGTTTTCTTGACTTTTTCCAGTGATTCTCATCCCATTTTCTTTTACTGTCATTCTAGAGAGCACTTCCCCTTTTTCATCACCGCTCCGGACGGGTGGAAAAACACAATCCGACATAATCTGTGTTTCAGTAACAGTTTTAAAAAGACCCCACAGCAGGTGTCTGGAGATGGCAAGAGGAAGTCGTGTCTGTGGCACCTCACTCTGGACGGCCGGCAGAGACTGAGAGACGAGATCCACACACTCACAGGAGATTCCTTCAGAATGCTGAAGAGGAGCATGAACTATCCAGGTGAGGGTCGAGTGGGGCAATAAGCAGCAAATCTGTTGATCTCATTTCACTCTTAATGTTGTCTGTATTGCAGATATGATCAAAGCGTTGTTGGAGCTGTAATCCTGCTTTGACCCCTGAAAAATGAGATCATCAGGCTGGACGGCAAGACCTGCTATGATTTATTCTTTATGAACTTGTGTATGTCATCAGCTTTTCTTCCTTTAGTTTTGTTATTTATGTAATTGTTTCTTTGTGTGTGTGCCTGTTTAATTTTTTCCTCAAATTACTAATTTTGCCTTATTAAATAAACAAATGCATATATTATGTTTCTTTATTTCCTTAAAGCAACTGGAAAAAATGAATTACTTAAAGGGATAGTTCACTTTGAAATACATTTTTGTTACGTGTTATAGCTTGCCTCAAGGGCATCCAAGATGTAGGTGTCTTTGTTTCCGCAGTAGTTTCTATTTTGACAATTTTAGGTCAAACCGTTCGGGTCTATCAGTCATATATAATAATGGAGGTCTATGGTCACCATCTCAAAGAGCATGCACAGAGAAGTCCAAATTAAACATGAAACTCGTAATGTAAATACATTGTGGCAACGAGGTAAAAACGATATAAATATTGTTCGTTTTCTCAAACAAACCGCTGGCCATCAATGTGTATTTGCGTTCATGTTTAATTTGGACTTCTCTGTACTTTGAGGTGGTGACCATAGACCTCCATTATTATATATGACTGATAGACCCGAACGGTTTGACCTAAAATTGTCAAAATAGAAACTACTGTGGAAACAAAGACTACATCTTCTTGGATGCCCTTGAGGTAAGCTAAAACATACCAAACATTAATTTCAAAGTGAACTATCCCTTTAACATGAAAAGAACTACTAATAGGTTCAAAAGAACAGTTCTTTCTCAAACTTTTTAAACATTGATAAGAAATGTGTCTTGGGCACAAAATCAGCATATGATGATTTCTGAAGGATCATGTGCCAATTTACAATGACAGTAAAGACGTTAACCTTTTCAAAAAGAAATGTTTGTTAATTCTAGTTGCATTTCAGAATACTGTTATATATTTCTGATTAGAATGCTGCATTGAGCATATATATTTCTATGTTTGCTGCTTGGATTTATTATGTTTATTGGTGATAGGCCTAATGTCTGTTTGTTTCAATAAGTTTATTAATCCACCCCAAACACAAGAGTGTGATGCTGCATATGAGAACACAAAATGTCACTGTGTTTGGATAAACGTCATGCAAAAGTGCCATTGGGATTCGTTAGACACAGATTTTACAATGTATGACTTGAAGCAGGTCACGTTACAAGGGGTGAAACATACATCTCCAGAAAAAAGACGAAATGTGAATCTTTCAGATGTATCTCTGATTATTATTATTTTATCATTGGATGGAATGCTAATAGGCTACAGATTCAAGAAGTTAGGAACTGATGACATAAAAATAAGCTCAACTGTGATTACAAGAGGTAAAAATGATATAAATACTGTTCGTTTTCTCACACAAACCGCTCGTTTCGTGACTTAGGCCATCAATGTGTACTTACATTTACGAGGCATTAAATCATGTTTAATTTTGACTTCTCTGTGCATGCTCTTTGAAGTGGTGACCATAGACCTACATTATATGACTGACAGACATGAACAGTTTGACCTGAAAATATCAAAACTGACACTAATGCAGAAA
This sequence comes from Pimephales promelas, assembly GCF_016745375.1. The sequence goes on from NW_024121987.1 coordinate 14,346,356, forward strand.
CAAAGACACCTTCATCTTGGATGCCCTTGAAGTAAGGTAAAACATACCAAAAAATTATTTCAAAGTGAACTATCCCTTTAAGAGATTTGGAAATCAATGTCATTACAGTTCAGAATATATTTCAGAATGCACCGAAACAGCTAAGGGTGTGAAATATTGTTCTGTAATATTTAAGAGATACAGATTTGATTAGAAGGATATAGTGTTTGATTTATTTATTTTTTAATTCTAAGTTTATTGTTCCTTCCGTTCGTCGAGGCTTCACGCTCCATCCCAGTAGGTGGCGGAAATGCACCTCAAGCTGGTTTGCCAACCACGAAAAAAAAATCACAAAAGAAGAAGAACGAAGAAGAAAACATCATGCTAGCTCTTACGTGCAGTGGCTGAAGAAACAAACTCAAAGAAGTGAAATGGGTGCATTTTATTGCTCGATCTGCGGAAAAACAGATTTTTCTGGCAAAGGACACATTCATGGGAAAAGCCACCAGAGTAAACTTAAAGTGATTCTTGTCAAATTCATGGATAAGGTAAGTGTGCTGCTAACTAAACAACTGTTAGCATACAGTGGCTCCAAGTACGATTTAGGCACTTAAGTCACTGTCAGATAATGTTTGAATTTTATTATATTAAATAACAAAACATCCTAAAAGAGTAACCCAATTTAATCATGCCAAAGCGATTTTAGTGGAAGTTCAGTTTATAGTTAACGTTAACATAAATATCAATGAATGGGTCAGCTGATTGCAGACCACCACAAAAATGTCTTTTAAAAAATAATAGTACTTTTTCTACTTATTTTGCAATGTATGCTAGCTTGTTTCCGCCAAGGAATAAAAAAGGTAATTGCATATTTTTAATATCTCAATTCTAAAAAAAGCTCATCGCAAAAAAGTCATAATTACCGGTAGTTATAAGTTAGTAAGTTAGTTAATTGCAAAAACTAAAGTTAGTCATTCTGACTTTATTTTTCAAGATTCCAGTCGCAATTTTAACATTTTTTTCTCAGAATTGTGAGACGCAAACTCTCTCTCTCTCTCTCTCTCTCTCTCTAAAAAAAAAAAAAAAAAAAAAAAGTTAGAAAGTGACAGCTATCTTTTTATTTATTGTTCATTTATATCTCACAGTTCTCTATTTTTGAGAGAAAAAAAATCTTGAGAGAATAAGTGATTATTACCTTTAAGTTTTAATTCAAACAAGCTTCCATAGACCTTATTCAGAGCAGCGCTATGATAGCGAGGCTGTGAGGATAGACATACCGTGTTTTCAATGGCATTCGCTGTGCAAAGTTGTGTAAAGCTCCCAGATCATTTTTAACTTTACACATCTCATTTTTGGAGGGTTTTTTTTACTGAAATATCACGAAAATATAGGTTTACAGCGTTTAAAAACACATTAAATAACAGTACAACCCACTGAAGAGATGTGCTGTACGTCTATCCCTCACAGCCTTGCTTTCATTCCCGTTGAAAATCAAAGATGGCGCTGCTGTGAATAAAGTCTTGACAACAATGACAAGTAGACTATGCATTGAGTGTCGAAGTACTGTTTGGAGCCACTATCTGAAATAAATGAGATTATCTCTCACATATGTAATACACTATCATAGGTCAAAGAAGCACGGAGGACCATCAAAAATCCTCAGGTGGAGAAATACAGTCCCCATCATGACGTTAAGTTCTGGTGTTACTGCTGCGCGCTGGAGGTCCAGAAACACGTGACCGACAGTAACATCACAGTTCTGTATGGAGGACTGCTGGAGCACATGAGCACGTAAGATATCGAACACGAAAACATTTGAGATGCGCATGGAGAGCTTGTGGTGAATTCACGGAGTGCTTTTCATTTCAGCCCAGAGCACAGGAAAAACACACACAAGTTCTGGTGGGACAATAAAGCAGATCTCAAACTACTGGACAAGTTCATTATAACAGAAGAGGAAACTGAGAGGTAGCTTTTTATTTGTATTTTAGGAAATGGCTTGATAGCATTTAGAACATAAGTATATTGATACTGTTAAAGTTGTTCAGATGTTCTACAGAGAAATAAATGAAGAATCCCTTTATTGTAGATTCAAGTCTGAGGTTTCCAAGGCTCTTGAACAGTTTGAGGAAAAAGAGGATGTGTTTATTAAGCAGGTAAAGACATTTTACAGGTTCTTTGTGTTGCTAATGGTTAGTTGAACCATATCGATGTCTTTTCTTCTCTTCTTTCGTCCTCAGCAAGCTGCAGTGATCCGGTCTCAGGAGCAGCACAGACTGGAGGTCCTTCAGTCATTATCAGAGGTTTGTTTTCCTCGGATGCTCCAAGCGTATCCATATCTCAGTACTCCTCCTGTTCAGTTTGTGTGATGAAAATATCGACTGACAAATGTTTTTGTGACTTTTTCAAACCCCAGTGTTAATGATCATTTTTTAAAACAGCATGCATTTGTAAAGTAATATCTTTGTTGGGGGAAATGACGTTAAAGAGACATGGACCATTACTATTGACTTTTCCTGAATCAAACTTAGCCGGATCCAGAAGTGCTACAACACGTTGAACTGGACCATTACAGCAATAAACCAACAGCCAGGTAAAATATTATGACCTGTGTTATTCTGAAACGTGAGGGATGCACCAATTGTGCTCCAATATCCATTCCAATTAGACATGTGCCGGTATTCGGTAATGCGATTTAATCGCGGTAATGAATATGCACGATATTGTTATCGCGGGCTCTTCAAAATACCGTGAAAAATAATAGATTCGAATTTAGACTTTTAAAGCGCGCATTAGCTGCTTATTTTCCTTCAAACACTGCGTGCTGCGCAGAACACGCGCGCACTCTGATGTAAACAATCCCCATTATGTATAAGCACTGTGTGCATGCAGCAGTGTGCACTAGTCTAATGTAAACAGTCCTCACATGGAGTAGAAGCATGGCGGAATACTCCCGACGATTTATCCCCGCAGGGCTGCCAAACTCTCAGACATTCCGCTTTAGACTCAAGCTTGAGACTTTCAGACAGGACGCGGAATACGCGCGCGACGCGCAGGGATGTTTTGTTGCTGCGTCGACCTGCATCGACCACGTCGGTGTTAAAGTTCAAAATAGTTAAACTTTTTATTTGTAAAATGGCAAATCGCGTTGTATCTGAAGGGCAACGTTGAACCAAGCGGCCGCAGCGTCGCTCATTCCGCGCCCTGTCTGAAAGGCGCAATTGACACTTTTCACACGCTCTCCCACAGAGAAAAATCACAGAGCAAAGAGGACACTGACACCGACAGACTAGACAGAGCAGGTTACTTTTGATATGAAAGTTGTTATTGATAAATTGAAGTTGATAAATCAGCTCTTCTGATCACAGATCGTTGCTCCTCAGTTCAAGTAAACCGATCATCATGTTACTTTCGTTTTTATTTAAAGATACAGTATAACTTACCGAAAGGTATATTTACTTGTACATAATAACGATCAATCAGTGTTTTCAAACATGGAAAGAGGTCAGTAACACTGCAGGAGAACAGTTGTGTCACAAAACGTTACATTTACCTCAGGAAAGCCATTTAATGACCAGCACATTAGTTGACTAGAAAAAAATATCAAGGAGTATTTTGCTAAATATTATATTTAATTTCTCTCTGTATGTTTACAGCATTATGTGAGTTTTTTTTCTTTCTTGAGAAACATTAACAGACTGGGGCCTACCTAATATTTATCCAAATGAGTCAATATTGAATTAAGACTGAAATCAAATCCAAGAATTTAATTGAATAATACAAACAGTAACCTACCAGTCATTGTAACATGTTGTCACTAAACTTTAAACAATTTGGTTTAGTTACCATATGTTTCGAAAATCACAATTACACATTGTGATACAAGTTGAGGTTTTTTTAGAGACCCACAATGCATCTGTTTTTCTTGAGCATTAAAATATAATTTCATTAAAATATCGTGATAATACCGTATACCGTGATAAAAGCTCAATCAATTAACCGCAGCATGAAAATTTGATACCGGCACATGCCTAATTCCAATAGACTTCAGTTCAAAAGTATAAGTATATTATATAAATTATAAGTTCAAAAGTATTATTATAATACTTTTCTTCAGCATGGATGCATTAAATAAAGTCATTTATAATGTTACAAAAGATGTCTGTTGCGAATAATTACTTCCTATTAATCAAACCTTAAAAAAGTTTCGATCATAAGTATTAATAAAATGAAAACAATTGTACTGCTTAATAATTTTATAATTAACAAGAAATGAAGAGATTTATTGTGGATAAACAGATAACTCAAGGGAAGGGGAGTATAATGGATTACATTGGTTGTACGTAAGATTGTATTGAACTTTATTGCCGTTGTACTGAGGAGAGTATAAAGAAAATGGTTTAAAATGTACTTCTGATGCCTCTGTCTTTTCTGTATTTGAAGTGTATTGGTGCATCCATAATCTTTATACATATAGTAGTAGTCAAAAATTTGGACATGTGAAATTGGTTTTGTTGACAAAATATGCTAACCAATATGAATTTAGTTTTTCTTCTATAGGTTTTTTGTGTATATATATTTTTTTAACACTAATCAAAACTATTAAATGAATTTAAATATGGGAATTATCTACTGTACTATTATAATAAAATGTGGAAAATTATAATAAATAATGAGTGTCCAAACTTTTGACTAACACCAGTCAACAGTTTGTGTAATATGCATTTTCCAGCATTGACAATTAGGAAATGCTGGTTTAGTGTCATTTGATGATCAGAATGGGAGTTTGTAATGCCTAAAGCATGAGTTTTGATGTCTGATAAGAAGTTCCCACAGTCGATCTTATGAAATGGAGGCACAGCCCGGACCGAGCCACGAGGATCTCGCCTCACACAGTCATCGGAGTGAGCCAGGATTTGGCTTAACTTTCATTGGTTACCAGGTATTTTGTATTGCACTATATACTTGCGACAATTATTGATTAGATTAATAAACAAGGTCAGACATCACCTTTGGTTTGCTGTCTGTATTTGCAGAACTCGTCCAGCAGTGGAAATGTTCATACTGGTGAGTCTGTCACTCGCATGACATCGCAGCAATAGCAAACCATGACGACCATCCAATCAATTCTCCCTATGGACAAAAGTCCCGCCTTCCATTTTTTTCTAGTTTGAGAAGCTGTTTCACTCTCTCAATGGGAATAGGGAAGAAAAGACTATTGTAATATCTGTTTCATGCCGACTTTAAATGATTGGATACAAATCAATCATTTTATGCTTTATTATAGTAATGTACCAATAGACAGGGTTCCCTGAATAGTGTTCAGAATAATTTGAGAAAAAATTATGTACTGTACCCGATATACATATCAAAATGAATCAATATCAAATCCAATCAAGATCAAAATGTAATCAAATCACAATTGTGTCAATACCCAGGTGTAATACTGACCATGCTGTGTTGACTTGTAGGCGCTGTTCCGCCGTGGCTATTGGAGGAGCCAGATGAAGGACCGCGAGAAATTGGACCCTCAATTCAGGAGTTTCTCAAACACAGTATGTACTTCACTTTCATGGTGATGCTTGTTGTTTTTGGCTGCGTTTATATTAAAGAGAAGATCTCTTTGCAAAACACTTATTTCTTTCTATCACCCATGTAATATTTAAAGAGATACTTTACCCAAAACGAAAATTAGCCCATTATTTACTCACCCTCAAGTCATTCTTGGTCTATATGACCATATAAAGCTTGGAAGAGCCAGGACATTTTTAAAGAGCCCCTATCATAGCATTTGAAATGTTCCTATTTTTGTTTTAGGAGTTCCCAAAAACAGTTCAACATGCATGCAAGGATGAAAAAAACACTTTATTTGTCATATAATATGCATTTATTTTGAACTGATTTGCTCACCGACTCCCAAATGATTCGTACAACGACTCATTTTTCCAAACCACTCCTTTGCGTGATGCTAATAGGCGGTGATTGGTCAGATGACAGACCCAGGCAGTTATTGTTTGTTAGCATAACACATAAACGTATTGATAAAGCACTGCAGTACTACAAGACGCTCCATTCTTTATGACAACTCCAATAACAGCGACAAACATTTCACATATTTAAAAAGAAATGACATTGGAGACCTAGAAGCTGCGCTGAGCGTAACTTACACACACACATGCTTATTGCACCTTCCCTCCTCGCACCCGACGCTACAAAACCGTTCAAAACCCATAAAAGCAACAATTACTAATAATACTTACAGGTTGTGATTCGAAGGAGGAAGCTGATCCATATACGCTGGGTAAGTAAGTTACTGAGCCCTCCTTCAGGAACAACCGCTTGCGAATCCACATTTGAATTCATTTATGTTTTTGAACTAACATTATTCGTCAATAAAATGATGAGAACACAATCGGGCTATACTGTTGTGGTATCGTTGCAAATATGAACTCTAACCACCGATTCTTCACATGCTCGTCCCTGGTAAATGAAAACAAAGTGGCTGAACTATCTTTGCATTGTAGAACACAGCGTCTTCTCGACTTGATGCTATGATGAATTATTTGAATGTGTAGACTTCAAGTTTACACTTCCGTCTGCAGTGTGTATCTACGTCACTACGAACCAGCTAATGACTCGTTTCAAAAACAATTCATTTCATAGACTCAGAGTCGACTCTCACTTTTTTGAAAGACAATAACTTTATACACGGTGCACTTTCAGATATAAATCTTTGCAGGATGTTTTCATTCCCTTAGAGCTATATTCCACACCATATGAACAGTCATTTTCAAAAATCCATGATAGGGGCTCTTTAATATAACTAGGATTGTATTCGTCTGAAAGAACAATGTCATATACGCCTAGGATGACTTGAGGATGAGTAAATCATGGGCTAATTTTTAGTTTTGTGTGAATTATCCCTTTAAAGGAGCAACTCACTCAAAAATGGACTCACCCTCATGTGTTCCAAACCTATATGCATTTTACACCCTAATTAATTGCATCAAATTTGGCTGAGAAATTACCACCAAAAGATAGTCATTATTGTGTTAAATGAGAAAAGCATTACAAAAAGCAGCTTAAGAAATGCATTGTTTGATTCAAAATTGAATAAATAAACTTTAAGGCTACTAGGGCCATGATCTGAATTAGTATTTAGATATATTTAGACCAAACCAGTTTGGTCTCATACAGGGGCATTTTAACTGCATTCTGTAAGTTCTATCACAGTGAGTTGTTGGCCTGCTTCATGTCCATCACCAATCAACTGTACGAAATGTAATTTTTATTGCGTTATTTTTCATAACTAATGCGGTTCATCGACAGCCCTTTTAAATGGGGGAAAAAATAATCAGATCTTTAAAATTCTTCCACAGTCATGGTTATTCTTATTTTTTTGCACTTTTTTCATTATTATTTTTGTTTATCTTACCCATTATATATATTTAGCACAGTCTAAGAAGTTTACCAGGTTTATGTTCTGTATATACTGTCACTGCGTATGTTATGAACGAGGAATCTTAAATGTTGATTCGCAGAGGAGCAAGAGAAGCTCAAGAAGCTTCCGCCCAACCGTGTGGGTGCAAACTTTGACCACAGCTCGCACACTGACGCCAACTGGCTGCCATCTTTTGGACGCGTGTGGAATAGTGGCAGGCGCTGGCAGTCTAGGTGAGCCCTAACTTCAGCACAAATATCAAGCTCGTTTCATTCTTCTCGTCGTTCTTACTGACACTTTCCCCCCTCAGGAATCAGTTCAGGGAAGAAGAGGCAAAAACTAGGGGGAAGAGGAAGTGGAAAGATGATGGGAAAGCAACAAAGAAGCTCAGTAATGGAGAGTTATGATATGGATGCACCAATTACACTGGCAGAAGGAGGACAGTATGTGAAATATATATATATTGCTTTTCTCATATTGAGAATATGAGAAACATGCTTCATGTGGACACCAATTATGGTTTGTTTCAGCTTGTGAATATCGTTATGAAGAATTTGTTTGAGAAATGAACAGCACCATTTGTGTTTCCAGTTTATTGAATACATTTTTGCTACAGATGTTGTGTAATTTCCTTTTTTTGGTCATAAATCCAAAACAAAATATCCGTCCCACGCTCCTCAAAAGGTAAATGTGATAAAATGAAGACACAATGTGCAATATCTTCTTTCCATTTGGAACAATACATCAGTTCAGTCAAATTTAATAGAATCTCATCTATTAGAGCTATTTCATGTTCTCAACAGAAAGCCAAGACCATATTAATGTTCAATAATATAATAAAATACCTCAAACGTCTAGACAGAATGATAAAAATACAGATTACATTAATATTAAAGGATACCTTGCAGTCTTTTATTTTTCTTCTTTTTTTTTTTAGTAGTTTCTGTTAAAATAATACATGACTGAACGCTTTAGAATGCAAAAGAAGAGGGAAAAAAAAAACGAGTCTCTGTAAGAGATGCAGTGTTGGTCATAATTGTACAATACATTACATTTAAAAAGGACCATTAAGGGTCTTCATCAAGTTCCTGCGTTGAAGCTTCTTTCTATGTAACTTCATTCTCAAAACCAAGAAAATCCGGAAATATGTCGCGTCAGCCCGACCCGACGACATTACGAAAGGTCCGGTTTTCCCATGGCCGCGAGCCAGAGAAAACGCTTTCAGTAGCTTCATTAAATTGCATGTGGTTTATTAAGAGAGGAGGAATGAGAGACACCACCACGATCGTCAGGCTCATTTCCATACGAGCATCATTTGCCTTCATCGTCAGTCAGCAAACATTGCCCGTTCCCCTTTGAGACGTCTCATTTTAGGCTCACGTGGCGGCTACTGTTACATGACTTCAATCGCCACTCACTGCTGATAGTTTCTAGGTCACATATAACACAAGCCAGATTGAAACAGACGTCCGCCATTCGGTTTATGTGAATATCTGTCTGAACTAATCACACTGTCATCGTTATTAAGCACATATGCTAGTGAGGCCAAAGATCTGAGGAGCTACCCAAGTATAAGATCATGTGACCATTCAAGTTGCACTTTGATTGGATGAGTCAATATTAGCCAATGAAACTTTGGGGGCGTTTTGTCGATCCAAGCTTACATTTACCCTCAAATCTTGTGGTTTCCAATGTTGTTCGGCGGTTTTTGACAATGATGGAGGGTTGCTGAAGGAAGGAATTGTCTTCTGTCCTCAATAAAGATGGTCGAGTGAGAGGTGATGAAACTTCCTTGCATGGCAATCGTTCTCAAAGTACCATGGCGTGCGCGGAGATTTGGAGCGAGGGATTGGGGTCGTCCTGTTGCGATTCTGTCTCGTGCATGAACATTGTTTCAAGAGGAGCAGGGCTGGAGAAGCCCAGTGTCTCTGTGTCTCCTCCTGTCTCAATAAACAGAAAGAGCTCCACTTCACTAACTTTTATCTGAAAGAAGGATAAAACAGAAACAAGAGAACTATGAAATGAAAGCTCTTTTAGGGCATTTCTAGGGCAGGACAAAAGCTGCACTACCTTTGTTTTCCTCTGTGTCAGTAGCTGTTTCCTCTGATAGCCTTTGGCGTAGCTGGTTATACTTGATTTCTGTATCCTGAGAAAAAAAAAAAAAAAAAAAAACAGAATTGAGTTTTTCTTCACATTTGTGACCTGACCCAAACGGGCATTTACCTGTTTTATTATTATGGTTTAGTTTTTACTTACTAAAAATCGTTTGCCAATATTGGACACTTCAGTCAGACTTGTGTAATGTATGAATCTCCTGGCATTAAATCAGGGGTTCATTTAAAGGAACCCAATATAATGAACCCCTTTGCAAGGGCCGACCAAATTATATATGGCAAGAAAAGTGGTATGCGAAAAGTTTATATCAAAAATGAAACTTGGCTTTTTTGTGTGTGGTCATTTACCTGCCAAAAATATTATATGAACATTTACAGAAACTACAGCATTTATTTCTCTGCAGAAAATTAAGTTTCCTTTGCCAATTTATTATTAAAACATTTTTAATTTAAATTTATTTATTTAGCACTGTTCAGTAAATATATATATATTTTTAATTTTCAAAAAGGCCATAGAACTAGTAAGTGTGCTTAACTTGCAGCACTGAAAGGAGATTTAAAAATAGAACTGGAATTTTAAATTATTAAGAAAGCAAAACACAATCATTTCTTTAATTATTACTGCTAAAATGCGTTTCGTAAACCAGTCTCTCAAATTCTCCAGGGACCCCAAAGAATCTCCCTTGAAAACTGAATTAGATAACAAAATATCCATAAGTGCCACAGTGCAAGTTTGGAAAATAAAGTTAGGTTTTTAAATAATAGTAAAACAATACAAAGGAAAGTAAAAGACAGTATTGTAATGAAGCTTGTTTCTACCACAGAATTTATTAATATTGAAAGAAGAAAAATGAGAAAACGGCTCATTTATTCATTTTTATTTTTTCCCAAAAAAATAAAAAAAATGAGAATTCGGTTTGATTTTTATATTTTTATTTTCAGGGATAAAAAATGAGAAAATGGAAAAATATTCCATTTCCACGTGTGGGCGCGCATGAAACGCCCCTTTCAACAAAATATTATGTAGATTATCTTGTATCTGCACCCACATGACCCATCATTAGCCTACTTCACAGCTGGGTGACCCACTGACAGACCGGTATCCATTTAAGTGTAAATATGCAGCAGTTATAACTATTATTTTAGATTGCACATTGAGTTTTGGACAAGGGATGAAGAAGAAATATGATAGATATGAAAATATATAAATTGTATTATTTAGTGTCAATGTCACAGCGCATCTATTTTGGTTGTTATTCTATTCATTTATTTGTTGTTGTTTGTTTGTTATTCATAGCTTATAGCTTTCATAGCTTATAATCATGTTTACCTTTGCAAGGGCATTTATTCTAATATTTTTTAAATAGAGGCTAATTGTCATCTTTTATCAAAATTAATTTCAATCAAATTAAGAGGGCTGTTAAACTGTGGAAGGACTGAAAGTGTTGATCTTCGGTTGACCAATCAGCGGAAAGGGGCGTTTCATGCGAAATTGAATATTCAAACCATTTATCTATTTTCTATCCCTGAACAAAAATAAATAAATAAAAACAAGCCGAATTCTCTTTTTTTTCATAAAAAAATAAAATAATAATCAATGAGCCGTTTTCTCATTTTTCTACTTTCAATATTAAATCGAAAAACGAATGAACGCAACACACAGACCCACAATACTGTACATACTTTTTCTCAAAACTGTGAATTTATATGTCTCAATTCAGACTTTCTCTCTCAATTTCAAGTTCATAACTCGCAATTCAGATTCCCAATTCAAAAACGAATTGTGACAAGTCTAAGAAGTCGCAATTACCTTTTTTAATACCATGGTGGAAACAAGCTTCACTTCCTGGTTGTCAAACATGTTTATGGTTAAAGTGACCTGTAGTTACTCTGTGTGAACTTGAGTAGAACTGACTTCATACATCCACTTAAACCACACACACACAACATTTGATTAAAGCTACACTATGTAACTTTTTGCTATGTAAAATGCACTTTAAATGCCATAAATGTTACAAAGTGTACCTTAACACCATGTCCTAACTACACGCAACGCTTCTAATTTAGAAACGGTTCCTATTTCTGCGACGTCGCGGCTGACAGAATGAAGAAATTACACTGGTTATGAGTACACATTCTTTGTTTTTAGTTCAAAATAGGTCACTGTGCCACAAGCGATAACGGATAATTTACCTCCGATTTTGAAAGCATGTAATATAGCGTTCAAAATTAATGGAAATGCAAACAGACAACTGTACTTCATAACAAAATTAGTCAATGAGTATATTTTGTTAATGTTTTGATTTTTAATAATGTTATTTCTTGATTTGATTATGTCGTGTGGACCAATAGTGCGCATTCACAGAGAGACTCTGCTCACACCATAGGCTCACACGCTATTCTGAATGTGTGGCGTCGCTTCTAGTGTGGACAGACACACTTGCTGTAGCTGGAATTTTATCGCGTCGCGTGTATTTAGGACACGGTGTTACAATGCAGTATAATATTCCAAGAAAAGTAAACTTACTTTTGAGAAAATATCTAGCATGTTATATAATAATTGATACATTTTAAGTGAGACACAAGGTCATTGTATATTTGTCTATCATTGACCGGTTTTCTTGGTGGGCAACTCGTCACCTTCAGGTGCTGCAGGTTGGCCTGTAGTAGACGTATGTGGGTCATGATCTGTCTGTTGACGTTAGGTCCTCCGCTGCTCTGAGAGGAGGATGAGAGGAGCTTCTTCAAGTCGATGCCTGAGTCTCCCCCAGCCACTGGCTCCCCGCTGTTGGCCTGCACGTCATCATCTGTGCTGCTCTCACCTGAGCCTCCATACACCTCCAGCACCATGTAACTGCCTGCAGAGACTGGCAGAGAATGAGACCAATGGTTACAGGTTATAGCAACAGAAAAATTAAATGTAGTGAAAAAAGTTGGCTGCTTCCAAACACTTACAGAGTTAGTGCAAACAGTACAGTATTTTCCAAAGAATAAATCAAGTGTGCAAAACATATGCAAAGTGCACACATTTGAATTTGTGCCATTATGTGTGTAGCTGCACATTTCCCACAAGCTGGTAGTTTCACTTTAAATAAATTTGTTTAGGCTTGGCGTTTATAATAAATAAACTAAAATGCAGTTTAGTATTCACTTTTTTACAATTACCAGCATTTTGCATTTTTAAATGTAATAATAAAATGTGACAGAGTAGATTCAACTTATCGGTCACATGACAATGACAATTTAGTCCACCTGGGTAACATTCATACTAAACACATTCAAACTATATTAACACAAACTCAATTTTAAATGGTTGCAAAGTAATTACTTATTTGAAAGAAGTACTATTTTGAGCACTTGTTTCACTGATCAATTTAACACTAGTCTTGGTCTTTATACTGACACCTATTGGTGTGGATGAAACATCACATAAACTCACTCCACTATTTATGACCAGTTCATAATTGCCAATTCTATAACTAAGCATGTTTGGTTTTAATTTGTGCAGAAAATCATTTTTCTATAATGACCGTTGAACCCACACAATCAATGTCCTACATATCTCTGGTAGTTTCAAGTCTCTTGATTTACTCTGTAGTCATGTGATAAGCAGGATAATGTGCGGTCAGCTGCGCATTATCATAAAATAAAGGCCCTTCCTGATGACTTTGAAGAAAAAAAAACAGGACAAATACACACCACAATCCTCAGACGTCTCAAAGAAGCCCGTGTCTCCGGAGGGCAGTTCCTGTGCGTTCTCCCCTCTGTTCTCGCCCCTCTCTGAGCCATTCTCAACAGTGGACCCGATCACAGCGCTGTTCTCCGGCCCCTGCTGAGAACCCGTCCTCGCCACGTGCTCCCGTTGCTCTCCTCTCTCGGGGTCTCTGTCTGTGTCCTCCTGACTGGACATGTGGTTGATCAGGAGCTGCCTCAGTGTCGCCACTAAAGAACACAGAAATGAGATGAGAAATCGACAGATATATTGGGCTGCAACTAACAATTATTTTGAAAATCGATTATAGTTTGTTTCTTATGATTAATCTATTGATTACTTTCTAATTAGTCAATTAATTCATTAGTTAACTCTCTCTCCCTGCGACTGATGGAATTTTCCGTCTTTCTGTGTTTTCACTGTTATACGGTAGGGGGCGCTATTACACATCTTCTGAAAGAGTACTGACTCGAAGAAGAAGCAGAAACCAGATATAGCATTTGTAAGCAGATTCATATGTAAAATTAATGCAATCATTAACATTTAACAGAATCAATCCTGAATGAAATGTCCACCCAGGACGAGCTGTAGGACTGTGAGTGTTGATGGACTCGATACACTTTGATCAATGTTCTGAATCTGATCCAGACGTAGACAAAAATGCGATTTTCTCAGCTTTTTTTTAAAATGAAACTTACCCATATTCAAGTGTTGATTAAAAAAAAGAATACATGTAGGTGGAATAATATTTTTTTGTTGTTTTTTTTAAAGCAGAGGGTCTGTTCTTTCTTTTGAAAGATTGCATGTTCAGAGATTTATAAATCATGATTTATATGCAATTTTTTCAGTGTTTTGTTTAATGTTGTTGTTTTTTAACTAAATTTACCCACATTCAAGTGTTGATAAAAAAAAGAACGCATGAAGCTAGAATAAAGTTTTTTTTTAAGCAGAGAAAAAGCGTTAAACAACCAACAACGACGATAACGTGAATCCTTCGGATGAACCCAAATAATTTCTGCAAGTAAACTAAACCCATCATATTTTATGTCCTGATGTAACTGATGTTTCTAAGAGTGACACAAGGTAACATCTTGCTTTTGGAAACATTGAACCCAAAGCCTGTATATGTTTTATAAATGATGCCCCATCCGCATCATTTTTAATTGTTTTGTATTGTTTTATATACATATATTTGATTGATTGATTGATTGATATTTATCTAATTTAGTGTGGCTCTCACATTAGAAGACATGGCAGACAACTAGTTCAGTCCAGTGAGGTTCCTTTCATTCAGCATGGGTGTGTCGAATCAATCTGTTTTCCTAATCATGACACCGCTACAGATTTTGGGTCACAGTTAATCCCAGAAGTTGATTTGTTGGATTTAAGTTGTCCCTATCCGAATGAAGTTTTCAGTTACGTTTGAGAGGGATAGCTCGTAGCAGTCGAGTCTTCTACTCACGTGTCCTGAGAGCTTCATCAGCTCTGAGTGGCTGGAGCTCAAAGGCCTCGGCCTCGTCCTCATCTATGGCGATGCCCAGTCTCGAGCGCTGCTTCAGTAATGTCAGTCGATCGGTCATATCAGCCACCACGAACGCTTCATCATCTTCAGCCTGATCCGGTACCAAGTTTTCTTCCTCTTCATCCTCCTCATCAGATTTGGTCTCAAACGGGTTGGTACTAGATGGCGGGGTTGAAATGACCTCAGTGGACATGACCTCAGTAGACATGACCTCAGTGTCATCTTTTTCTAAGGAAAATATACAACAAAATTGAAGAAAACAATTCTGAAACATATTTACGAGGCTCCTAGCCAAATAAACTAGATATTCATGAGTAGGGGGGTTTCACACTGGCAGTTTAGTTCGAAAAGTAGCATGGTTCGCATTAGAGCCAGACCGATATATCGGCAGGCCGATATTATCGGCCAATATTAGGCATTTCCTAAAATATCGGTATCGGCAGTTATAATGGCCGATAAATGAATATTTCAAAAATAAAAATGGACGAATCACGCTTCAACCATGTCATGAGTGTTGGAGTTGTATAGTTTGTCCACCAGAGGGCACTCTACACCATCCCTGTTGGCAACACTCGCGTATAACACGCCACACATCCTGAACATTTAGACATAGAGAAAAAGTATCAAACGTATCTTGTGCATAAAAGAATGCATGAAGCTAGAATAGTGTGCGTTAGCTTTTCTTTTACGTGTCTGAAACCCAACGACGCCAAGTGTGCATTGGAGACTGTCGTTCTGTAATGGATTTAGAATCGCTAACGCCGCCTTCACACTGGCAGTTGAAATCATCTCCGATGTGGCTGCGAAACGACCGGAAGTCATTCATTTCCTATGGAGATTCGCAGACCGCATGCGAATGGGTCCGAAACGGGTCCGACCGAGTGCGGTGCGAAGAAAATCGTGTCCGTTGGTCATCCGGATGCGTTCAAAAATTTGAACTTGTGCGAAAAGCTACGGAGGGTTCCTATCCGACAATTCCAGCGGAAGTTGACCGTTGCTATGATACTGATAAACAAACCTGAATTAGTAACTTTTAATAAAATAAATAATGATTTTATAACGATAAGTTGTCATGTCATTTTTTTATTTTCACGACTTTCTAACGTTTATAAGGGCAGTTAATACAATTAAATTGAAGGTAGACATTGAACTATTGACCACTATATCACATTTTTTAGCCGACCTGACATGTCAACGTCCTCAGCAACTTTCCTCACGCAGCATAACCCTCATCAGAGAGATCATACAGAACTGACAGAATCAACCTTTAATCTCTCAGCCATTTTTGTTCTACCCGCGTCCAACGCTTTTCACTGTGTAGTACAAAATCCGTTGGGAACGTATTGCATATTACGGAGCTGATTTAAACTGTCAGTGTGAAGGCGGCGTAAATAGTAGGTTTTAGAAGGCAGGCAGCAACTGATGATTGAAAATGGTTTGATGTAGCTTGATGGAAAGAATTTAAAAAGTGCAGGTAAAGGGATAAGCAAGCTAACATTGTAATTATAAGGTAGCATATAAGGCAATGTAGGGACTAATTATTATTTTATTTATCAGATCTTTAATATATTTTGATGTTCCTCTGTTCTGTTGTGACAATAGAAACAAGTTTCTTTTTAAAATGCATTATCATATTATTTTAGTTAAAACTCATAAATAACTACAAATGACTAATGTTAGGGAAATCTGGTAATATTTTGTTGCGCGTTTCTGAAATAAAAAAATAATAATAATAATATCAGCCGATATTTCGGAATATCAGATTTTAAAACCAACAAATATTTGTATCGGTATCGGACTTTCAAAATCCTTGATCGGTCGGGCTCTAGTTCGCATGAAAAATTGGTAACCTGAAAGCTATAATGTGGACCTGGGGGACATGGCCCTCTATCAGAATCCAGAGTTTTGGGAAGATTGGAGAAACTGAATTTTTCGCCCAAAAAAAAAACGTAAGGGGTACCACTGTCGTTTTTTTTTCGGGCCGAATTTTTGAGTTTCGATATCTCAGCTCTGGAAGGAGCTAGAGCCTCCATTTTTGCACTCAGGTCTAAGTCTCATGGCCCTCTATCAGAATCCAGAGTTTTGGGAAGATTGAAAAAACTTAATTTTTCGCCCCCAAAAAAAACGTAAGGGGTACCACTGTCGTTTTTTTTTCGGGCCGAATTTTTGAGTTTCGATATCTCAGCTCTGGAAGGGGCTAGAGCCTCCATTTTTGCACTCAGGTCTAAGTCTCATGGTCCTCTATCAGAATCCAGAGTTTTGGAAGATTGGAGAAACTTAATTTTTCGCCCAAAAAAAAAAAAACGTAAGGGGTACCACTGTCGTTTTTTTTTTCGGGCCGAATTTTTGAGTTTCGATATCTCAGCTCTGGAAGGGGCTAGAGCCTCCATTTTTGCACTCAGGTCTAAGTCTCATGGCCCTCTATCAGAATCCAGAGTTTTGGGAAGATTGGAGAAACTTAATTTTTCGCCCAAAAAAAAAAACGTAAGGGGTACCACTGTCGTTTTTTTTTCGGGCCGAATTTTTGAGTTTCGATATCTCAGCTCTGGAAGGGGCTAGAGCCTCCATTTTTGCACTCAGGTCTAAGTCTCATGGCCCTCTATCAGAATCCAGAGTTTTGGGAAGATTGGAGAAACTTAATTTTTCGCCCAAAAAAAAAAACGTAAGGGGTACCACTGTCGTTTTTTTTTCGGGCCGAATTTTTGAGTTTCGATATCTCAGCTCTGGAAGGGGCTAGAGCCTCCATTTTTGCACTCAGGTCTAAGTCTCATGGCCCTCTATCAGAATCCAGAGTTTTGGGAAGATTGGAGAAACTTAATTTTTCGCCCCCAAAAAAAAACGTAAGGGGTACCACTGTCGTTTTTTTTTTCGGGCCGAATTTTTGAGTTTCGATATCTCAGCTCTGGAAGGGGCTAGAGCCTCCATTTTTGCACTCAGGTCTAAGTCTCATGGCCCTCTATCAGAATCCAGAGTTTTGGGAAGATTGGAGAAACTTAATTTTTCGCCCCAAAAAAAAAAACGTAAGGGGTACCACTGTCGTTTTTTTTTCGGGCCGAATTTTTGAGTTTCGATATCTCAGCTCTGGAAGGGGCTAGAGCCTCCATTTTTGCACTCAGGTCTAAGTCTCATGGCCCTCTATCAGAATCCAGAGTTTTGGGAAGATTGGAGAAACTTAATTTTTCGCCCAAAAAAAAAAAAAACGTAAGGGGTACCACTGTCGTTTTTTTTTTCGGGCCGAATTTTTGAGTTTCGATATCTCAGCTCTGGAAGGGGCTAGAGCCTCCATTTTTGCACTCAGGTCTAAGTCTCATGGCCCTCTATCAGAATCCAGAGTTTTGGGAAGATTGGAGAAACTTAATTTTTCGCCCCCCAAAAAAAACGTAAGGGGTACCACTGTCGTTTTTTTTTCGGGCCGAATTTTTGAGTTTCGATATCTCAGCTCTGGAAGGGGCTAGAGCCTCCATTTTTGCACTCAGGTCTAAGTCTCATGGCCCTCTATCAGAATCCAGATTTTTGGGAAGATTGGAGAAACTTAATTTTTCGCCCCCAAAAAAAAACGTAAGGGGTACCACTGTCGTTTTTTTTTCGGGCCGAATTTTTGAGTTTCGATATCTCAGCTCTGGAAGGGGCTAGAGCCTCCATTTTTGCACTCAGGTCTAAGTCTCATGGCCCTCTATCAGAATCCAGAGTTTTGGGAAGATTGGAGAAACTTAATTTTTCGCCCCAAAAAAAAAAAAGGGGTACCACTGTCGTTTTTTTTTGGGCCGAATTTTTGAGTTTCGATATCTCAGCTCTGGAAGGGGCTAGAGCCTCCATTTTTGCACTCAGGTCTAAGTCTCATGGCCCTCTATCAGAATCCAGAGTTTTGGGAAGATTGGAGAAACTTAATTTTTCGCCCAAAAAAAAAAAACGTAAGGGGTACCACTGTCGTTTTTTTTTCGGGCCGAATTTTTGAGTTTCGATATCTCAGCTCTGGAAGGGGCTAGAGCCTCCATTTTTGCACTCAGGTCTAAGTCTCATGGCCCTCTATCAGAATCCAGAGTTTTGGGAAGATTGGAGAAACTTAATTTTTCGCCCAAAAAAAAAAACGTAAGGGGTACCACTGTCGTTTTTTTTTTCGGGCCGAATTTTTGAGTTTCGATATCTCAGCTCTGGAAGGGGCTAGAGCCTCCATTTTTGCACTCAGGTCTAAGTCTCATGGCCCTCTATCAGAATCCAGAGTTTTGGGAAGATTGGAGAAACTTAATTTTTCGCCCCAAAAAAAAACGTAAGGGGTACCACTGTCGTTTTTTTTTTCGGGCCGAATTTTTGAGTTTCGATATCTCAGCTCTGGAAGGGGCTAGAGCCTCCATTTTTGCACTCAGGTCTAAGTCTCATGGCCCTCTATCAGAATCCAGAGTTTTGGGAAGATTGGAGAAACTTAATTTTTCGCCCAAAAAAAAAAAAACGTAAGGGGTACCACTGTCGTTTTTTTTTCGGGCCGAATTTTTGAGTTTCGATATCTCAGCTCTGGAAGGGGCTAGAGCCTCCATTTTTGCACTCAGGTCTAAGTCTCATGGCCCTCTATCAGAATCCAGAGTTTTGGAAGATTGGAGAAACTTAATTTTTCGCCCCAAAAAAAAAACGTAAGGGGTACCACTGTCGTTTTTTTTTCGGGCCGAATTTTTGAGTTTCGATATCTCAGCTCTGGAAGGGGCTAGAGCCTCCATTTTTGCACTCAGGTCTAAGTCTCATGGCCCTCTATCAGAATCCAGAGTTTTGGGAAGATTGGAGAAACTTAATTTTTCGCCCAAAAAAAAAAAAACGTAAGGGGTACCACTGTCGTTTTTTTTTCGGGCCGAATTTTTGAGTTTCGATATCTCAGCTCTGGAAGGGGCTAGAGCCTCCATTTTTGCACTCAGGTCTAAGTCTCATGGCCCTCTATCAGAATCCAGAGTTTTGGGAAGATTGGAGAAACTTAATTTTTCGCCCCAAAAAAAAACGTAAGGGGTACCACTGTCGTTTTTTTTTTCGGGCCGAATTTTTGAGTTTCGATATCTCAGCTCTGGAAGGGGCTAGAGCCTCCATTTTTGCACTCAGGTCTAAGTCTCATGGCCCTCTATCAGAATCCAGAGTTTTGGAAGATTGGAGAAACTTAATTTTTCGCCCCAAAAAAAAAAACGTAAGGGGTACCACTGTCGTTTTTTTTTCGGGCCGAATTTTTGAGTTTCGATATCTCAGCTCTGGAAGGGGCTAGAGCCTCCATTTTTGCACTCAGGTCTAAGTCTCATGGCCCTCTATCAGAATCCAGAGTTTTGGGAAGATTGGAGAAACTTAATTTTTCGCCCCAAAAAAAAAAAACGTAAGGGGTACCACTGTCGTTTTTTTTCGGGCCGAATTTTGAGTTTCGATATCTCAGCTCTGGAAGGGGCTAGAGCCTCCATTTTTGCACTCAGGTCTAAGTCTCATGGCCCTCTATCAGAATCCAGAGTTTTGGAAGATTGGAGAAACTTAATTTTTCGCCCAAAAAAAAAAACGTAAGGGGTACCACTGTCGTTTTTTTTTTCGGGCCGAATTTTTGAGTTTCGATATCTCAGCTCTGGAAGGGGCTAGAGCCTCCATTTTTGCACTCAGGTCTAAGTCTCATGGCCCTCTATCAGAATCCAGAGTTTGGGAAGATTGGAGAAACTTAATTTTTCGCCCAAAAAAAAAAAAACGTAAGGGGTACCACTGTCGTTTTTTTTTCGGGCCGAATTTTTGAGTTTCGATATCTCAGCTCTGGAAGGGGCTAGAGCCTCCATTTTTGCACTCAGGTCTAAGTCTCATGGCCCTCTATCAGAATCCAGAGTTTTGGGAAGATTGGAGAAACTTAATTTTTCGCCCCAAAAAAAAAAACGTAAGGGGTACCACTGTCGTTTTTTTTTCGGGCCGAATTTTTGAGTTTCGATATCTCAGCTCTGGAAGGGGCTAGAGCCTCCATTTTTGCACTCAGGTCTAAGTCTCATGGCCCTCTATCAGAATCCAGAGTTTTGGGAAGATTGGAGAAACTTAATTTTTCGCCCAAAAAAAAAAACGTAAGGGGTACCACTGTCGTTTTTTTTTCGGGCCGAATTTTTGAGTTTCGATATCTCAGCTCTGGAAGGGGCTAGAGCCTCCATTTTTGCACTCAGGTCTAAGTCTCATGGCCCTCTATCAGAATCCAGAGTTTTGGGAAGATTGGAGAAACTTAATTTTTCGCCCCCAAAAAAAAAACGTAAGGGGTACCACTGTCGTTTTTTTTTCGGGCCGAATTTTTGAGTTTCGATATCTCAGCTCTGGAAGGGCTAGAGCCTCCATTTTTGCACTCAGGTCTAAGTCTCATGGCCCTCTATCAGAATCCAGAGTTTTGGAAGATTGGAGAAACTTAATTTTTCGCCCAAAAAAAAAACGTAAGGGGTACCACTGTCGTTTTTTTTTCGGGCCGAATTTTTGAGTTTCGATATCTCAGCTCTGGAAGGGGCTAGAGCCTCCATTTTTGCACTCAGGTCTAAGTCTCATGGCCCTCTATCAGAATCCAGAGTTTTGGGAAGATTGGAGAAACTTAATTTTTCGCCCCAAAAAAAAAAAACGTAAGGGGTACCACTGTCGTTTTTTTTTCGGGCCGAATTTTTGAGTTTCGATATCTCAGCTCTGGAAGGGGCTAGAGCCTCCATTTTTGCACTCAGGTCTAAGTCTCATGGCCTCTATCAGAATCCAGAGTTTTGGGAAGATTGGAGAAACTTAATTTTTCGCCCAAAAAAAAACGTAAGGGGTACCACTGTCGTTTTTTTTTTTCGGGCCGAATTTTTGAGTTTCGATATCTCAGCTCTGGAAGGGGCTAGAGCCTCCATTTTTGCACTCAGGTCTAAGTCTCATGGCCCTCTATCAGAATCCAGAGTTTTGGGAAGATTGGAGAAACTTAATTTTTCGCCCAAAAAAAAAAAAAACGTAAGGGGTACCACTGTCGTTTTTTTTTTCGGGCCGAATTTTTGAGTTTCGATATCTCAGCTCTGGAAGGGCTAGAGCCTCCATTTTTGCACTCAGGTCTAAGTCTCATGGCCCTCTATCAGAATCCAGAGTTTTGGAAGATTGGAGAAACTTAATTTTTCGCCCCAAAAAAAAAACGTAAGGGGTACCACTGTCGTTTTTTTTCGGGCCGAATTTTGAGTTTCGATATCTCAGCTCTGGAAGGGGCTAGAGCCTCCATTTTTGCACTCAGGTCTAAGTCTCATGGCCCTCTATCAGAATCCAGAGTTTGGGAAGATTGGAGAAACTTAATTTTTCGCCCAAAAAAAAAAACGTAAGGGGTACCACTGTCGTTTTTTTTTCGGCCGAATTTTTGAGTTTCGATATCTCAGCTCTGGAAGGGGCTAGAGCCTCCATTTTTGCACTCAGGTCTAAGTCTCATGGCCTCTATCAGAATCCAGAGTTTTGGGAAGATTGGAGAAACTTAATTTTTCGCCCCAAAAAAAAAAACGTAAGGGGTACCACTGTCGTTTTTTTTTTCGGGCCGAATTTTTGAGTTTCGATATCTCAGCTCTGGAAGGGGCTAGAGCCTCCATTTTTGCACTCAGGTCTAAGTCTCATGGCCCTCTATCAGAATCCAGAGTTTGGGAAGATTGGAGAAACTTAATTTTTCGCCCCCAAAAAAAAACGTAAGGGGTACCACTGTCGTTTTTTTTTTCGGCCGAATTTTTGAGTTTCGATATCTCAGCTCTGGAAGGGGCTAGAGCCTCCATTTTTGCACTCAGGTCTAAGTCTCATGGCCCTCTATCAGAATCCAGAGTTTGGGAAGATTGGAGAAACTTAATTTTTCGCCCCCAAAAAAAAACGTAAGGGGTACCACTGTCGTTTTTTTTTGGGCCGAATTTTTGAGTTTCGATATCTCAGCTCTGGAAGGGGCTAGAGCCTCCATTTTTGCACTCAGGTCTAAGTCTCATGGCCCTCTATCAGAATCCAGAGTTTGGGAAGATTGGAGAAAACTTAATTTTTCGCCCAAAAAAAAAACGTAAGGGTACCACTGTCGTTTTTTTTTTCGGGCCGAATTTTTGAGTTTCGATATCTCAGCTCTGGAAGGGGCTAGAGCCTCCATTTTGCACTCAGGTCTAAGTCTCATGGCCCTCTATCAGAATCCAGAGTTTTGGGAAGATTGGAGAAACTTAATTTTTCGCCCCAAAAAAAAAACGTAAGGGGTACCACTGTCGTTTTTTTTTCGGGCCGAATTTTTGAGTTTCGATATCTCAGCTCTGGAAGGGGCTAGAGCCTCCATTTTTGCACTCAGGTCTAAGTCTCATGGCCTCTATCAGAATCCAGAGTTTTGGGAAGATTGGAGAAACTTAATTTTTCGCCCCAAAAAAAAAAAACGTAAGGGGTACCACTGTCGTTTTTTTTTTCGGGCCGAATTTTTGAGTTTCGATATCTCAGCTCTGGAAGGGGCTAGAGCCTCCATTTTTGCACTCAGGTCTAAGTCTCATGGCCCTCTATCAGAATCCAGAGTTTTGGGAAGATTGGAGAAACTTAATTTTTCGCCCAAAAAAAAACAAC
>NW_024121987.1:14370164-14746994 GCF_016745375.1 Pimephales promelas
GATCCAGAGTTTCGAGAAGATTGGGGATACTTAATTTTTCGCCCCAAAAAAAAAACGTAAGGGGTAACACTGTCGGTTTTTTTTTCGGGTCGAAATTTTGAGTTTCGATATCTCAGCTCTGGAAGGGTCTAGAGCCTCCATTTTTGCACTCAGGTCTAAGTCTCATGGCCCTCTATCAGAATCCAGAGTTTTGAGAAGATTGGGGAAACTTAATTTTTCGCCCCAAAAAAAAAAACGTAAGGGGTAACACTGTCGTTTTTTTTTGGGTCGAAATTTTGAGTTTCGATATCTCAGCTCTGGAAGGGTCTAGAGCCTCCATTTTTGCACTCAGGTCTAAGTCTCAGTGCCCTCTATCAGAATCCAGAGTTTCGAGAAGATTGGGGATACTTAATTTTTCGCCCAAAAAAAAAAAACGTAAGGGGTAACACTGTCGTTTTTTTTCGGGTCGAAATTTTGAGTTTCGATATCTCAGCTCTGGAAGGGTCTAGAGCCTCCATTTTTGCACTCAGGTCTAAGTCTCATGGCCCTCTATCAGAATCCAGAGTTTTGAGAAGATTGGGAAACTTAATTTTTCGCCCAAAAAAAAAAACGTAAGGGGTAACACTGTCGTTTTTTTTTTCGGGTCGAAATTTTGAGTTTCGATATCTCAGCTCTGGAAGGGTCTAGAGCCTCCATTTTTGCACTCAGGTCTAAGTCTCATGCCCTCTATCAGAATCCAGAGTTTTCGAGAAGATTGGGGAATACTTAATTTTTCGCCCCAAAAAAAAACGTAAGGGGTAACACTGTCGTTTTTTTTTTCGGGTCGAAATTTTGAGTTTCGATATCTCAGCTCTGGAAGGGTCTAGAGCCTCCATTTTTGCACTCAGGTCTAAGTCTCATGCCCTCTATCAGAATCCAGAGTTTTGAGAAGATTGGGGATACTTAATTTTTCGCCCAAAAAAAAAACGTAAGGGGTAACACTGTCGTTTTTTTTTCGGGTCGAAATTTTGAGTTTCGATATCTCAGCTCTGGAAGGGTCTAGAGCCTCCATTTTTGCACTCAGGTCTAAGTCTCATGGCCCTCTATCAGAATCCAGAGTTTGAGAAGATTGGGGATACTTAATTTTTCGCCCAAAAAAAAAACGTAAGGGGTAACACTGTCGTTTTTTTTTCGGGTCGAAATTTTGAGTTTCGATATCTCAGCTCTGGAAGGGTCTAGAGCCTCCATTTTTGCACTCAGGTCTAAGTCTCATGGCCCTCTATCAGAATCCAGAGTTTCGAGAAGATTGGGGATACTTAATTTTTCGCCCAAAAAAAAAAACGTAAGGGGTAACACTGTCGTTTTTTTTTCGGGTCGAAATTTTGAGTTTCGATATCTCAGCTCTGGAAGGGTCTAGAGCCTCCATTTTTGCACTCAGGTGTAAGTCTCAGTGCCCTCTATCAGAATCCAGAGTTTCGAGAAGATTGGGGATACTTAATTTTTCGCCCAAAAAAAAAACGTAAGGGGTAACACTGTCGTTTTTTTTTTTGGTCGAAATTTTGAGTTTCGATATCTCAGCTCTGGAAGGGTCTAGAGCCTCCATTTTTGCACTCAGGTCTAAGTCTCAGTGCCCTCTATCAGAATCCAGAGTTTCGAGAAGATTGGGGATACTTAATTTTTCGCCCAAAAAAAAAAACGTAAGGGGTAACACTGTCGTTTTTTTTTCGGGTCGAAATTTTGAGTTTCGATATCTCAGCTCTGGAAGGGTCTAGAGCCTCCATTTTTGCACTCAGGTCTAAGTCTCATGGCCCTCTATCAGAATCCAGAGTTTCGAGAAGATTGGGGATACTTAATTTTTCGCCCAAAAAAAAAAACGTAAGGGGTAACACTGTCGTTTTTTTTTCGGGTCGAAATTTTGAGTTTCGATATCTCAGCTCTGGAAGGGTCTAGAGCCTCCATTTTTGCACTCAGGTCTAAGTCTCATGCCCTCTATCAGAATCCAGAGTTTCGAGAAGATTGGGGATACTTAATTTTTCGCCCCAAAAAAAAAACGTAAGGGGTAACACTGTCGTTTTTTTTTCGGGTCGAAATTTTGAGTTTCGATATCTCAGCTCTGGAAGGGTCTAGAGCCTCCATTTTTGCACTCAGGTGTAAGTCTCAGTGCCCTCTATCAGAATCCAGAGTTTCGAGAAGATTGGGGATACTTAATTTTTCGCCCCAAAAAAAAAACGTAAGGGGTAACACTGTCGTTTTTTTTTTCGGGTCGAAATTTTGAGTTTCGATATCTCAGCTCTGGAAGGGTCTAGAGCCTCCATTTTTGCACTCAGGTGTAAGTCTCAGTGCCCTCTATCAGAATCCAGAGTTTCGAGAAGATTGGGGATACTTAATTTTTCGCCCCAAAAAAAAAACGTAAGGGGTAACACTGTCGTTTTTTTTTCGGGTCGAAATTTTGAGTTTCGATATCTCAGCTCTGGAAGGGTCTAGAGCCTCCATTTTTGCACTCAGGTGTAAGTCTCAGTGCCCTCTATCAGAATCCAGAGTTTCGAGAAGATTGGGGATACTTAATTTTTCGCCCCAAAAAAAAAAACGTAAGGGGTAACACTGTCGTTTTTTTTTCGGGTCGAAATTTTGAGTTTCGATATCTCAGCTCTGGAAGGGTCTAGAGCCTCCATTTTTGCACTCAGGTGTAAGTCTCAGTGCCCTCTATCAGAATCCAGAGTTTCGAGAAGATTGGGGATACTTAATTTTTCGCCCAAAAAAAAAAAACGTAAGGGGTAACACTGTCGTTTTTTTTTCGGGTCGAAATTTTGAGTTTCGATATCTCAGCTCTGGAAGGGTCTAGAGCCTCCATTTTTGCACTCAGGTGTAAGTCTCAGTGCCCTCTATCAGAATCCAGAGTTTCGAGAAGATTGGGGATACTTAATTTTTCGCCCCCAAAAAAAAAAACGTAAGGGGTAACACTGTCGTTTTTTTTTCGGGTCGAAATTTTGAGTTTCGATATCTCAGCTCTGGAAGGGTCTAGAGCCTCCATTTTTGCACTCAGGTGTAAGTCTCAGTGCCCTCTATCAGAATCCAGAGTTTTGAGAAGATTGGGGATACTTAATTTTTCGCCCAAAAAAAAAAAAACGTAAGGGGTAACACTGTCGTTTTTTTTTCGGGTCGAAATTTTGAGTTTCGATATCTCAGCTCTGGAAGGGTCTAGAGCCTCCATTTTTGCACTCAGGTGTAAGTCTCAGTGCCCTCTATCAGAATCCAGAGTTTCGAGAAGATTGGGGATACTTAATTTTTCGCCCCAAAAAAAAAAACGTAAGGGGTAACACTGTCGTTTTTTTTTCGGGTCGAAATTTTGAGTTTCGATATCTCAGCTCTGGAAGGGTCTAGAGCCTCCATTTTTGCACTCAGGTGTAAGTCTCAGTGCCCTCTATCAGAATCCAGAGTTTCGAGAAGATTGGGGATACTTAATTTTTCGCCCAAAAAAAAAAACGTAAGGGGTAACACTGTCGTTTTTTTTTCGGGTCGAAATTTTGAGTTTCGATATCTCAGCTCTGGAAGGGTCTAGAGCCTCCATTTTTGCACTCAGGTGTAAGTCTCAGTGCCCTCTATCAGAATCCAGAGTTTCGAGAAGATTGGGGATACTTAATTTTTCGCCCCAAAAAAAAAAACGTAAGGGGTAACACTGTCGTTTTTTTTTCGGGTCGAAATTTTGAGTTTCGATATCTCAGCTCTGGAAGGGTCTAGAGCCTCCATTTTTGCACTCAGGTGTAAGTCTCAGTGCCCTCTATCAGAATCCAGAGTTTCGAGAAGATTGGGGATACTTAATTTTTCGCCCAAAAAAAAAAACGTAAGGGGTAACACTGTCGTTTTTTTTTCGGGTCGAAATTTTGAGTTTCGATATCTCAGCTCTGGAAGGGTCTAGAGCCTCCATTTTTGCACTCAGGTGTAAGTCTCAGTGCCCTCTATCAGAATCCAGAGTTTCGAGAAGATTGGGGATACTTAATTTTTCGCCCAAAAAAAAAAACGTAAGGGGTAACACTGTCGTTTTTTTTTCGGGTCGAAATTTTGAGTTTCGATATCTCAGCTCTGGAAGGGTCTAGAGCCTCCATTTTTGCACTCAGGTGTAAGTCTCAGTGCCCTCTATCAGAATCCAGAGTTTCGAGAAGATTGGGGATACTTAATTTTTCGCCCCAAAAAAAAAACGTAAGGGGTAACACTGTCGTTTTTTTTTCGGGTCGAAATTTTGAGTTTCGATATCTCAGCTCTGGAAGGGTCTAGAGCCTCCATTTTTGCACTCAGGTGTAAGTCTCAGTGCCCTCTATCAGAATCCAGAGTTTCGAGAAGATTGGGGATACTTAATTTTTCGCCCAAAAAAAAAAAACGTAAGGGGTAACACTGTCGTTTTTTTTTCGGGTCGAAATTTTGAGTTTCGATATCTCAGCTCTGGAAGGGTCTAGAGCCTCCATTTTTGCACTCAGGTGTAAGTCTCAGTGCCCTCTATCAGAATCCAGAGTTTCGAGAAGATTGGGGATACTTAATTTTTCGCCCAAAAAAAAAAACGTAAGGGGTAACACTGTCGTTTTTTTTTCGGGTCGAAATTTTGAGTTTCGATATCTCAGCTCTGGAAGGGTCTAGAGCCTCCATTTTTGCACTCAGGTGTAAGTCTCAGTGCCCTCTATCAGAATCCAGAGTTTCGAGAAGATTGGGGATACTTAATTTTTCGCCCAAAAAAAAAACGTAAGGGGTAACACTGTCGTTTTTTTTTTCGGGTCGAAATTTTGAGTTTCGATATCTCAGCTCTGGAAGGGTCTAGAGCCTCCATTTTTGCACTCAGGTGTAAGTCTCAGTGCCCTCTATCAGAATCCAGAGTTTCGAGAAGATTGGGGATACTTAATTTTTCGCCCAAAAAAAAAAACGTAAGGGGTAACACTGTCGTTTTTTTTTCGGGTCGAAATTTTGAGTTTCGATATCTCAGCTCTGGAAGGGTCTAGAGCCTCCATTTTTGCACTCAGGTGTAAGTCTCAGTGCCCTCTATCAGAATCCAGAGTTTCGAGAAGATTGGGGATACTTAATTTTTCGCCCAAAAAAAAAACGTAAGGGGTAACACTGTCGTTTTTTTTTCGGGTCGAAATTTTGAGTTTCGATATCTCAGCTCTGGAAGGGTCTAGAGCCTCCATTTTTGCACTCAGGTGTAAGTCTCAGTGCCCTCTATCAGAATCCAGAGTTTCGAGAAGATTGGGGATACTTAATTTTTCGCCCAAAAAAAAAAACGTAAGGGGTAACACTGTCGTTTTTTTTTTCGGGTCGAAATTTTGAGTTTCGATATCTCAGCTCTGGAAGGGTCTAGAGCCTCCATTTTTGCACTCAGGTGTAAGTCTCAGTGCCCTCTATCAGAATCCAGAGTTTCGAGAAGATTGGGGATACTTAATTTTTCGCCCCCAAAAAAAAAACGTAAGGGGTAACACTGTCGTTTTTTTTTCGGGTCGAAATTTTGAGTTTCGATATCTCAGCTCTGGAAGGGTCTAGAGCCTCCATTTTTGCACTCAGGTGTAAGTCTCAGTGCCCTCTATCAGAATCCAGAGTTTCGAGAAGATTGGGGATACTTAATTTTTCGCCCAAAAAAAAAACGTAAGGGGTAACACTGTCGTTTTTTTTTCGGGTCGAAATTTTGAGTTTCGATATCTCAGCTCTGGAAGGGTCTAGAGCCTCCATTTTTGCACTCAGGTGTAAGTCTCATGACCCTCTATCAGAATCCAGAGTTTCGAGAAGATTGGGGATACTTAATTTTTCGCCCAAAAAAAAAAAAACGTAAGGGGTAACACTGTCGTTTTTTTTTTCGGGTCGAAATTTTGAGTTTCGATATCTCAGCTCTGGAAGGGTCTAGAGCCTCCATTTTTGCACTCAGGTGTAAGTCTCAGTGCCCTCTATCAGAATCCAGAGTTTCGAGAAGATTGGGGATACTTAATTTTTCGCCCAAAAAAAAAAAACGTAAGGGGTAACACTGTCGTTTTTTTTTCGGGTCGAAATTTTGAGTTTCGATATCTCAGCTCTGGAAGGGTCTAGAGCCTCCATTTTTGCACTCAGGTGTAAGTCTCAGTGCCCTCTATCAGAATCCAGAGTTTCGAGAAGATTGGGGATACTTAATTTTTCGCCCCAAAAAAAAAACGTAAGGGGTAACACTGTCGTTTTTTTTTTCGGGTCGAAATTTTGAGTTTCGATATCTCAGCTCTGGAAGGGTCTAGAGCCTCCATTTTTGCACTCAGGTGTAAGTCTCAGTGCCCTCTATCAGAATCCAGAGTTTTGAGAAGATTGGGGATACTTAATTTTTCGCCCAAAAAAAAAAACGTAAGGGGTAACACTGTCGTTTTTTTTTCGGGTCGAAATTTTGAGTTTCGATATCTCAGCTCTGGAAGGGTCTAGAGCCTCCATTTTTGCACTCAGGTGTAAGTCTCAGTGCCCTCTATCAGAATCCAGAGTTTTGAGAAGATTGGGGATACTTAATTTTTCGCCCAAAAAAAAAACGTAAGGGGTAACACTGTCGTTTTTTTTTCGGGTCGAAATTTTGAGTTTCGATATCTCAGCTCTGGAAGGGTCTAGAGCCTCCATTTTTGCACTCAGGTGTAAGTCTCAGTGCCCTCTATCAGAATCCAGAGTTTCGAGAAGATTGGGGATACTTAATTTTTCGCCCAAAAAAAAAAACGTAAGGGGTAACACTGTCGTTTTTTTTTCGGGTCGAAATTTTGAGTTTCGATATCTCAGCTCTGGAAGGGTCTAGAGCCTCCATTTTTGCACTCAGGTGTAAGTCTCAGTGCCCTCTATCAGAATCCAGAGTTTCGAGAAGATTGGGGATACTTAATTTTTCGCCCCAAAAAAAAAAACGTAAGGGGTAACACTGTCGTTTTTTTTTCGGGTCGAAATTTTGAGTTTCGATATCTCAGCTCTGGAAGGGTCTAGAGCCTCCATTTTTGCACTCAGGTCTAAGTCTCATGGCCCTCTATCAGAATCCAGAGTTTTGAGAAGATTGGGGATACTTAATTTTTCGCCCGAAAAAAAAACGTAAAGGGTACCACTGTCGTTTTTTTTTTCTGGTCGAAATTTTGAGTTTCGATATCTCAGCTCTGGAAGGGTCTAGAGCCTCCATTTTTGCACTCAGGTCTAAGTCTCATGGCCCTCTATCAGAATCCAGAGTTTTGAGAACCCCTTTCGTTTTTTTTTTAGCAAAAAATTAAGTTTCTCCAATCTTCTCAAAACTGGGCCATGAGACTTAGACCTGAGCGCAAAAATGGAGGCTTTAGACCCTTCCAGAGCTGAGATATCGAAACTCAAAATTTCGACCCGAAAAAAAAACGACAGTGTTACCCCTTAAGTTTTTTTTTTTTGGGCGAAAAATTAAGTATCCCCAATCTTCTCGAAACTCTGGATTCTGATAGAGGGCACTGAGACTTACACCAGAGTGCAAAAATGGAGGCTCTAGACCCTTCCAGAGCTGAGATATCGAAACTCAAAATTTCGACCCAAAAAAAAAAACGACAGTGTTAACCCTTACGTTTTTTTTTTGGGGCGAAAAATTAAGTATCCTCAATCTTTTCGAAACTCTGGATTCTAATAGAGGGCCATGAGAGTTAGACCTGAGTGCAAAAATGGAGGCTTTAGACCCTTCCAGAGCTGAGATATGGAAACTCAAAATTTCGGCCCGAAAAAAAAAACGACAGTGGTACCCCTTACGTTTTTTTTTTTGGGGCGAAAAATTAAGTTTCTCCAATCTTCCCAAAACTCTGGATTCTGATAGAGGGCACTGAGACTTACACCTGAGTGCAAAAATGGAGGCTCTAGACCCTTCCAGAGCTGAGATATCGAAACTCAAAATTTCGACCCGAAAAAAAAACGACAGTGGTACCCCTTACGTTTTTTTTTTTGGGCGAAAAATTAAGTTTCTCCAATCTTCCCAAAACTCTGGATTCTGATAGAGGGCCATGAGACTTAGACCTGAGTGCAAAAATGGAGGCTCTAGCCCCTTCCAGAGCTGAGATATCGAAACTCAAAAATTCGACCCGAAAAAAAAACGACAGTGGTACCCCTTACGTTTTTTTTTTTTGGGCGAAAAATTAAGTTTCTCCAATCTTCCCAAAACTCTGGATTCTGATAGAGGGCCATGAGACTTAGACCTGAGTGCAAAAATGGAGGCTCTAGACCCTTCCAGAGCTGAGATATCGAAACTCAAAAATTTCGACCCGAAAAAAAAACGACAGTGTTACCCCTTACGTTTTTTTTTTGGGGCGAAAAATTAAGTATCCCCAATCTTCTCGAAACTCTGGATTCT
Organism: Pimephales promelas; assembly: GCF_016745375.1. Next base: position 14,378,437 of record NW_024121987.1, read on the forward strand.
GATAGAGGGCACTGAGACTTACACCTGAGTGCAAAAATGGAGGCTCTAGACCCTTCCAGAGCTGAGATATCGAAACTCAAAATTTCGACCCGAAAAAAAAACGACAGTGTTACCCCTTACGTTTTTTTTTTGGGGGCGAAAAATTAAGTATCCCCAATCTTCTCGAAACTCTGGATTCTGATAGAGGGCACTGAGACTTACACCTGAGTGCAAAAATGGAGGCTCTAGACCCTTCCAGAGCTGAGATATCGAAACTCAAAATTTCGACCCGAAAAAAAAACGACAGTGTTACCCCTTACGTTTTTTTTTGGGGGCGAAAAATTAAGTATCCCCAATCTTCTCGAAACTCTGGATTCTGATAGAGGGCACTGAGACTTACACCTGAGTGCAAAAATGGAGGCTCTAGACCCTTCCAGAGCTGAGATATCGAAACTCAAAATTTCGACCCGAAAAAAAAACGACAGTGTTACCCCTTACGTTTTTTTTTGGGGGCGAAAAATTAAGTATCCCCAATCTTCTCGAAACTCTGGATTCTGATAGAGGGCCATGAGACTTAGACCTGAGTGCAAAAATGGAGGCTCTAGACCCTTCCAGAGCTGAGATATCGAAACTCAAAATTTCGACCCGAAAAAAAAACGACAGTGTTACCCCTTACGTTTTTTTTTTTGGGCGAAAAATTAAGTATCCCCAATCTTCTCGAAACTCTGGATTCTGATAGAGGGCACTGAGACTTACACCTGAGTGCAAAAATGGAGGCTCTAGACCCTTCCAGAGCTGAGATATCGAAACTCAAAATTTCGACCCGAAAAAAAAACGACAGTGTTACCCCTTACATTTTTTTTTTTTTGGCGAAAAAAAAAGTTTCTCTAATCTTCCCAAAACTCTGGATTCTGATAGAGGGCCATGAGACTTAGACCTGAGTGCAAAAATGGAGGCTCTAGCCCCTTCCAGAGCTGAGATATCGAAACTCAAAAATTCGGCCCGAAAAAAAAAAACGACAGTGGTACCCCTTACGTTTTTTTTTTTTGGGCGAAAAAATTAAGTTTCTCCAATCTTCCAAAACTCTGGATTCTGATAGAGGGCCATGAGACTTAGACCTGAGTGCAAAAATGGAGGCTCTAGCCCCTTCCAGAGCTGAGATATCGAAACTCAAAAATTCGGCCCGAAAAAAAAAACGACAGTGGTACCCCTTACGTTTTTTTTTTTGGGCGAAAAATTAAGTTTCTCCAATCTTCCCAAAACTCTGGATTCTGATAGAGGGCCATGAGACTTAGACCTGAGTGCAAAAATGGAGGCTCTAGCCCCTTCCAGAGCTGAGATATCGAAACTCAAAAATTCGGCCCGAAAAAAAAACGACAGTGGTACCCCTTACGTTTTTTTTTTTGGGCGAAAAATTAAGTTTCTCCAATCTTCCCAAACTCTGGATTCTGATAGAGGGCACTGAGACTTAGACCTGAGTGCAAAAATGGAGGCTCTAGACCCTTCCAGAGCTGAGATATCGAAACTCAAAATTTCGACCCGAAAAAAAAACGACAGTGTTACCCCTTACGTTTTTTTTTTGGGGCGAAAAATTAAGTTTCCCCAATCTTCTCAAAACTCTGGATTCTGATAGAGGGCCTGAGACTTAGACCTGAGTGCAAAAATGGAGGCTCTAGACCCTTCCAGAGCTGAGATATCGAAACTCAAAATTCGACCCGAAAAAAAAAAACGACAGTGTTACCCCTTACGTTTTTTTTTTTGGGGCGAAAAATTAAGTTATCCCAATCTTCTCAAAACTCTGGATTCTGATAGAGGGCACTGAGACTTAGACCTGAGTGCAAAAATGGAGGCTCTAGACCCTTCCAGAGCTGAGATATCGAAACTCAAAATTTCGACCCGAAAAAAAAAGACAGTGGTACCCCTTACGTTTTTTTTTTTTGGCGAAAAAAAGTTTCTCCAATCTTCCCAAAACTCTGGATTCTGATAGAGGGCCATGAGACTTAGACCTGAGTGCAAAAATGGAGGCTCTAGCCCCTTCCAGAGCTGAGATATCGAAACTCAAAAATTCGGCCCGAAAAAAAAACGACAGTGGTACCCCTTACGTTTTTTTTTTTTTTGGGGCGAAAAATTAAGTTTCTCCAATCTTCCCAAAACTCTGGATTCTGATAGAGGCCATGAGACTTAGACCTGAGTGCAAAAATGGAGGCTCTAGCCCTTCCAGAGCTGAGATATCGAAACTTAAAAATTCGGCCCGAAAAAAAAAACGACAGTGGTACCCTTACGTTTTTTTTTTTTTGGGCGAAAAATTAAGTTTCTCCAATCTTCCCAAAACTCTGGATTCTGATAGAGGGCCATGAGACTTAGACCTGAGTGCAAAAATGGAGGCTCTAGCCCCTTCCAGAGCTGAGATATCGAAACTCAAAAATTCGGCCCGAAAAAAAAAACGACAGTGGTACCCCTTACGTTTTTTTTTTTTGGGCGAAAAATTAAGTTTCTCCAATCTTCCAAAACTCTGGATTCTGATAGAGGGCCATGAGACTTAGACCTGAGTGCAAAAATGGAGGCTCTAGCCCCTTCCAGAGCTGAGATATCGAAACTCAAAAATTCGGCCCGAAAAAAAAACGACAGTGGTACCCCTTACGTTTTTTTTTTTTTGGGCGAAAAATTAAGTTTCTCCAATCTTCCCAAAACTCTGGATTCTGATAGAGGGCCATGAGACTTAGACCTGAGTGCAAAAATGGAGGCTCTAGCCCCTTCCAGAGCTGAGATATCGAAACTCAAAAATTCGGCCCGAAAAAAAAAACGACAGTGTTACCCCTTACGTTTTTTTTTTTTGGGCGAAAATTAAGTTTCTCCAATCTTCCCAAAACTCTGGATTCTGATAGAGGGCCATGAGACTTAGACCTGAGTGCAAAAATGGAGGCTCTAGCCCCTTCCAGAGCTGAGATATCGAAACTCAAAAATTCGGCCCGAAAAAAAAAACGACAGTGGTACCCTTACGTTTTTTTTTTGGGCGAAAAATTAAGTTTCTCCAATCTTCCCAAAACTCTGGATTCTGATAGAGGGCCATGAGACTTAGACCTGAGTGCAAAAATGGAGGCTCTAGCCCCTTCCAGAGCTGAGATATCGAAACTCAAAAATTCGGCCCGAAAAAAAAAACGACAGTGGTACCCCTTACGTTTTTTTTTCGGGCGAAAAATTAAGTTTCTCCAATCTTCCAAAACTCTGGATTCTGATAGAGGCCATGAGACTTAGACCTGAGTGCAAAAATGGAGGCTCTAGCCCCTTCCAGAGCTGAGATATCGAAACTCAAAAATTCGGCCCGAAAAAAAAAACGACAGTGGTACCCCTTACGTTTTTTTTTTTTGGGCGAAAAATTAAGTTTCTCCAATCTTCTAAAACTCTGGATTCTGATAGAGGGCCATGAGACTTAGACCTGAGTGCAAAAATGGAGGCTCTAGCCCCTTCCAGAGCTGAGATATCGAAACTCAAAAATTCGCCCGAAAAAAAAACGACAGTGGTACCCCTTACGTTTTTTTTTTTGGGCGAAAAATTAAGTTTCTCCAATCTTCCCAAAACTCTGGATTCTGATAGAGGGCCATGAGACTTAGACCTGAGTGCAAAAATGGAGGCTCTAGCCCTTCCAGAGTTTTGGGAGATTCGAAACTTAATTTTTCGCCCAAAAAAAAAAAACGAAGGGTACCACTGTCGTTTTTTTTTTCGGCCGAATTTTTGAGTTTCGATATCTCAGCTCTGGAAGGGGCTAGAGCCTCAATTTTGCACTCGTCTAAGGTCTCATGGCCCTCTATCAGAAGCAAGTTTTGGAAAATTGGAGAAACTTAATTTTCGCAAAAAAAAAAAAAAAAAGGTGGTACCCTGTCGTTTTTTTTTCGGGCCGAATTTTTGAGTTTCGATATCTCAGCTCTTGGAAGGGGTAGAGCCTCCATTTTTGCACTCAGGGTCTAAGTCTCATGGCCTCTATCAGAATCCAGAGTTTTGGAAGATTGGAGAAACTTAATTTTTCGCCCAAAAAAAAAAAACGTAAGGGGTACCACTGTCGTTTTTTTTTCGGGCCGAATTTTTGAGTTTCGATATCTCAGCTCTGGAAGGGGCTAGAGCCTCCATTTTTGCACTCAGGTCTAAGTCTATGGCCCTCTATTAGAATCCAGAGTTTTGGGAAGATTGGAGAAACTTAATTTTTCGCCCAAAAAAAAAAACGTAAGGGGTACCACTGTCGTTTTTTTTTTCGGGCCGAATTTTTTAGTTTCGATATCTCAGCTCTGGAAGGGCTAGAGCCTCCATTTTTGCACTCAGGTCTAAGTCTCATGGCCCTCTATCAGAATCCAGAGTTTTGGGAAGATTGGAGAAACTTAATTTTTCGCCCCAAAAAAAAACGTAAGGGGTACCACTGTCGTTTTTTTTTCGGGCCGAATTTTGAGTTTCGATATCTCAGCTCTGGAAGGGGCTAGAGCCTCCATTTTTGCACTCAGGTCTAAGTCTCATGGCCCTCTATCAGAATCCAGAGTTTTGGGAAGATTGGAGAACTTAATTTTTCGCCCAAAAAAAAAAACGTAAGGGGTACCACTGTCGTTTTTTTTTCGGGCCGAATTTTTGAGTTTCGATATCTCAGCTCTGGAAGGGCTAGAGCCTCCATTTTTGCACTCAGGTCTAAGTCTCATGGTCCTCTATCAGAATCCAGAGTTTTGGGAAGATTGGAGAAACTTAATTTTTCGCCCAAAAAAAAAAACGTAAGGGGTACCACTGTCGTTTTTTTTTCGGGCCGAATTTTTGAGTTTTGATATCTCAGCTCTCGAAGGGGCTAAAGCCTCCATTTTTGCACTCAGGTCTAAGTCTCATGGCCCTCTATCAGAATCCAGAGTTTTGGGAAGATTGGAGAAACTTACTTTTTCGCCCAAAAAAAAAAAAACATAAGGGGTACCACTGTCGTTTTTTTTTCGGGCCGAATTTTTGAGTTTCGATATATCATCTCTGGAAGGGGCTAGAGCCTCCATTTTTGCACTCAGGTCTAAGTCTCATGGCCCTCTATCAGAATCCAGAGTTTTGGGAAGATTGGAGAAACTTAATTTTTCACCCCCCAAAAAAAAAAACGTGAGGGGTACCACTGTCGTTTTTTTTTCGGGCCGAATTTTTGAGTTTCGATATCTCAGCTCTGGAAGGGGCTAGAGCCTCCATTTTTGCACTCAGGTCTAAGTCTCATGGGGGTGCACCACGGTACCGAACCCCAGACTACCTGTAGGACGTGTTCTGATTTCGTTTGCAATGGAACTGCGGCACGATTAGTGTGAATATGAAAGTAGCTCAAACTTGGTTCTGTACTACAAAATGCAATGCGTTTTAGCCGATGACGTCATTAATTCAACAATCGCACATAGTGAATGAATCAGAGTGGCAAATGAATGGCTCACAATCTGCCGTCTCCTCAAAAGAGTCCATTTGCAAGCCTTCATGTAGACAGCTGCACGATTAATCATTAAAAGATCGCAATCTCAATTCAAACACCTGCAAACACGATCATATTCCTAAAAGACAACGATTCGGCCATGTCTAAACCTTTGACAAAATCATACCGGAACATTAACGTTCGGATATAAACACTGATGGCTACGGAAGCAATCAAAATAGAGCAAATCACCTTTTGAATTACTTATTACATTTTTACGCAACTAGGTGACAAGTCAACAAGTGACTATTAAAAAATGTATTTGTCATCGAATCATTCATTCAAAAGATTTGTTCAGAAACGCTGATTCATCCAGTAAATGAAACAAATGAAGTACTTATGAATGAGTCATTGAATCGTTCATTCAAACCGACATTTTTTTTTTATATAATTTAAATAGACTGCAGAAATTAATATTTAGTCAGAACCTTTAGTAAATTACATGTTATTTTGTTTAGTTGTCAAAAAAAAAAATTGTGATTCTCAATTTATCCAAAATCGTACAGCTCTACTGTGGACAAGTTTCGTTCACTCTGCAGCACATAATGGCACCAAAAAAATAAAATAAATACAAATACAGGGGTTGGACAATGAAACTGAAACACTGGCCAATGTTGGAGGTTTCACATCTATATGCCTGGCGGCCAATCTTCAGAGTGAAGCACGGGTGGATCAGTGATAGTTTGAGCTCCAATATCATGACAATCCTGATTGTATTTGATGGACACGACATTGCCGAGGACTACCAAACCCTTCTGGAGGATCATGAGCACTTGATGCTCAAACCGTGTATCAGCATGATCATGCACCAACACACACGCATCATATAGCGACCTGGACACTGTTCTGGAAGAGGAACGGCTCATAATCCCTCTGGTCACTGTGAAGGACTTCTATCTGTCAATTGGTGCTGTATTTGGATGCAAAATGAGGCCCTCACCATTCTAACAAATTATTGTGTAGTAAAACCAGGTGTTTCAGTTTTTTTTGTCCAACCCCTGTATATATATATATATATATATATATTGACCTGTGCTCTGCTTTCCATCATGTGTCATGCACGTTTGTGATGGTGTGAGACGAACACAAACGCACTGAGGTTCAAAAGAATCAAGTGAGTGTGAAATCAGTCCAACACCCCCTACCAATGGGAACAATCGCACTCACATTCAGACTGCAGCAAATGTGCCCAGTGTGAAAGACCCCTTATATATCTACAAATGGATACTGGATGCGCTGCCAATTGCCATATTTTAGCAGTCAAACTAAAATGCATTATGTTCATATTTGAATGAACTACCACTTTATAGCTCATCTTCTACTGTGCATGGTATCCATTTCATATTTACTTGCATTACACATCTTAAAAATCTGTCACTAGTTGTACAACAGTGAGATGCTCTCTTCCTGTTTAAGTGAGCAATGCAGACCAGACTTTATGCTGATACTGTAATGCCTGACAGTTAAATGCACTGCACATCATCCTGAGTTGAATGAAATGAAATAACAAACAAAAAAATGTTTACCTGGAGACTGAATGCTCCCTAAAGAAATGGGCTCAGCGTCTTTGTTTAGTTTCGGAACACCAGAGTTGATCAACTCGACCTCTTCACGCTCCCCACTGCAAAACATCTCATGTTATCACATCAACTTACAGCCTATAAAACTATAGAAATGATGTAGAAACCTTAAACTCACTCAGTCTGAGGTAATGGAATGATGTTTGGTAGTTTGGTCTTCATGCTGTCTGCACTTTGTGTGATCAAACACTGCCACCTAGTGTTTGGAAGATCAAACAAATCAAAACAGGTAGGGGTTATGAGCTGCATGTTCTCTGAGGTACACTTAGATTGTTTTTACATCCTAATCTATAAGCAATAAGCTATTTTCTATCCTGATTTTGACCCTCTCTTTCAAACACACATCGCATTCAAGACATAAAAATAAAAGCTAACTTCTATGATTGGGTAATATTTTTGCATATGGAAATAAGTACGTTCTTGGAGTTACTACAGTTATAATTGATAATAGATGACTGAAGCGTCATGTAATCAGAATTATGAATGAATGTACCATTGTTTGTCTCACTGTGGTTTTTATAGGCTATTCACCCTTTTTTGATAACATGAAAACTGTTTTTCCACAACTTAGCACTTCAAAATGTTTAGTAATCGACTATCGGTCTCGTATTTTACTACTACGTGACATGCGAAAATTGGTGGGCGGGGCTAAAAAGACAATGATGTAGAAGTAGGCAGTAATCGTCTGCAAAGGTGGTCTTTTGTACACTATTAAGTGTAGCAATGTGAAAAAAAAAAGAAAAAAAACCCCCATCATTTTCTGAGGTTGGTTTCAATTAAAAGCTGTTTTTGGACTAATGAGGAAGTTTGACTTCTGAAACTTACAGCATATTTTTATTAGCCTGACTTCATAATACTCATATTCTAGTCAAAATGTGAGTCTGAAACTGCTCCATAGGGCTTTGATTATGAGGCGTGTCTTAACCGAACCAGGAAAAAACAACAACTCTGCACTCAATTGGATAGTCGGTAGACCTACAACCAATCAGAGCAACGCAGTAAGTTAACTACTTTGCATACAGTTGTCAACTACAGAACTTACTTATTTTAGAAGTTAAATAACAAGTGTTGCTTCTTTTACTTGGTCCTCCCTGAGTGCGACCAAAGGAGAAGCCACAACGACCACAGGCTTTTCATTACGTCCCATCTTCTTAGCGACCATCGGAGCCAGCTGATAAGTTACACTTTTGCCGAATCATGTAGGAAGGACGGCAAAAATATCTTTCCGATCGACAAATGCCTTGATTGCAGTTTTCTGTTAGTCTATTAAAATGAATGCGCTGTCGATTTATTTCACAACAGACGCGAGAGTGGAATCTATACATCTCAATTCTCCAGCTGCAGTCATCTTTGAGAGAAACCAGTTAGCGCTTTTTGATAACATGATAATTACGTCCTTGCAGATCATATGTCCATCATTGTATAAAGCCCGCCCTGGCAATTTGATTGGCCGGACCATTTTTTGACTGATCATAATTACTCCTCAATGGATCGAGTCCAGCCCGAACTTCCCGACCAAAAAATGTTGTGGGCGGAGTTCGGGCTGGCATCCAGGCTATATTTTTATAGTACATTTTTACAATTTACCTCTTGTAATTTCTGATGTTAACTAAAATGTTTTCAAATTTTCGGTAACTGAAATAAGGCTGAGCAAAAAAAATATTAAATGTAAAACCTTAAATTATAGATATTGTCTTAGCAACTAATGGAAATAAATTCATTGACTAAAATTACTTATAGAAAATAGAAATATTTAGAAAACTAGAAAAATCAAAAAGCACATAAAATTCGCTAAACGAAAATGAAAATGAATATATAAAAATAAAAGCTTTTTCAAAATACGAATAAATACTATATATAATTGTGAATTGTAAATAACACAAACATTTGTCCAATGTTTTAGAGGCTAAACTGATACTGAGGTAAATTCTGTTCACTTAAATAACAGATACTTAATGGACACTCTAAAAGGGCAGACACAAAGGAATTCTAGGTAAAAAGATGAGTACTCACGTCTTCTGCTCAGATACAGTCTGGGCCATAAGCTCATAGATCTGGGCTCCATTATCAGACATCGACAGTACAAAGAATGACCTGTTGTCTGTAATACATTCACACAATAATGTCATTTCAACCTACCCTTGTAATCTGCTTGAAATCTTGAAATCTGCTTTTGTTTTAATCTAGAAGCCATTAAACACCTTTTATAGTTTAGTTGAGGTATTGTATGAACTGATACATGTCCATATACAATGTCTGATCTGTTTTGAAAAGCAGAGCTCCTTACCGGTGGCGACCGAGCGCACCATGACAGTGCTGAGTTTGATGATAGGGCTGAAGATGTGTTTGGTCTCAGCGGTGCCCGCCAGATTCTTACTGTGGCATTTTAAGATCAGCTTCTCATCTTGCCTCTGAAGTAGCACCAATATATCTTCCAGCAGCAATGTGTACAGCTCTGCACACACACATACCATATGTAATCATTTCACAATAATATTACATTAAAGTGCCCCAATTATGATTTTTCAGACACTAATTAGATATCTGTATGTGTATGTAACGGTTCGTACAGATTCTAAATGAAAAATGAAATGTAAAATGAAAATACCAGGACTTTCAAGGACTATAATCAGCACTTATCAAACAATATCGTTATTATTTGTATTTATTTAGTTTTTTACTCAAATGACATGTTATCTGATGTTTCACTTCATACAGATCAATCCACTGATCAGCGCAAAGATATTGCCTTCCTTATTCAAACAGATTTTTTTCCATGAATATATGATTGACCTGACGAATGAATTAACTTTTTTGCTCACTAGCCAATGTGGCTAGTGGTTTTCCAAAATTAGCAGCCATGCAGCACTTTCACTAGCCACATTTTTGTTGTTGGAAAATTACGTTTTATATGATTAAAGAGGCTACATGCGTTTCCTGAAATTTAAACTCGCGACTGACACCTGTGGCCAAAAACAGAACTGCTCTCGCAACGCACGCTTTTACGTGCACACTTAGTCATTTGCTGCAAGGATGTCAACATTATGTTTACAGAGGTAAGAACATTGTTTGAGATAAAGTGTTCTGCTGGTGGCAGAGTGATCTGAAACGTTTAACATGAACATGGAAAACCTTTGAAAACAGACATATATTTTTTGAAGAGGTACTAGAATAGTTTTTATTATGTATTATGCTTGACGTCACATCCGCAGACAGCGTGGGAAAAGTCCGACCCGACAGAAAATAGGAAAAATAGGATACAGGCTTAAAGGTGCACCCACTGTGAGCGGACAAGGTGTCAGTATGCTCATCAGGAGATGTTTTAGTCATAAATGGTAAAATAAAAAAGGGTATTGTTGCGTTTATTTTTGGGGAAAAGCTGCATATAGCCTCTTTAAAGATGAAAATGGGGCTTAACCCGTGCTAAAATTTACTAATATCATCATTAGCTCTGATAAGGTTGTAAAGCTCCTTTTTTGAAAACATGTTTTCTATGAAGATAAACACATAAAATAGCTTCTTATTGTATATAATAAAAGTGCGGCATGTTGCGTGAAAAGATAATTTTTTCACCGAAAAACATATTAAAAACTATTCAAGTACCTCTTCAAAAAATATATGTCTGTTTTCAAAGGTTTTCCAGGACTTAAATATCAAAAAGTCAAATTCAAGTACTTCAAACACTTGTACGAACCCAAATTTTCAAAGATCAATGTGGGGTGGTGATGGCGCAGTGGATAAGACACATGCCTTTGGTGCGAGAGACCCAGGTTCACGAGACACCAATGTGTCCCTGAGAAAGACACTTAACTTCTAGTTGCTCCACAGGCGTGCGACCTCTGACATACATAGCAATGTAAGTCGCTTTGAATAAAAGCGTCAGCTAAATGAATAAATGTAAATGTGAATAAATGTAAAATGCACGATAATAGAGTTATTGTTTCCCAAAAGAACGATTCTGCCTGAAACACATTATCAGTAATTCCAGTCTGCATGAACCTACATAGGTTTGTAACAAATTAGCATAATTCCAGCCTATGGTTTTCACTGACTGCCTGCGAACATCTACTTTGACCATCAAATTATGCTACTGGTAGTTCCTATTGTGCTGGGTTACTCTGAGGTAGGAGCTAATTTAGTTCCCCCAAATAGTGTTCCTATACGTTCCCCGTTCCTGCACTGCGAAAGCCCCTTTTGAAAAAGCATACATGGGGAACTTGCCGTATTATACACTTTCGCAACATTACATTTTTGCCCTGATGTACACTTATGATGTAAGTCAAGCTGTTTTGCACCAAACACAAGTCATAATTTAGGTTTTCAAGACCATTTTCTCTACAGAATTAACAGCTTTTTACGCTACCGCACCTTTAATAGATCTTATTGTAAATGACCATCTGATAATGGGATAAAAATCATATTTTCCATGATATCACTCATAGAAAACATTTCTAAATTGAGTTTGGTCAAGGGTGAATTCGGTGACAAGCCACACCTACCAATAGTTTTATCTTTGTTGACCTTCCAGGATAGTGGTCCCTCATGCACCATCTTCCTCTTCGTCAAGTCCAAGATCTAGACAGAGAGTAAAATCATAATTTTGTGGAAAGCGAGGGATAATTTGTTATACTTATTTTTCTAATCTCCTGTTTTTTTTTGTTGTTGTGTTGATAAAAATGGATTTCAATTGGATAAATACGAGGTCTCACCTTAAACTCTGCTATCATGGGGTTCTCGCTCTGTTTCAGTGAGGACAGGTCCAGTCGTCTCTGGTAGTCCTCCAACCTCTGGGGAGAACAGATGATCAGGGATCAGTTCAATATGGTCTGATCTGAGGTCAGGCAGCCATTGTGTTATTTACTCACCTGTTTGTTCTCGGCTTCTTTCACCTCCTGATTGACGTGGGTGAGAATCTTTCGACAGCATTCGCCAGCCCGTTTCACTTTACTTCTCTCCTCAGGGTCCTCTGTAATATGTGAGAATTTGACGCGTCATGCAATGTGATTTGCTTTAGTTTACCCCATCCAAAATTGTCATTTCATGACAACTTAGGTTGTAATAATTACTGACCAACTTCAAATGGCCATTTTATAACTTATGGCTCTGTCATAATTTCCTGAATTAAGCTGTAGCAGAAATGCAGTTAATGTGATGGCACTACATCCTTCTGCTGCTGATGTTACACAGATGCGGGATGTGAGAAACAGGGCTCAGAGTGGTTCATGCTAATTCTGGATCATAAGAGACACTCTAAACAAAAACAGACCTTGCCACATCTGAGTCTCAGACACAAACACAGTGACAATATAGCAACATTTATTTGTTTATTTGATATTTATTTGTACATAAAAATGGTAACATTTTTGTCAGATATTTTATTATTTAAAATATATAATCATTATATGAATGCACGATATATCAGCCACATTATCGGTATCGGCCGATAAATGATAATTTTTTATGTTATCGTTATCGGCCCAACAAGAATATTTAGCCGATATCTAAAAGCTGATAACTAATGTATTATTTCCTTCAGCTGAGGCACTTTAGATGTGCACTGTTCAACATGATGCTTTTAAATTGCTTGAAATATGATTGAAATCACTTTAAAAAAGGAAAATCCAGTTAAAGTGGAAAATGTGCAGCTCAAGTCTGTCAATATTAAAATAAGAACATCATAACTGTGTTTGTATCTTGACTTTTAATGAGGAGACTTTTTTATAATCAGACTCTCAAAAATTGTCTAAAAATTTGGATTTTGATTTATCGGCCAATATATCGGTTATCGTCTTTCAAATATAAAGAATTATCGGTTATCGGTATCGGCCAAAATTGTCATATCGGTGAATCCCTAAATCATTATAATATGCATTTTTGCTGATTAAAAGGACATATCACATTTTGTCAGATTTGCAGACATCTTCGTACTTAAAATATTATTTTTAATTAAAATATGTATTTTCCTAATGAAAATGACAAAACGTAGTAAAGAAAACCAGATTTGCAGATATCTTAAAATTTAAGATATTAATGTTAATTTGGTGAACACTTTACGATAAGGTCAAATTTGTTAACATTAATGCATTAAGATGAACTAACGAGTTAGTTCATATTTTACAGTATTTATTAATATTGGTTAATGTTAGTTAATAAAATACTGTTAGTTAATAAAATGCATTCACTAATGTTACGAAATATAATATATTATTGCAATAATGTATTAGTAAATGATACATGACAATTAACATGAACTAATATTAATAAATGCTGTAGAAGATCAATCCTAGTCCATAAGTAGTTAACTGACGTTAAACCAATGAAACCTTATTGTAAAGTGTTACCATGTATGAACATAACATTTGCCAGATTTGCAGAAATATCTTACCATTTAAGATATCAAATTTAATTTAATTTGTATTTTTGCTAATGAAAGAACATAACATGGTAAAGATTATTTGTCAGATTTGCAGATATCTTAATATTTATGATATTAGTAAGTGAAAAGGACATAACATTTGTTAGATTTGCAGATATTTTTTTGTATTAAAAGAGGCAGCTGTACCTGTGTATTTGGCGATGTTCTCTAGCAGAAGGGGATACTTTGTGAGTCTCTGAGTCTCCACAGGAATGATGTCCTTTAACTGCAGCCTGCGACAATTACGGTTACTCTCCGCCTCCTGCAATACAAAAACACTTCAACATGAAAATGACATTTACATGAAACACACACAACCGACAGCAAGTAGAGTTACAAACAATTATGAAAGCAACCACTGGACTAGTAAGCCATTGACCTGAATGAAGGAGTTGAAGCGCTGGTCTTTCTTCTGTTTGCTCTTGATGAGTTCCAGGGCGAAAGGCTGATTACTGCAGTACGTGCCCGCAGCTCTCTTGATCTTCGCCTCTTCTTCCCCACTGAACTGTGGGTAAAGACACATTTACTGGTAAATTCCTAGCTGGCCAAAGCTACTCATTCATTGTCGAATTGGTCGTCGGCTTGTTCAAGTTGGTTTAGATCAGCCACTTTGAAACAGCAACAAACCAGCTACCATTTTCAGAAGTCAAGTAGTACAGCCTGGTTTTGCACTGCACTCTCATCACTCGTATTCAAGGTAAATCTCATCACCACAGTTCCAGTGCAACCGAACTACAGGTAGTCGGGTCTGCATGACAACTTCACATTAACAATTTTTCATGCTACTGTGCCCTGTTTCTAACTAACTGCTGTATCTCTTCCTTTCTTACCCAGGAAAGCAAATCGTCTCCTAACAAGTCAATGAGCGCCGTCTCATTCTTCTTCCGAACAGCGGCCATCTGTTCCGTTAGAGACACTGAAGTGAGAAAACAAGGAAGACAGTGTTTAGAAGGCATGCTTTTGGAAGGGTTTTGAAGGATTTAACAGATCTATGAAGTTTTGTCAGATTTACTGTGCAGATGAACGATCTCCTCAAGGTTGCTGAAGATGCTTTTGATGTCTGCAGAAGGCAGGATGGAGTCTCTGATCAGCGGCTGGTAAAACAAATTCTCCAGGACCTTCATCATCCGAACGTGTGCTCTCTCAGTGTAGAACAGCTCTGCGAAAGCAATGACATGGATGAAGCGGTCACACAGGATGGTTTGCACTGGTAAATTACCCCCGAGCAAGTAAAAAGGCTTCCCAAACTGAATGTATGCTTACAAACTGTTGAGATCAGAATACTTTTTCCTGGGATAATGTAAGGAAATACATTTTCAGTGTCTATTTACACCAAGTGCAGATAGCCCGCCTTGTTGGCAGAGGCTATTTACACTGACTCCGCCTACCTTATCTGATTGAACCAGACAAAATTGCAAAATAAATCACACCGATAACAGGAGCAGTGGCGTAGAGAGTAAGGCATTACCCTTCCATACACACAGTCGGCAACGCATCATAGTTGGGGGGCGTGGGGGAAAGCACCGCGACCATCGTATGTATTTGAATGACAAAAATGTCATATTGCGATTCATTAACGCCTGCCGACCGGCAACAGTACATTGTAAAATGAACTGTAATAGGTTATGATTGCCCTTTTTTAATTAAGAACTGGGTCAATGACCCAAACAAATGTCACAATTGTCGCTCACCGTTGATGACTTCTTGTCTCTTGATTTCCTGAGGGGTAAGTGTGGACAGGACGTCTCTGCTCACCAGTGTCTGCCAGTTAGAAGGCTCCAGCTCCACCTCAACACACTGATCATCCTCACTCTGCACTTCTCCAGAGCCCAGCGGATCCGTCCTGCTGTACAAACCATGACGAAACATGTTCATCAAATGCACATCTAATCAATTCAATGAATGAAACTTAAACAAATTAATCATTTTATTAAAATGTTAATAATAATAGGCTTTCCCCCCAAATTCTATTTTATTTTTTCCTAAATCCTGTATTGTCTGATGCAATTTTACTGGATTCTGTGTATTCAATGTCGTATTCAAATAAATGTATCCATTTTTATCAATTTAATCAATCTTTTTAAAGCTACACTGTGTAAATCTTTTAGTTTATTCTTAGCTAACAACACTTTGTTCTTTCAAAAATATATGTGCTCATTAATGTATATTTACTTCGTTCAAGTAATAAAGTATTCTCGTGAGTGTATAATATGCCACTGAAAAATACATAATGTCGGTCGCCATGCTGACCCTCCATCTTGAAAGTACATTAGCCAAAGAGGGACACACCTGTTAATTCAAGCTTCGCCTTTCGCGTTTACGTTTGAGTTAACACTCATGGACGAGGTCGAACTGGAAGCCATGTTAATCTTGGACTACATTGGCCACCGTAGGAGTTAAAACGAAATCAGAATTGAGAGGAACAGAAACTAATATTCACTGGATGGTCATATACCGTTTCACCGCTAGATGGGGTAAAAATCACACAGTGTAGCTTTAATTGTTATCAAATGAAAATATAACAATTCCTTTACAACAAACATTCCTTTTTGTTTTGTTTTTTTGTCCAATAAAAGTGCTCTTTTTTACTAAATGAAAACATTTTTGAAGCAGGGCTAAGGCCGAGGGCTTTGGACATTTTGCGTTGATATTTATTATGCTTATATTCCGCAGTCGCCGCTGCCACCCCTTTCGTTTCTCTAATTCATGATTAAAGTTACGTTTAATGTTCGCCTAATTCGTCCCTGAACTTGAACTTAGTTACAGCCACTTAAATTCACATTATTTTATTTCAATCTAACACCGTGTCCTAACCACACGCGACGCCGCGACACGCGATAAAAGGTATCTTTTCCATGTTAATCGGAGTCATACAACTGTACTTCATAACAAAATTAGTCAATGAGTATATTTTGTTAATGTTTTGATTTTTAATAATGTTATTTCTTGATTTGATTATGTCCTTACCCATTTCCAATGCGAGTGCGGGCCAGCAGTGCGCTTCCACAAAGAGACTCTGCTCACACCATAGGCTCACACGCTGTTCTGAATGTGTGGCATCTCATAGTCGCGTCGCGTCTAGTGTGGACAGACGCACTTGCTGTCGCTGTAATTTTATCGCGCCGTGTGTAGTTAGGACACGGTGTAATGAAATAGCCGCAAGTGCTAAATTACGACTAGAATTTAGAACGATTTTAATTTTTTTATGTTTTATTTACATATTATATATGTGAATAATCAGTTTGTTGCCCATATTGTTCATGTTATTGTTATTAATGGCCAAGAGATGATATTAGCATCGACCACTGAAAAACCCACTCTGGTCGACCACAAAAGCAAAGAGCTCTCACCTCCGGTCAGGCCTAGGAGTGCCGGTGTCCAGCGTCCTGTAAGGTAAATCACATTCCAATTACCCTACAATAGTGACAATCCCAACACACCAAAACCGCATGTCGTCAGCATTCCCTTTCTCTCCTCAGGAGCCCCAGTCATGAGGCACAAGCTTAATTCTCTGTGTCTGTCCCAATAAGATCATTTACAGAGGACAGCAACACAGAGCAATGCTTTGTTCAACAGAGACATAAAGAACAAAATTAGCTGTGAGGCCTGTAAACTATCTGATTATAAAACAACGACTGCTCGGCTTTTAACCAAAATCCAAATTCAATGCACATAAATGTTTTGGAGGCATAATTCTGCAAAGCACAGGGATGTATAATTCTACAGGATTATATAGACTACTATTCAAAAGTTTTGGGGTTGGTGAGATGTTTTGAAAGAAGTCTCTATGTTCAATAAGGCTAAATTTATTTGTTGAAAAATCAAAACCATAATTTCAAGAAATAATATTACCATTTTTATTTATTTCTGTGTTAATACATTTTAAAAGGTAACTTATTCCTGTGATGTCAAATCTGGATTTTCTGCATTGTTACTCCAGTCTTCAGTGTCACGTGATCCTTCGGAAATCATTCTAATATGCTTATTTGGTGCTTAAGAAACATTACTTGTTTTTATCAGAGTTGAAAACAATATTTTTGCGGAAACTGATTATTTTTTGAGGATTCTTTGATGAATAGAGAGTTCAAAAGAACAGCAAGTCTTTTGTAACATTATTAATGTCTTTACAGACACTTCATCAATTGAATGTATTCTTGCTGAATTTATTTTAATAAATAAATAAATAAAACTGACCCAAGGTTTTGAATGGTAGTGTAGTTCAGGATCAAACCTGTTTCGGTTTTTGAAGTCTGAACAGGAAATAATATTTAAATGTGGTTTTATCCAATCAAATTGTTAGGGGGGGAAACCAGTCAGTATGAAATAGCAGATTTTTCCTCTTTTCAGGGTGCAAATTATATGCAGCGTCACACGCTTCACATTGAGGAGGACATACAAGATACTGACTGAGCAAATGGAACACAGATGAAATTTGATCAATTTTATTAAAATTAGTCTAGGTGATCCCTTTGACTCACTTGTCTGTCTCAGCTTCCTCTTCCTGTAGATGCTCCAGTGTGCAGGGGCTGAAGTCAAAGTGAGTGTTTGAAGAGGAGGAGTCCTGCGAATCTCCTGGGATGGAACCCTCTCCCATTCTGGCCTGTGCAGATAAAGGAAGTCCACCTAATCCAGAGTCAGAGAGACGTACAATGTGTCAGAAAAGAAATGCTCACGAAATCAGTGCTAAATTGAAGGAGCAGTAACACTTTATTTTGATGATCCACTTCAGAGATTCTACTAACAATTAGTAAGTTTGCAACTCGCAGTCGCAGTTAACTAGCAGTCATTAGAGTATTAGTAGACTGTCTGTGTGATTATATGCTAACACTTTATTGTTAATGCTCCCACAAAAGACACTCTACTCACTATAAGTATTTTTGCAACTAGATGTCAATGTATTCTACTAATCCAAACCGCAACCCTAACAGTCTACTACAGTTAACATGTAGTTGCAAAGTTACTTATAGATAGCTGATTGTCTAAAGTGGAGCACTGAAATAAAGTGCAGCCGAAGTTAAGGACAGATGTCTAATAATTTTGTCAAATTATACAGACAATGAAATGGCTTTTCCCATTGACACACACAGGAAAATTTATTCTCTATAAATGTGGGCATAATTTGACAACTTAAAGGAGAACTCCAAATGAAAACGCAAAATGAACCGTTTGATCTAGTAACACATTGGTACCTCGTCAACCGTTCTCTGAGATTTGTTTTCATGATAATCTAATGTAAACACACTAACACAGTAACATACTGAGGGTCCATCTTTGGAAAACAGTCGACGTGTCAAGTTAGCTGAACTGTATGAAGTTCAGCGAACTTCTGAACTGTACGAAACGCGTTCGTGGTTCGAATTGTCGAGTCTGTTTTCCAAGATGGCTCCTGTCTGTAGGGAGCCTCATTACGTTACTGTGTTAGTGTGGGGCTATTTTGAGCCTTGTTAGTGGTATTAACTAGCGATTTCTTTTTACTTATTAAATGCCCCCATTACTAGCATTATACGCTAAACAGTTTTTAGAGATAAAACTCTTTACATTCGATTATCATGAAAACAAATCTCAGAGAACAGTTGACTAGGTACCAATGTGTGTTATTAGACCAGAGGTTCATTTTGCGCCAGAGTTCTCCTTTAAGAAGAACAGGCCAATTATGTTCTGAAAAGGGTTAGTCAGCAGATCTGAGC
Source organism: Pimephales promelas (assembly GCF_016745375.1). The sequence goes on from NW_024121987.1 coordinate 14,397,559, forward strand.
CGTGACCCCGATTACCCAGGAGAGCTCAGACAAAGAAAACAAATAAAAACATCTAATTACAAACCTGAGGCTGTATTACATAAACATCCTAACTAAGAATCATATCTTGTCTGTTTAGTAATCATAGTTCACTTGGTAACTTTTTCCATATTTAAATCAGGAATTCAGATAGGATGTTTCTATAATACAGCTTCTGGAGAAAAAGGGGAAATACTGAAGAAAAGAGAGGAAGAGAAATCACTCAGGGCAGATAATGAAAGGGACCATAACAGTAGAGAAAAAAAATGACATTAAGGTCCTATTAGTTAATATAATAACTAACGTAGTAAGAAATACATTTGTTCCAGAATTAATTAATTTATTTGGTAACATTAGTAATAAAACATTCAACTGCTCATTGTAGCAGCCAGGGGTCCTTTAAATAATATTAACAGATGCAACTTTTGATTTGATTTACGTATTAGTACATCATGCTTTAAAAGTATTTTTGTTGTTAACTAATGTAACTAATGGAACCTAATTGTAAAGTGTTACCAAGAAAATAAATGCTGATGATTTTCTCAGCCGATACTCACGTTTACATGGTCAGCTTGGTTATTAATTTAGCATATCATGTACAGTGGGGCCAAAAACTATTTAGTCAGCCACTGATTTTTGCTAATTCTCCTACTTAGAATAATAAAAGAGGTCTATAATTTTCATCATAGGTACACTATGACAGACAAAATGAAAAAATAAAATCCAGGAAATCACATTGAAGGATTTTTAAAGAATTTATTTATAAATTATGGTGGAAAATAAGTATTTGGTCAATAACAAAAGTTCAACTCAATACTTTGTTACATAACCTTTGTTGGCAATGACAGAGGTCAAACATTTCCTGTAAGTCTTCACCAGGTTTAAACACACTGCATCTGGTATTCTGGCCCATTCCTCCATACAGATCTCCTCTAGAGCAGTGATGTTTCGGGGCTGTCGCTAGGCAACACGGACTTTCAACTCCCTCCACAAATTTTCTATGGGGTTGAGGTCTGGAGACTGGCTAGGCCACTCCAGGACCTTGAAATGCTTTTTACGGAGCCACTCCTTCGTTGCCCGGGCGGTGTGTTTGGGATCATTGTCATGCTGGAAGATCCAGCCACGTTTCATCTTCAAGGCTCTCACTGATGGAACGAGGCTTTGGCTTAAAATCTCACGATACATGGCCAGTTCATACTTCCCTCAACATGGATCAGTTTTCCTGTCCACTTTGCAGAAAAACAGCCCCAAAGCATGATATTTCCTCCCCCATGCTTCACAGTAGGTATGGTGTTCTGGGATGCAACTCTGCATTCTTCTTCCTCCAAACACGACGAGTTGAGTTTTTACCAAAGAGTTCTATTTTGGTTTCATCTGACCACATGATATTCTCCCAATCCTCTTCTGGATCATCCATATGCTCTCTGGCAAACTTCAGACGGGCCAGGACATGTACTGGCTTAAGCAGGGGGACACGCCTGGCACTGCAGGATTAGAGTCCCTCTCGGCGTAGTGTGTTACTTATGGTAGCCTTTGTAACTTTGATCCCAGCTCTCTGCAGGTCATTCATCAGGTCCCTCCGTGTAGTTCTGGGATTTTTGCTCACCGTTCTCATGATCATTTTGACCCCAAGGGATGAGATCTTGCATCGAGACTCAGATCGAGGGAGATTATCAGTGGTCTTGTATGTCTTCTCATTTTCTTACAATTGCTCCCACAGTTGATTTTCACACAAAGCTGTTTTGTGATTTCACCGGAACGAATAAAATCTCCACAACGGATTGAAGACATTGCGGTGCGTGCGCTAGCCACAACAGAACACTGCATCCGCGCCACTGATCGCAGAGGCAACGAGCACATGATCACTTGATTAAAAAACCAACACACGTTAGCGCTAGATCGCCTCTTATTTGGTTTAAACCAAATAAATGGTTTCTTTGGACCAAAGACGCTTGACAACAATGATTCGAGAAGAGTCTCTCACCAGTTTCAGACTCTCGGCTGATGCCGTCTGGAGCTGCTGGAGCGCTGTAAGGAGGTGATGTGACCAAGGCAGTGCTGCCATCTGAGCCCTCACTAGACTGACTGACCCGTATGGGAAGAGACGACCCGTCTGTCTGCTCTCCAGTGCCCAACGGCAGCTGAGGCTTTGTCATACGCTGCCTCGGCTCCAGAGCCTCTCTCTGTCTGACTGCAGGGCGAGAGACAGAGAGAGAACAAAATCAGTATCAGTGCTAGACATTAAAGACAGCTGACAGAATTGTCTGAGAAATGTGGATGTAAAGAGTTGGGACACAATATTTATAATAAGGAGAAATATATTTAATTGAGTGAAGAATGTGCAGTCTTTTTACTTTTAAATCACCCCATTTTAACTTCTGTAGTATTTCTTACCCGAATAGCCCTACCTGAAAAAAACATTTATTATTTGTTTTATTTTTTTGTACTATTGCTTCTAATTTGTTTATTACTGACTGTTTTTTCGTCTTGTGTTTAAACTTTACAATAGTTGTGCTAGGAATTTTTGCTATGCTATCGAAAATGAAACATTTAGAGGTATCTAAAATGCTTGTGTTGTACCAGCAACAAACAAAAACTACACAGCAGTAGAAAAATAATCCAATCCTAAATGGCAAGTGTCTCTTCAAGTCTCTTCAAATAGGTAGTTGCCTTTAAAAAACTGGTCACAAATAGAGAAGTTAAATAAACCCACGATCACTTCACAAGGAACTGAATTATACCACACACAAATTTCACCATAACAAAAACTGAAAGAAATATTTGTTTTTCAGGGAAATGATGGTAGATTTTTTTTCTCTCTCTTTTTTTTTTTTTAAAGGGGTGGTAAAATGCAATTTTCACAAGATGTAAAATAAGTCTCTGATGTCCCCTGAGTGTGTGTGTGAAGTTTTAGCTCAAAATACCCCCCAGATATTTTTATATAGCATGTTAAAGTTGTCACTTTTTGAGGGTTTGCAAAAACGCACCGTTTTGTGTCTGCCCCTTTAAATGTAAATGAGCTGCAGCAGAGGGCGGGGTTTCAAGAGCTAGTGTGTGTTAGCAGCTGCGATTACCTCACGCAAACACATAAAATGACAGAAACGGTTCTCCATTTAATGTTAAAACGGAGTCAGTCAAAGATGGAGATACTCAAGAAGAAGTGACAATATGTAGAATACAACAGGACGTCTCAGAATGGTTAGTTGATGCATTTATGTTGCTGATGTGAAATTAACTATCTTCAATTAGGATATTCTGTCATGGAAATCTATAAATCGCCCATATAGGAACTGTTTGAGATGCCCACAGAGTGACTTTCTATTGCATGTGAAAAAATGGATGCTAAAGTTTGAGCTGAATCACAAATTTACTCTTATACAACAACTTTTCCTCCTCTCAACATGGACTGAGTGTTCCCGGGGGCTGAGTTTATAAACATTTTGGGGTTGCTGATGTCACTAACCCTGGAGGAATGTTGTGTAGTCCCTACCAGCCGTTTGTTGTAGTCCTTTTCTTTAAAAGCAAATATCTTCCTTTGCTTTGAACTTGGAGCGTTGTAACTTATGCTCAAACAGCAACATTACACACTAACTTAAGTGAAATCATACTTTACCATCCCTTTAAAGCCTTTTTAAATTCACTTATAATATTAAAGATGTACACTAATATTGTATTTCTGGAATAACAAAATGAATGGTTCATTTTAAATATCTCAACACTCTAATTGTCCGTTGATAAAAAAAAGTCAGTCTTGTCAATTAGAGCAGAAACAACATACGAAATGATGTTAGTCAAAATGGGGGGCCTGCAAATATTTGTGTTGGACAAATGTTGAGAACCACTGATGTAATTATTCATTAAATTAACCATCAACTTACGTGAAGGATCAACCCTGCTCGGCCGTCTCTGAGGAAAAACGTTAGGAAACCGTGTTTTCTTTGATTTCTCCTCACTTCCATCTTTCTCAGGCTTTATACTTTTCTGATTAAGGAGCAAAGAGACACTGGTTTAGTTTATTTGGTTTCATGGAGTCATTTGGAGATGATTTTTGCTGAGAGATTGTACCTTTATCTTAGGGAAAAGATTCATTAGCTTGGGCTTGTGCTCCAGCCCTCGAGACTCCTTCACTTTTACGCCGAGCTGCTTCATATATGACAATATGACAAACTGCATGGTGGTACTGTGAGAGAGAATAACAGAATGAGAGAAATTTAAAGGGATAGTTCACCCCAAAAAATTTTAATTCCAAATCTGCAAGACTTTCAATCTTCTTCAGAACACAAATGAAGACATTTTTAAATCTAATCTAATCTAAGAGATTTCTCTCTCCCTTGACAGTCCACGCAACTAAAGCCTAAATTCAATTTCTGTTCATCATATCAAGTAGAATGAGTCTCATTAGAAAATTTGGAATAAACTACTAGTTTTACAACTCTTTATGAACTTTTTAGAGCGTCAAATTGGTAGTTGCGTAGCTTTCAATGGAGGGACAGAAATCTAAAAATTAAATAAAAATATCTTCGTTTGTGGTCCAAAGATGAACAAAAGTAAAAATGTTAATTGTTAATTTTTGAGTGAACTACACCTTTAATACTTGTAATTTGTTCAAATCCCCGACTTGAAGTATACAGAATAGTATTGCATTCATGTTACTTTATTATATCTGTATAAATACCCAGATGTTGGATCATTAAGCTAAAAACGCACTAATCAATCCTTTGACATGTGACTGTGTCATTTCCAGCAGGGGGAGCAAGTGCTCGGTTCAGTCCATGTTGAAATACTTCACAGTGCGCAGAAAATTATTCTGACAGCTAGGACCCCAGCCGAAGAACTTACAAAGCTGTTCTCACAAACACTTACAAGCCAAACAGATGACTTGTACAATGCGTAACTGCAGTCAGTGCCAGAGCAGAAATAGCCCTCACAAGCTCCTGTCAGAGGCTTCATGAGGCTCCAGTCTCTTGTGAGCCATCTGGGCGGACACACAACGCCTCAGTCCCTGCTGTTGCCACCCATATGTGCTCCTGGCCGATCATATGCTGCAACTACACACCACTCACAAGATTGCAGCTAAAACTGGTGGGAAGGAAACTACAGAACTAGTAGCTAGTTTTGCCTTTAAAAGCTTATTAACACTTGAAGTTTTCAGTATACGGGTTTATGAAATAATGTAAAACTGTACTGCTTTATTAAGTACTTGGACTTTTAGTGTGACGTTGGATTTAGATTCAGCCTATGAGTCTGGACAGTGCTTCGGGGGTTAATTTAGTGTGATGTAATATGTCGTTCATGGAAGAGAGAGGACATGAGAATTCCCCTTACCACTTATCTTCCTCTGTGGCCTGCGACGTCAGTCTGAAACAAAACATAAGTGAAGTGTTTATTGAAGTGTGAGAGAGACAACTTTCAGTTTTACATCTCATTTGAATAGTATCTTGTGTAAAAAAAAATCACCCATTTTGGATTAAATCTAAAGATATAATAACAATTAGCTTAATGTCAATGCTATCATTTTAAGCTATGTTTAATCTCAGTCAATCTTTGGGTCAAATGGGATCCTGTTGTGTCCAATATAAGTGTAAATAATGACCAACAATGAATATGTCATTCGTGAACCCTTCTTAAAATAATCTACCATTCCAAAAATTTGGTAAAAATGACATCACTATTAATTTAGGAAGTGGACTCAGATAAGATAAATAAATGCTTCTTTTCTTTAACATTATCTTTATTTTTGTTATATTTATCAGTCAGGAACAGGCTTAAAATGTCAACCCAGTTGTGATGATTTTGTAAACCATGTCAAAAATTAGCATAATACTAGAATTCATTTCTATTTTTCTATATTTCATCTGACTAATGACATATACAGTTATGCTAAGTTTACATATTGAACTGCCTCGAAAGGAAAAAAAAAATATATACAAATAGGCCAAGGCCATTTTTCCAAAATGTTTGGCAGAATATTAGACGTTAGATTCAGAGTGGTTTAGCAGAGCTGTGTGGATTCATTGATGAATCACAATGTTACACGCTCCAAAGCAATGACTTTGAATATCTGGCGAGAAGTTTAATAATAAATGCTTTCCACAAACAATTGACAAGTTGATATGTAAAGAAGAATGATTAGATGTTATTTTCCAACAAGACAATGCTCCAGGCCCAAATTGTTTATTGCTTGTTTTGTTTGTTTCTGGTCAAAAAGTCCAGATTTAATAGTGAATATTTGGTCTCACATTGAGCTCAAACAAACTGGGAGAAAAGTTTTAACTACTCGTGAACTGCTTGAAGCCATTAACAATAAGAGGAACTCTTTTTCCTGTAAAAAGCTATCTACAAATTTACCCACATGGATTTCACATTTAAAAAAAAGGGGAAGCTTACTTTTATATACTTATATATAAATAATGAAGAAGAGTTGTGGCAGAATAAGCAAATTTGTTGTAGGTCATTAGCATAACATTGGTATCTGAGACTATGACAGCAGATTATATGACCATGGGGTAAATAAGTAAATATTGAAAAGAAGAGGACCAAGAATAGAGCCCTGTGGGACACCCTGAGTGAGAGTAGTGGAAGATTTAGTCATGGTAACAATTAATTGTCTATCAGTGCAAAAGGATATTAAATTATGAAAGAGCAGCACCCAAGATGGCTCCAGCTGAAATATGAGAAATAATTATATTTTTTAAATCGGAGACTGACTGATAAAGCTATTTGACAGTACAATATACTTTAGGTAGCTTCTTCTGAGCAGTACTTTTTTTTTTTGTTTATAATGGTAAGCATCTTAAAAATTCTGCAAAGGCTATGAAAACTTATGAGAAAAGGGGTATGTAAATGATTGTGAGGTTGGCGGTCACACACTACAGATCACTGAGACAATAAATAAAAAAAACTATTTTGACATATATAGGCTATGTCACCACAGATATGTGCACTTACAGTACATCCTCTATCTTAGAGATGATGTGCTCTGCACAGGCTCGTTCTTTTTCGGGAGCCACCCGGTCTCTCATTCTCTCCGTATCCAGACGGGCTAGTTCCGCTTCAGCCAGCGTCAGACCCATACTGCGCTTTTGCCTAAAACATACAATTAATACATGAGAGAACATACTGGTGGAGAAGGTTTCCACTGACACTTGTGCTGATACATTTGGAGTCGTAGATTGTGTGGATTAGATGAGTGCATTTTACCTGAAGTCTTCTAGGTTCTTCTGAATGTCAGGTAGAAGTGTGTCCTGCAGCTGCTGCACGTACTGTCGGTGGACATCCTCTGAGATGGGCTCCGGCCTCTTCCGTTCTGCATTAATTGAGTGTGCAGTCCGCTCTATATTCACGTAAACGCATAAATAATTCAAATGAGATGGGTGACTTAAAAAAAATAAAGACACAAATAAAGAAATATATCAGCATCATTTTGGTAATACGACATATTTTTTTGTTAATCTGACGATTTTTTCATTTATCAATAAACCATCCAATACCAGTCAATAAATATCCAAATGATTAAAAAAAAAACAATCAAACACACAAACTCAATGGATATCAGCTGATAAATAACATGGTGCAGATTAATTAATTAATGCCTTCTGTCTATTTTCAGATTAGGGCTGTCAAATGATTAATCACGATTAATCGTATCCAAAATAAAAGTTTGTGTTTACATAATATATGTAGGTGCACTGTGTATAATTATTTTGTATATATATAAATACACACACATGCATGTATATTTAAGAAAAAAATATTATTTATATATAAAATATTTATATATAATATAAATTATATCTAAATCCATATACAGCATATACATGAAAATATTTCTTAAATATATACAAGAATGTGTGTGTATTTATATATATAAAATAATTATATACAGTGCACCCACATATATTATGTAAACACAAACTTTTATTTTGGATGCGATTAATCGCGATTAATCGTTTGACAGCCCTATTTCAGATTTAAATAACTTTCAATATCTAGCACTAACCTATGCAGAAAGATATTGTGTATATAAATTCAGCATTATTTTGTTACATTTTAGTTTATTTTTGTTAAAAGATATGCAATCTAATGGTAACACTTTATAATAAGGTTTCACTTGTAAAAAATGAGTTGATGTACTAACATGAACTAACAATGAACAATACATTTGTTACAGTATTTATTAATCTTTGTTAATGTTAGTTAAAAAATCCAGCTGTTTGTTCATGTTAGTTCATAGTGCATCAACTAATGTTAACAAATACAACTTTTGATTTTATTTCCAAAATGAACATTAACTACAATTAATAAATACTGTAAAAATGCAGTTCATTCTTACTTTATGTTACTAAATGTTAACTAAAGAAAACTTATTGTAATGTGTTACCATTATAATATTGGTATTTTATAGGTAATTTATAGGTTTTCAGTCATAACAGAAAAATAATCATTGACTTATCAGTATCAATCCCTATGAGAGAGGAATTTGTTGGTAACATCCTAGATTATAATTGCAGATACTATAACATTACATCTGAATTAGCATTTCCCCAATTAGCATTCAGACAAACCCCATGTTTAATATGATTTATTCAAGTAGGAAATATTACTGGATCATCTTTTTTGTTGGTCCTAAAACATTTCTATGAAACGATGAGATTTTAAGTTGAAGGTCTGGGTTTGCACAACATTTTTATCAGCCTATCATTTTATAACGTAAGTGATATACGTGATTAAACAATGTATTTAGAGTTTATTAGAGGTTTGAACTAACCCAGGTCAGTGATGATGGATTCAGGTACTGTTACTTTCAAGCTCTGTTTAAAAACAAAATACAGCTTAGTCAGAGATCACATCATCTAAGACAAGCTAAAGAATCTGAGCCAGTGGTAAGGTCCCTCACAGCTGTTTTGTCTATGAAGAAGGTATCCATGAGGATTCGTCGTGTCTCTTTGGAGCTGGTCTGTTTGTAAAGTTCAGCATAGAGGTAGCACAGCTGCGAAGTGAGAAGGGAGATGAGAGGCGCTTTAGTGATGTGACTCATCTGATCTGAGACCAAATTATAAGCATGCAAGAGAGATTCATTGAATATGGAAAATCCTTTATAAATATTTTGTTAGATGCCTGGAAATTCCAGGTTCTTGTGAGAGGGTTTGCGGGTAAGAGGGGTGATCGATCTCACCAGAGGCGCAGGGTCAAACTGAGAGACCACATGATGGATAAAAGCTGCTAGGTGAGCAGGCCGGGATTTCAGGAGGTCTATGCTCTGAAAACAGCTACACTGGCCATTCATCTAGAGACAGAGAGAGACTTATTTACAGTACAAGGCAAGCACACATTCTTATATCATTAAACTTCATGATTCAGTGGCAAACTTACATGTGGTATTGTGAATGTAACTGTGTAAAAGTGTTTGCCATTTTCCATGAATAAATTCAAATCTAGTGAGTCTCCTCATTATAAACTGTTTACATAGTCTGTTATCTTCTAAGGCAACATCTATCCTGAAAGGAAGCCTCATAAACAGCGTTGCTGGAAAAGTGTGTGGGGGGATGCATCAACTTCTAATGGGAGTGAAGTAGAAGTGTGAAATACTATAGTCTATATACCCCGAAAAAGTTAACTCATTACTATGAATGACAATCAATATTTTCTGGCAATCAATGTTTTCACTTATACGTATGGTAGGGGATGCTATTACTCATCTCCTGAAGAGTACAGAATCTCCAGATGCAAAAACAAGCGAAAAAGAAACAAAAACAAGCGATAAAAGCTTTGCTTATGCATACGTAAGCTGACACAATCATCAAACATTCAACACCCTATAAATCGAGCTTTGGGGGTCTTGATGGACTCAATCTACTCAAGTCTATGTTTTAATCATCCTTCTGAATCTGATTCAGATGCAGTCTTTCTCAGCTTTTTGTTCAAAATGTTGCTTTTTATTGAAACCTACCCACATTCAAGTGTTGATAAAAAAATAATGCATGAAGCTAATTATCTTTTTTTTCAAATATTGTTCAAATGTTCAAATATTCATTACATGTTTGAATACATTCGAATATTCATACATTCAAATATTCAACAAAATATTCTGGGGGCCATGAAAGTTTTGTCAAAATAATCAAAAGGTCTGGCGCTAGCTGGTAACTTTTCTTTCTTTCTTTTTTTACGCTCGCTGGGAAAGAGGAAGCTTGTTTCTGCCATAAAATGAAAAAAAAAAAGGTAATTGCGACTTTTTACATCTGAGATGTAAAGTCAGAATTGCAAGATATAAAGTCGCAATTGCGTGTTATAAAGTCGGAATTGCGAGATATAAAGTCAGAATTGCATGAAATAAAGTCAGAATTGCGAGATATAAAGTCAGAATTGCTAGATATAAAGTCGCAATCGCATGTTATAAAGCCAGAAATGCATGATATAAAGTCAGAATTGTGAGATTTAAACTATTCTGAGGGGAAAAAAAGTTAGTCTTTTTTCCCCTTAGAATTAGCCTGATAACTCGCAATTGGGAGTTTTTATCTCACAATTCTGAGAAAAGATGTCAGAATTTCGACATATAAACTCACAATTGTGTTATAAAGTCAGAAATTGTGAGGAAAAAAAGTCAGAATTGTGAGATAAAAAGTCGCCCTTCTGTCTTTTTTCTCTCAAAATTCCGACTTTATATCACGCGATTCTGACTTTATATCTCGCAATTCTGACTTTATATCTCGCAATTCTGACTTTATATCTCGCAATTCTGACTTTATAACACGCAATTCTGACTTTATAACACGTAATTCTGACTTTATATCTCGCAATTCTGACTTTATATCTCGCAATTCTGACTTTATATCTCGCAATTCTGACTTTATAACACGTAATTCTGACTTTATATCTCGCAATTCTGACTTTATATCTCGCAATTCTGACTTTATATCTCGTAATTCTGACTTTATATCTCGCAATTCTGACTTTATATCTCGCAATTCTGACTTTATAACACGCAATTCTGACTTTATAACACGTAATTCTGACTTTATATCTCGCAATTCTGACTTTATATCTCGCAATTCTGACTTTATATCTCGCAATTCTGACTTTATATCTCGCAATTCTGACTTTATAACACGTAATTCTGACTTTATATCTCGCAATTCTGACTTTATATCTCGCAATTCTGACTTTATATCTTGCAATTCTGACTTTATATCTCGTAATTCTGACTTTATATCTCGCAATTCTGACTTTATATCTCACAATTCTGACTTTATATCTCGCAATTCTGACTTTATAACACGTAATTCTGACTTTATATCTCGCAATTCTGACTTTATATCTGGCAATTCTGACTTTATATCTCGCAATTCTGACTTTATATCTCGCAATTCTGACTTTATAACACGCAATTCTGACTTTATAACACGTAATTCTGACTTTATATCTCGCAATTCTGACTTTATATCTCGCAATTCTGACTTTATATCTCGCAATTCTGACTTTATAACACGTAATTCTGACTTTATATCTCGCAATTCTGACTTTATATCTCGCAATTCTGACTTTATATCTCGTAATTCTGACTTTATATCTCGCAATTCTGACTTTATATCTCGCAATTCTGACTTTATAACACGCAATTCTGACTTTATAACACGTAATTCTGACTTTATATCTCGCAATTCTGACTTTATATCTCGCAATTCTGACTTTATATCTCGCAATTCTGACTTTATATCTCGCAATTCTGACTTTATAACACGTAATTCTGACTTTATATCTCGCAATTCTGACTTTATATCTCGCAATTCTGACTTTATATCTTGCAATTCTGACTTTATATCTCGTAATTCTGACTTTATATCTCGCAATTCTGACTTTATATCTCACAATTCTGACTTTATATCTCGCAATTCTGACTTTATAACACGTAATTCTGACTTTATATCTCGCAATTCTGACTTTATATCTCGCAATTCTGACTTTATATCTCGTAATTCTGACTTTATATCTCGCAATTCTGACTTTATATCTCGCAATTCTGACTTTATAACACGCAATTCTGACTTTATAACACGTAATTCTGACTTTATATCTCGCAATTCTGACTTTATATCTCGCAATTCTGACTTTATATCTCGCAATTCTGACTTTATATCTCGCAATTCTGACTTTATAACACGTAATTCTGACTTTATATCTCGCAATTCTGACTTTATATCTCGCAATTCTGACTTTATATCTTGCAATTCTGACTTTATATCTCGTAATTCTGACTTTATATCTCGCAATTCTGACTTTATATCTCACAATTCTGACTTTATATCTCGCAATTCTGACTTTATAACACGTAATTCTGACTTTATATCTCGCAATTCTGACTTTATATCTGGCAATTCTGACTTTATATCTCGCAATTCTGACTTTATATCTCGCAATTCTGACTTTATAACACGCAATTCGGACTTTATAACACGCAATTTCGACTTTATAACACGTAATTCTGACTTTATATCTCGCAATTCTGACTTTATATCTCGCAATTCTGACTTTATATCAAGCAATTCTGACTTTATAACACGTAATTCTGACTTTATATCTCGCAATTCTGACTTTATATCTCGCAATTCTGACTTTATATCTCGTAATTCTGACTTTATATCTCGCAATTCTGACTTTATATCTCGCAATTCTGACTTTATAACACGCAATTCTGACTTTATAACACGTAATTCTGACTTTATATCTCGCAATTCTGACTTTATATCTCGCAATTCTGACTTTATATCTCGCAATTCTGACTTTATATCTCGCAATTCTGACTTTATATCTCGCAATTCTGACTTTATATCTCGTAATTCTGACTTTATATCTCGCAATTCTGACTTTATATCTCACAATTCTGACTTTATATCTCGCAATTCTGACTTTATAACACGTAATTCTGACTTTATATCTCGCAATTCTGACTTTATATCTGGCAATTCTGACTTTATATCTCGCAATTCTGACTTTATATCTCGCAATTCTGACTTTATAACACGCAATTCTGACTTTATAACACGTAATTCTGACTTTATATCTCGCAATTCTGACTTTATATCTCGCAATTCTGACTTTATATCTCGCAATTCTGACTTTATAACACGTAATTCTGACTTTATATCTCGCAATTCTGACTTTATATCTCGCAATTCTGACTTTATATCTCGTAATTCTGACTTTATATCTCGCAATTCTGACTTTATATCTCGCAATTCTGACTTTATAACACGCAATTCTGACTTTATAACACGTAATTCTGACTTTATATCTCGCAATTCTGACTTTATATCTCGCAATTCTGACTTTATATCTCGCAATTCTGACTTTATATCTCGCAATTCTGACTTTATAACACGTAATTCTGACTTTATATCTCGCAATTCTGACTTTATATCTCGCAATTCTGACTTTATATCTTGCAATTCTGACTTTATATCTCGTAATTCTGACTTTATATCTCGCAATTCTGACTTTATATCTCACAATTCTGACTTTATATCTCGCAATTCTGACTTTATAACACGTAATTCTGACTTTATATCTCGCAATTCTGACTTTATATCTGGCAATTCTGACTTTATATCTCGCAATTCTGACTTAATAACACGTAATTCTGACTTTATATATCACAATTCTTACTTTATATCAAGCGATTCTGACTTTATATCTCGCAATTCTGACTTTATATCTCACAATTCTGACTTTATATCTCGCAATTCTGACTTTATATCTCGCAATGACTTTATAACACGCAATTTTGACTTTATATCTCACAATTCTGACTTTATATCATGCATTTCTGACTTTATATCTCGCAATCCTGAGTTTATATCTCGCAATCCTGACTATATCTCGCAATTCTGACTTTATAACACGCAATTCTGACTTTATATCTCACATTTCTGACTTTATATCTCACAATTCTGACTTTATAACACGCAATTGCGACCTTATTTTTTCGCAATTCTGACTTTATAACTCACAATTGCGACTTTATCACACAATTCTGACTTTTTATCATGCAATTCTGAGAAATAAAGTCAGAATTGCGAGATATAAACTCGCAATTGTGAGAAAAAAAGGCAGAATTGTGAGATAAAAAGTCACAATTATTTATTTAATTTTTTATTCAGTGGCGGAAACAAACTTCCATATATTAAAACTGTAATGCTGCTTGCTTTAAAGCAATCTATTATATAAAGTGCTATATAAATAAAAATGGCGTGACTTGACTGAGCTGGTGCTAACAGATCCACGTTGCTATGATCAGATGCTTTCTTAACTTCTATTTTCTCTGTCACTGCTGTCATTTTTGTTGCGTCTTTAATTTGTAATTGAGAAGACAGTGCTCGGCATACATTTATATATTGACCTAAACGCCGCTCCCAACAGACAGTTCTCTATCCGCCTACATAAGAAAAGGAGTAAAACTAGAAGAAACGAGAACTACAGCATGAGTATATCGGGGCCTTAGTCACTATTGTTTGGAGGAGAGCCCACGAGTACAAAAATACAAGAAGCACACAGTCACCCCTACCTGTTCCTGCTCTGTGTCAAAGTCTTCATCCTCAGCACCAATAATGTGCGCAACCGGACGAGAGGAGGGGCTCCCCATACTCGACTGAGAATCCTAAACGAGAAATGCACAATTTTTGCACAGCTCTGAGAAACTCCATATAAAGCCATGAGGTCAAGAGGTCACTCACAAGATCAGGTGTGTCTTCGGCATCCGGTGAAGGACAGGAGTTGAGGCTGTCTCGGGGTGTGGTCTTTGGACTGTGGCAGGGGGTCTCTCTTTGGCATGGGCTCTCCAGGAAAGGACTAGGCGTGACCTGCATGGAGCAATTGAGAGCAAATGTCAATTACATAGAGGAACCACAGATCTACATTCAAGAAATGTGAACGGGAAGGGTAATGTGTTCGGGAGGTGTACTGACAGGGGTCGTGATATTGTTGGTCCACAATGGCTCCGTTCCAGCATCACCCTGCCAGGAAGGGGGTCGATCCAAATCTCCCCCTCCATCCTCCTGCTCGCCTTCACCTGGCCTTGGAGATATGGAGCCATCCTACAATATACACAAACTCTCATTATGATTGTAACATCATGACGTTTTGTTAGAAAGTGAAGTGTAATTTCCACACCACTAATGGTACTGAATAGAATTGAACAAAATAATGACAGTAACTGTGAGAGGCTAAGCACCATTTTATAAAAGCAAGTTTCCATGTAAAAAGTTCATGTAACTTTTCTCAGAATAGTTTTACATCCAGGTCACAAGAAAAAAAAAAGTAAAACAAAAAAAACACTGGCATTTCATTTGGTCTCACCAACCTTGCATAAATCATACACACATATAACGTGTCATAACCAGACACAGTGTGGCAAAAACGCGATAAAAAGTGGCTTTTTCATGTTTGATTTGTCCTAACCACTCGTGACAGCAATGCACAAGAGACGGGATTATAGTAAAGTCAAGTAACCTTTATTTCTATGGTGCTTTATACAACAGTTTCAAAGCAGCTTAACAGTGATAAACCGGAAAAAAAATGATTCTATTTTTTAATGGTTTCAATGGTGTTCTGTTACTGATGATTTGCTTTGAGATAATAAAATTACTGAAAAACGTTTTAATATTATGTACTTTTCAATTTCGCAGTGAGACAGCAGTGTACTTGCAGAGAGAGACTCCGCCCACATGCTCTTCTGATTAGCTGGGCTTTGTAATCGAGTTTGCAGCATCTTGTAGCTGTGTCACATCTGGCGTGGACAGACATATTAACTGTCATTGTAATCTTATCGCGTCTGGTTAATGCATGGTGTAAACCAGTGTTATTTCAGTATCATTGATGCTATGATTATATTGATATCCTAGTTTGTGTTAATAGTTTGAATTACATTTAATTTTAGTTAAAGTTTTAGTCATTTTGTTGGATGTTTTTATCATTATTTTTAAAACATGATCGTCAATATAGTTTTTGTTGTTTTAGTTTATTTATTATTTTAATACTTCACCTAAAGTCACCATGAAACCAAATTTGGCCATTCTTATTTTTCGTATTAAATATCACAGTTATAAATGATATTTCTGTGCACATCATTATTTATTAATTTTTAAATTCATGTGGCTTCATAATCTTTCAAAACAACTTCCTCTCCCTCTTGCAACGACATCTCTTCTCTTTTCTGTTGAAATGTTTTTTCAGTGCGAGGTCAGGACAATCTGTCACTCACATGACATCACAGCAATAGCAAACCATAATGATAAAATGATCCAATCAATTCCCTATGCACAACATATATATATATGAAGAGTTCAGATGCAAAAGCCTCTAAATGCCATTTGAAATTTTCTTCTTTAATGATGATTTTTATCAAACTTGTATATTTAAGTTCAGTAATTTCACTTAAATAACAATTAATAGGTAATTATCATTGCCATTTAAGTGAAATCACTGCACTTAAAAAATATACAAGCTTGATAAAAATGATCATTCTAGAAGAAAATTTCAAATGGCACTTAGAGGCTTTTGCATCTGAACTCTTCATATATATACAGTATATCACTTGAATATGAATCACAATAGGGAAGAAAAGTCTACTATCTTGTGTTTCATGCTGGCTTAAACTAAACAAAAATGACAAATGTTGTAGCTAAAATTAAATGGGTATTTAAAAAAATAGATAATGTTTATTTTATTAAAATAATATTTTCATGGTTTTGGTTTATTGAAACATACCCTGGACAACAATAACTAAATATTCAACTGAAGCTGAACCAGAAATTTTCCATGTGTGCTACTGTCATGCATTCCACATGTTTTACTGATTAATAAAAATGTCACGTTACTTATTTATTATACATTTAGGGGAAAAAAGTGATTGTGAGAATCTCATGAAGAAAAGTCTCCGTCATATTTCACCTCACAAAAAAAAAGGAAGCAAAAATGCGATTCATAATGTCAAGAAACAATCATTTTTAATATATATTAACATCTACATATCACTTTTTTTTAAATCAAGAATTTCTCTGAGTCAGAGGAAGGGAGCGTGTGTGTGTGTGCGCGTGTATATGAGTCTGTACCTGTCCAGTCCCAGTGGGCTTGCTGAGCTGCTCCTGGTGCTGTGGAATGTGCTTCTTGGCGTCCTGGTTTTCCTTCAGTAGTTTAGGTGTAGGGTTCCTGCTGTACTCCTCTGTCATGGCCTGCAATTTATCAAACATCACAGCGCCTCTGATTATTCACAAATCTCTTGTTAGAGAGGATGTGAGATTGAAGACAGACTCTGTCACAACATCACATGTTTGATAAATGTACACTTATATGTATGAGCTCAATGACAGTCCTAACCACACATGAGTCAGTCTACAATTATAGCTTCAGTTCTGCAAATTTAGACATTACTTTCCCACAGTTTAAAACCAAATGTCTGTTACACAGGTCTGCAAATATTAATAGGTGCTGCAAGTGTCAAGCAACTGTGCCAGCAACATTGCAAGTAGTCTTAATCAGCAACACAATCTTTTATAATAATAAAATACATTTCTTGAAGAAACAAAATGATAGATAAAATAACAATACACATCTTGTGTAGGCTTAATTTGTAGATTCTAATAGTCCACTCACAATAACAAATGTAAAATACCTTTTAAAAGTTTGTGGTTGGTAAGATTTTTGGTAACACTTTAGATTGACGGTCCACTTTAGACATTCTGCTAACTATAAGTAACGTTGCAACTACTTCAACTTATTCTACTAACCCGAACCTAACAGTCTACTCATACACGCTTATGAGAGTTTTATGGCATGTAGATGCAAAGTCTCTTAATAAGTTAGTAACTTATAATTAGTATAATGTCTAAAGTAGACCAAAATAACGTGTAACGATTTAATTTAACATTTTGTAATGTTTTTCACAAAAATTGCATTTATTTGATCAAAAATACTGTGTTAAATATTATTACAATATTATTTTTTTCCTAAAATAACTTTCTACTATATTTTAAAGTTGAATTCATTTCTGTGATGGCAAAGCTGAATTTAAGCGTCACACAACAGAAATCATTCTAATATCCTGATTTGGCTCAAGAATCATTTCTTATAATTATAAATGTTGAAAACAGATGTGAAATAAGTGGCTTTAAGTACTATGTACTTTCATTGAAACAAATAATTTGATACAATGGACTTATTGTGTACATACATGTTTTTACATTGTACTTACATTTTTAAAATATCAGCATGTAATTACAGCTGTAACTAATTTATGTAATTACATCTGTTATTAGACAGCTGACCCATCCCTTACACTTTAACCTACGCTTAAACCTACCCATACCACCACACCTGTCCCTAACCTTACCCGTATCACACCTCAATAGCAGCAAAAAGTGTTTTACAATACAACAGGAACACAATAATACATTGTACTTATTTTTCAATGCAAGTACATAGTCCTTAAAGCCACTTAATATAAAGTGGGACCAAACATTTTTCAGTATATGATAAATATAAAGTTGAAATAGAAATATTTTCTAACATTACAAGTTTCAAGTCTTTTTTGATCAATTTAAAGTGTTCTTGATTAAATCTGATAACAACCTTTCAAAATACTCAAATCTAGCAACCCAGAAATTATTTTAGTGTAGAGCCACAGCTCTGTTATCTGTCCGAAACACTGTCCGTATGAAAGCATGTGACTGCTGTTGTATTTTTGCTGCTCTGATGCCTCAAACACACAATGAGTTACTGTAGTAAAAAGCTCACAATTCTGTGATTGAAAAAGAACGAGGGCTGATGGAGATCAAGGCTGTTTTTCGGTGATCTGAGGACAAGACTGAGTTCTTACCCATACAGGCAGAGGGGTGGGTTTGCGCTCCGAGGGGCTGGGGGAAGAAGAGGAGCGGTCTGGACCGATGGGCCCCGGGGAGTGAGGGGAAGTGAGCGAGAAGAGAGACCCCTCCTCCACCTCGCCGTCTGAGAGAGGGATCTGAGGCAGGCCTGGCGGTCTCCCCAGCACGGTCAGGGCCACATAGGAGCCCGCTGTAAACAAACACACACACAAATAGGTTATCTGTACAGGGAAACCAACAACTGCACAGTATTGTTCACTTGAAATGTGAATAACTACAGTAAAATGATTAAAGTGAAAGCCACAGGCTACTTACATTTTATTAGCTTTACAACTTCTACATGATTTGAATGTGTAACTAATGTCCCATTGACCTGCAGGAAAACAAACAAACACAAAACTGATTAAATTCATAATGATACTCAACACTAAGAGCAATATTGCCAGTTACTTTGTCTATTTCTGCACCAGCAACAAAAATAGTGCCGAAAATGCTTTTTATTTAGCTTGTTTATGAGTTTTGCACAACTACATTTCCCATTATTCTCTGTGACAGCATGATAAATATATATACACACACAGACAAAGCATAAATTATAAACCAAACATCACGTCATTTGGATTTACCAATGCTCCACTAAAGCTTCCTGTCTTTGTTGGGTAGTAGAAATGAATTGTTTTTAATAAGCAGGGACGCATTAAATTGATCAAAAGTGACGGATCATGTGATCACATGTGATCATGTGTATCTTCGTCATCACATGAATATATTACATTTCAAAATAAGTTCAAACAGTTATATTAATTTGTACACTGTAAAAAATATTTTCATGATTTGTAATCACATGTTTTCTTTTGTCAAATCAACTTCAGATAACATAATATTTTGAGTTTCTGGTGATTAAATCAATCTCCTTCATTGTATTAACTACATTTTTTCCATTTCAATGAACTTAAAATTAAGGCAACCAGGTTAGTTTCTTCATTTTTAAGTTAAACCAACAATTTTTTTTTTACAGTGTAATAGTCTTTTACAATAATACTGTTTTTAAATTTTTTTTTTTTATCAAATAAATGCAGCCTTGGTGAGCATAAGAAACTACTTCACTTACTGAGCCCAAACATTTGAACGGTAGCGCACGTCACATCATAATTATGACATATTAAGATTTCCAAACTCTTAAGTATGACCAGAGAAATATACACATCTATTCTTCTTTATTCCGCCAGCAGGAGGCAGCACACGGCACCCGAGGCATCCTGTCGACATCAGGTGAGCCTGCCTGGAGAGCTTTTTTGTGTTATAAGCCCAAATAACAGATTCTGGGGTTGGTCATACAGACTACGCTCGTTTTTAACTGAACCTCAAGAAGTTATATTAATAAATCTGAACTTCATCACAGTGAAGCCCCTGATTGGTCATCACCTTTATGATCCGGTCGCCTGTCTGAACACCAGCTCGCATGGCAGCTCCATCTACATGCAAAAGAAAAGAAGAGAAAGAGAGATCATGCGGTTGGCTGGAATGAAAAATATTAAAGTTAGAAGTTCCTTGATCTGAAACCATCATTGTGCCATGATACGGCCACAGTACAGTGTAAGGGCGATCACAAGTAGTTTGAATACACATTTACACTGCCTCAATCTAGTAACTGGTAAAAGCAACTATGTATTTAGCACTGTCAGTGTCGTAATTATACCGTACTGTGGTGTTACACAACTGGATAATTATCTAAGGCTGGATATTTAAAATAGACAAGTGTGTGTTTAAGTCACTTGTGAAACTACTACTGCATGTGCATTTAATGGAGGGCAAAACAGGGACAATGAACAACACTGTTTGTGTCTTTCTTACCCTCTTTTACAAGCTGTACAAACACAGGGTTATCGCCGCTCACTGTCAGCCCAAAGCCATTCTCATCTTTCTGGATGATGACACAACGCTGCACAAGCCCTAAGAGACAAACAGACAGAAAGATAGGGGCGATAAAGAAATTGAAAGATATGAAGGGTGCAAGGATGAGGACTTGGTAAATAGCACTCAAGGAGCTGGATAAAGAAGAGTGTGTTATTCCCGGTCACATCCAGTATAGTGGTTGTGTGTAGCCTATGTAAAACCAGCCCAAACGGTTGAGAGACTGAAGGTGAACACAGTGAAAATGATTTCTTAAAAGGCCTTGAGCATGCCAGATGCACTCAGACATAAAAGAGCTTTAGAAACGACATAAACAACAAAAACCTGTTTCTTTTCTGGCATGACAGTGACTTTGTAGGGAGTCTATGTGAGAAAATGACTTGACTCAAACACACTACTTTTCAAAAGTCTGTGCCTTTGTTTTATTTTTTATTAAATGAATTCTTTAATTCAGCAATTATGCATTAATTTCATCAAAAGTGACAAGACCTGTATATTTTTACCCCAAAAAATCCTGTTCAAATGCTGTTCTTCTGTTCTTTCTATTCATCAAAGAATACACTGTAAAAAAAAGATTGACAACATTTTTTCTTTTGTCAAATCAACTTAGATAATTTATGTAGTTCAGATAACATAATATTTTGAGTTTCTGATGATTAAATCAATCTCCATCATTGTATTAACTCAATTTTTCCATTTCAATGAACTTAAAATTAAGGCAACCAGTTTACTTATTTTTTTTAAGTTAAACCAACGATATATTTTTTACAGTGTACCCCAAAAAGCATAATGGTTTCCAAAAGAAACAGAATAACTGTGTTCAATGTTTCTTGAGCAACAAATCAGCATATTACAATAGCATTTTAAAATCAATTAAAGTTTTACTATTTCAAAATATTAATTTCACAAAGAAATGCAGGATAAGAGACTTCAAAAACATTGTTCTGACCCCAAACTTTTGAACAGTAAGTGTGAATGGAAAATATGCTCAAAGAGAAATAGGAAAGATTTTAGATATCCAAGTCAAGATGAAACGGAGTCTGCAACCCATTTTACTTTTGTATTCAGAAGTATTTCCAAGAGAAACAACATATTCAACAAGAAAAAAAATATATATTTTCAATTAATATAAATAGAATATATCAGAAGGGTGTTAGAGTAGGAGCAAGTTATTGCATTACATTGATAGATTACAAAAAATAATATTACAAAGAATAATGTGCACTAATAAATCACAATTTACATTAAGATCCGGAAGGTGTATTATTAATAAAGTAAATGGGGCCAATTTTTCAAACATATTCAGAAAAGAATAAATCCCTCAACTATCAGCACTGACGTCTAAAAAAAAAAATTAAAAACGCAAGTTTATAATAATGAAATAAACTATAAGGACTTACAAATAAATAAATCATAATACAGCAGAAAAGAGTTGTGAACATACAAAACACGTGTGTACCAGCTACACAGATTAAGATTTATTCAGCCCAGATACAATAATAGCCTATATATTTTTTTGTTTTTTGTTTAAATTTGAATATTTCAGTGTGTAAGCACATTGTTATTCCAGATCTGCCAATGCAAATGTATAGTGCAGAAACTACAGAATGATTTATGCCTTAGTTGACTGATGTCTTTTAACATTTTTTACATGGCCGTTGCTTTTGTGAAGAGTGGAAGTTTAAATTAAAAAAAAAAAAATCAAATAAAACACGTCAGATAATAAGCATCTCACCAGACTGTGTATCTCACAGTCTATAAGTATCTCACTGCAGTGTGTTTACATGAAGTGTTTGGTGTAGCTCATAAGCCATTCATGTGTGATGGCTACAAAGCGGATTTCTCCATTTGTGCTGCTAACACGGAAACACAAATGCACTCGCAAACACTCGGGCTGAGTGTAGCCATTACATTGGACTTGATAAACCTATGCACTCCAAATTTGTGACAACCACACTCAATAAAACAAGACTAGAAGACCTGCCATTGGAATTGTATTGCTTTATGGATGTGACATCGGTCCTAGATGCGTCTTTTCAATCCTCCTTTTTATTGTATTATACACTACCGGTCAAAAGTTTTAGATCGGTAAGATTTTTTATGTTTTTAAAAGAAGTCTCTTCTGCTCACCAAGGCAATTATTTGATAAAAAAATACAAAACAAAAAAACAAAAAAACAACAACAGTAATATTGTGAAATATTATTACAATTTAAAACAGCGGTTTTCTATGTGAATATATACTGAAGTGTAATTTATTCCTGTGATCAAAGCTGAATTTACAGCATCATTACTCTAGTCTTCAGTGTCACATGATCCTACAGAAATTATTATAATATGATGCTCAAGAAACATTTATGATTATTATCCATGTTGAAAACAGTTTTTTACATTTTTATTTCAGGATTCTTTGATGAATAGAAAGTTCAAAAGAACAGAATTGATCTGAAATGGAAAGCTTTTGTAACATTAATCACTACCATTCAAAAGTTTGGGGTCAATAAGAATTTATTTTTTCATTTTGGGGGAAAGAAATTAGAAAATACTTTTATTCATCAAGGATGAGTTAAATTGATCAAAAATTACAGTAAATACATTTATGATGTTAGAAAAGATTATATTTTAAATAAATGCTGTTCTTTTGAACTTTCTATTCATCATAGAATTTTGGAGGAAAAATGGTACACGACTGTTTTCAACATTGAAAATAATAATTTATGTTTTTTCAGCATAAAATCAGCATATTAGAATGATTTCTGAAGGATCATGTGACACTGAAAAATGATGTGTAATCAGCAACAGTAATGATGTTGAAAATTCAGCTTTCAAATTATATTTTAAAATATATTAAAATAGAAAACTGTCATAATATTTCACAATATTACTGTTTGTCATTTTTTTTTTTCATTAAATAAAGCAGCCTTGGTGAGCAGAAGAGACTTCATTTAAAAACATAAAAAATTTTACTGATCTAAAACCTTTGACTGGTAGTGTATGTGCAATTTTTATTCATTTATATGACAAAAAGTAAACTTATTTTTGCATGAAAACATTCACACAGGTTTAATGCGCAAAAATAAGCATGTGTGCGTGTGTGTGAGTAAACTAGTAAGTTGATTTTCAAAATACTATATGAAAATGATGTGCTTATTTTAAATTCAATTCTTAATGAACAACTTGAGCTGGGTGCACTTGGTCAACTAACCACAAAAATTGGCTAAATAAAATGTTTCAAGCATCTGTTCATTCATTCTGTTCACTTAGATCAAACAGATGGCTATAACGTGAGATTAAAAGAAAACTAAAAGGCATTAACTCACTATATAATAGTGTACGACGTGTAACGGAGAGACTGTTGCAAAAAGGTTAAGGTGTTTGAGGAAAAGGCACAGCACGTAACCACAATAATGCAAAAGGACCGAGATTGTTGACAATTAAACAGGCCTTTGATTAAATCCAATCCACCAATTTATAGCCCGACACCAAGACATGCTAAAGGATTGGTTCAGGTTGAGTCTGATAGGCCGGCGGGCATAAAAGGGAAAAATGAGGCTCACACACACACACACACACACACACACACAAACCACAGCAAAACTCCCGAGCAGCGGCAGTGACCCATTGACTCTTACCGCAAGACTCTGGCCTTCCGTCGGCTACTACACTCTGAATAGGCAGTTCTGACAGCAGAAAACATGCGACACACACACACAAACAGCAAGAGAAATAATATGATTATGCAACAAAAATCTTGTTAAAAAGAGAAAAAGTAACTGATATATAAGTTTGTATGGAGGAAACCTGTGGAGTTTAGCCGAATTGATCACATTTGAGTTTTGGGGAAAATGGTAAAAACAAAATAAATAAATAAATAAATAAATAAATAAAATAACATTTGTATAATAAACAATAATATAATAAAACAAGAATAAATCCAAGTATCACTTCAGTTTTTTAAAAAAAGTCACACTTTTACCAGATTTGAGAGTTTATCCAAAAACAAATTATTTCAGATAAACTTCATTCATATTCCTAAGAAAAAAAAAAAAAAAAAAAAAGTCACAAATGTTTTCAACATTGTTAACAATATGTTCCTTATTTAACATATTAGAATGGATTCTGAAGAAGCCCCAAATTTTTTGAAGCGTAGTGTGTATTAATCATTTTGTCTTAACACAATCCATATTTCCATCAGGACATTTTGAATTGGTTGTAAATTTATGGATACACTTTGTCCTTGTTACAGTGTACCTGCCCTTCACCAATTTTTAACCCACTTTGAATGGTTATGTTGTAGTAAATGTAAATTAGCAATGTTTACTCGTTCTTCATATTACGTGGACTGAGAAATTCACATTTATTTTGACAGCTCCAGGGCTTTTTTCAAGCCCAGTGCATTATGGGTGTTGAAGTTTTCTTAACTATTTGTCAAATGGGAAGACAGCAGCCTTTTCTCTCGGGTATCTGTATAGGCAGCTAAGTTTTATTGAAAGCTCATTTTGCCAGTGGTGAAGTACCCCTTTAAGTACTGAGTAATATTAAATAACATTTATTTACTGTAGGGTTAAGAATAGGGTTTGCTTAGGGTTAGTTAATTATGCATCATTTACTCTTATTAGAACATGTATAACAAGAACACTAACCTAAATTTTAATCTACATTTAGAAAAAAAAAACAAAAAAAAAAAACAATGTAAACTTATTGAAGGTTTAATGCACAAAAATAAAGGTGTAGGTTAAATAAAGGCTGTCAAACAGTCAGTTTATCCATGACCAGCAGACACAGCTTCCCTTTCCTCCCAAATCATTTATAAAACGATGACTCATAGCCATCTCAGACACACCCTGTATATCCTCCTTGATGACTCGGCTAGATCCCTTACTAAAATAAACTGTCATCATGAAATGAGATTTCCCTCTCCGATGGCCGCACAGCTGTGCGTCTCTGCACTGCAGCAGGAAGAGCGAGAGGGATTACTGTCCTGTGACAACATCCGGAACTTGTGATGAGATGGGCCTCCTACATAAAGGCCCAACCAGGCTGATAAAACGATATCAAGTCCAAAGCTCTGGGAATGAAAGAGTTAAACTTCCAAGCTGCATGGCAACATGGGCTCTGGTGTGCTTGATTTGATCACTTCAGTCATGTCTGGTTAATCCCAAGTAAGATTATAAATGAGTCAGGACTTCAAATCCAGGTTTGAAACACAGATGTGTATATACAAGAGCAAATATGACGTTATAAAGAAATTATACATGCCCATGGATCTCTTCTCTTCCCATCGAGTGTGAACATGTGCATTTTGCATTTGTCCAATAAGTCATTTTTTTATTGCTCACTTTTGGTTCATGTGCTGGAACCAGCATTTGATATTGTTGTATGCTGAGTAGGGCTGACTTCTAATAGTCGAGGATTCGACGATTCGATTTGGAGAGGTCTGATTCGACTATGAACGTTATAGTCGAATACTACACGGCCAGTTCAACCTCGTATAAATCAGGTTATGTGTGTCTCCCGCTCACGAGCGCTCACTCTTAACAGACACACGAACAGACACACTGTCCCCGGCGCTGCTCGCGCGTCACAGAATGTTCATCAAGCGCTCCCCGTTCACAGTAACAGGGTCGTCTCATTCAAAACAGCTAGCTGATGCTGTCAGCGAGCCGCCGCACATTGAATACTCATTAGAGCCAGACCGATATATCGGCAGACCGATATTATCGGCCGATATTAGGGCATTTTCCAAATTATCGGTATCGGCAGTTATAATGGCCGATAAATGAATATTTCAAAAATAAAATAAAAACGGACAAAACACGCTTGAACCATGTCATGAGTGTTGGAGTTGTATGGTTTGTCCACCAGAGGGCACTCTACACCGTTCCTGTTGGCAAAACTCGTTGAGTTGGTCACGATACATACATTGCTTGAACAAAAATTAAAAGAACATCCCCATCAGTTCTCTTAACTCAAATAAGCATGACAAAATTTGTGACTATCATGTCCAGTTTCAAATAAATAAATAAAATATCGGCCGATATATCGGAATATCGGATTTTAAAACCTAAAAATATCTGTATCGGTATCGGCCTTCAAAATCCTTTATCGGTCGGGCTCTAATACTCATACGAGTCAGGCTGCGAATGTAAGTTACGTGCCCGCCCCAGCGCGCTCACATTAATAAACGCCTCACCTCCGACGCCGTGCACTCGCTACATTCCCAGCACATCAGGATGCATAACGCAAATCCAGTCAAACGTTTGACTGCAGTATCTTATGTGCCTCATAATACGGTGCGCCTTAAAGGAGCATTTCACCCATTGCAACATTAATCTTTATTGAAAGTGGATCATAAATGTAGTCGAAATGTAAAATAATTTTTTAATTTGGTGCCCTCTTGACCGAGAAAAGACAGAAAATAACCAAGGGGCGCCTTTGTCTTAAAAAACTACAGTTCCCAGAATGCCCCAACAAGCAAAATGACGATTTTTACGTCACGATAAGCAGGAAATAAAACACTTAAAGCCTTATTTCTCCCATCTCAGGGGAAAATAAGGGAATAAACCATGACCATTCAAAAATATGACTGGGTTTCTAAAGATACAAAGCTTAATGCAAATGGGTGAAGTGACCCTTTAAAGTGCGTAAAATACGGTATACATGCGTTTTATATTTAGCCTGAAATAGACAAGCATTCATGCGTGACAAAAAATCTTTACGTTTTAGGAGGCAAAATATATTTTTTGTAATTCTGTGAATTACACTGCTCAAATCAGATGAGGAAGGGTTGGCTCTCCACAAAACATAAAATATTATTTTTCGTGTTCACAGAGCAAAAAAAAAAATGTTACAGACGTGACAGTTCTCCGACGGACACGAGCGCTCTGAAGCAGCACTTAAAGACTGCTTTAAAACTTTCACAGACCTCAATCAGAAGTAAATTTAGTTTTTTTATAATTTTTTTCTTGATTTTAATTAATGTTTCATCAACCAATTGTCTGGATTTAATAAATAAGAAGGAAAAGCAGACAATTACTGATAATCAAGGCACATTGGAGGCACCGATGTGCGAACTGGAGCTCGTCTCATAAATATAGCTACCGCAACTCGGCGTATAAGTATAGTCTACTCCACAGACCTGAAACATATCTATATTGAAATGTCTACTTGTAAATAGAACGATTCAAAACGAAAGAAAACGTAATGCTCTCTGCTTATGAAATGAACTGTGCATTTCTCTCTGGCGCATGCACTATGCGAAGATCACGCAGCATCGTCAACTTCATCTTTATTAATAAACAATTAAAATGTCTCCTTGCTCTATTTGTTCTTTGTGACAGCTTTTTATTTTCGGCAGCGCCGCTGCTACCCTCAGGCTAAAGCGTTAAGTTACAAGCTCACCACCGCATCAAAAACATGATTGCGTGATAAAAACATGAAAAATACTACCTAAACATTGCCTAACTGTTTAGAAAAAAACACAGACAGAACGAATAGCCTAATGCGAATACGTCCATCTCTTTTGTTTGAAATGGAAAAAATGTAGCTAGACCTATCTAAAAAAAAAAGGTTCGACTATCAGTCGACTACGGCAAAATCTAACGAATCAGATTCGACTATGAAAATCCTTAGTCGAAAACAGCCCTAATGCTGAGTAAATGTAACATTTAACTCGGCATGTGTAAACTGAGTGAAGAGTAGTAGTGAAATGGCAAATCAACTGTTGAAAAACTGAGAATGTTTAAAATAGTTCCGACAAACATGAAAAGTGTCTTTTTCACATATTTCTGATTTCAAACCTGCTATAGATTTGAAAGGTTTGTGGATCTGGGGTGAAGAAGATTTTTTTGTGAATTTAAATTTTAGTCCTTACACAAAGCTATCGTATGAGAGCAGGAAAGTCATGTAGACTTTATTAGTGATCATTTTTGTAAAAAAAATTTAAGGCTTGACAGCCTCAGTTCTAATTCATTTTTAATGTATGGAAAAGTGTGTAAACATGTGACCATTTGTGACCACCTCATTAAAAATAAAACTACACTGCAACCGCACCACACACATCATTTGAGAAGTGTCATTTATATCATGATGGTAAAAAGAAGGGTGTAATGCTGGGCAAAACTGACACAACTGGGTCGTGTTCCATATGCATTTAAAATGGTAAGAAATTTTAGCAAATATTTAACGTTACCTTTTATATGTTTCCAGTGTCATATTTCATTTATGCACTGAAAAGTTGAAAAGTTTGGGGTCGGTAAGGCTTTTTTTATAGTTTCTGAAAGTCTCTCATGATGGCTGTATTTCATTTGATACAGTAAAAACAGTACTATTGTGAAACTTTTTTTTGTATTATTTAAAATCGCTGTTTTCAATATATATTTTAAATACGTTTTCAAATGTTTTTTACTCCCGTGATGGGAAATGCTGAATTTTCAGCAGCCAATAGGGCCATTCACACACACAGAACATGTTTGTGTTTGTTAAAAAAAAAAAAAAAAAAAAAACAAAACCGCAGCATATAATAAAAGTTGAACTTGAGCACCATGTTTTTAGAAAGATGTCATGCACAAGACCTGCAAAAGTTGCAAGACGTGAGTGCAACGGTTAAACAGGTCTGTCTAGCGTGTTTACATCGAAAAACAATGGAAAAGTAGTCCAGTGGAAAAGAAACACCCCTTCCTCCAGACTTCAGTGTCACATGATCCTTCAGAAATCTTTCTAATGTCAGGGCTCCAGGTTGATCTTTGAGAGCAGTGGTACCGGTGGCAAAGTTCTACATATGCATTTACATTTTACATTTACATTTATTCATTTAGCTGATGCTTTTATCCAAAGCGACTTACAATTGCTATATATGTCAGAGGTCGCACGCCTCTGGAGCAACTCTGGGTTAAGCGTCTTGCTCAGGGACACATTGGTGTCTAACAGTGGATTTGAACCTGGGTCTCTCACACCAAAGGCATGTGTCTTATCTTAATCTTAATATTAACAATAATTTAATATTTTTTGTCTCTTTGAAATCCACATTTGACAGTAGTTTAAGTTGAGAGGTGGATATAAATTGTATTTTATGTAAAAAACAAAACACATACATGCTAACATTTTCTTACTGTAAAAATGGTAACAACCTATTTTTTACACAGTACATTTTAAATATTCTGACTGTGAGTTAAGACTCTACTATTAAAATTGGCAATTGGTCTGTGGTATTTGTTATATAAAACGGTACAAATGCACAAAAACCTTAAAATACTGTAATTATGTTCCACTTGTCTGCATTAATATAATCCATTCTATATGAATATCCCGCCTTTCTTTCACAACGCCACAGTTACAGCTAGTCTACAATAAATCCATGGTAAATGTTGGAGATTTGTGGATCGAAAAACCTTCTAACTGGGTCGCTGTGGGTGGCACAATATTTATCCTGTTCTTCACAGCAGTTTTGTTGAGAAAGTATTAACTATTTTAAAATCACGAGGCGTTTGTGATTTGTATCGAAAATTAAAATAAATTTTTTTTTTCGCAAAATACAAGCATTTAGACTCAGTCTAGAGCCCTGAACATACTGATGTCTTGTTTAATGTTTATTAACTGTGATACATTTTTCAGAATAGAAACAGCATTTATATTAACAATCGTACAGACCCCACACTTTTGAACGGTAGTGTGTGTTAGAGATAAGCCAATAATATAATGTTTAATGACAGGTTTTATTGTTTATGGGTAAACTACCCTTTAAGTGTTCCACTGAGTCACATTACTCAGCGGTGGCCAAAAGTCAAAGTCAGTGTTAAACCTTTAAACAAGGTGCTACTCCAGCATTTAAATGATGATTGAGGTCCATGTGGTCCCTCTGATGTCACAGCTTGACATGTTCCTGCTGTAATTATCTTTACACAGACTGAGGCAGTCCAGCAGCACAAGTTGGGTCTGCATTCAATCTCTCAAACAATAAATCCACAGACATGCAAGTTCACTGCTCTTTAGAGCAATGTGCACTATATCTGCACAATATCCGAGCTGTCACAACCCAGATATATGCATTTCATTAGAAATAACCTGATTAACTTCGTCAGTTACTTTTAGCTTTCAAACAAAATAACTTGAAAACACTGAAACCTCTTGTTTTGCGCCACAAAATATTCTTGAAATGAAGAAAGCGAGACATTGTATAGTCTTTCAAGAGGAGGCAAACAGACGGGTTCTTACCTGTGGGGTCAAACTCATGCGAGGGGGGGACTGACGCCTTGTCGCTTTTGGGCTTTTTGTCTGGGGGATGGTCCTTGATGAGAATACTTCCTGTCCTGTGTGCGCACACACACACACAAAAAAAAAAAAAACGGGAGAAAGGGTCACCATCACCGCCACATCATGCTATTCTTATCCAGCAAAACACAAAAACTAGACAGGAAATTTGGATCCACTTACAAAAGGTCACACTCATGCCCCATGTCCAAAAACAGGCCCAGAGAGAGCAGACAAAACATTTCTGACCAACACAATGCAAACTACTGTTCACCGTGAATTCACCAATTACAAAAGAGCCATCATGTTGATGGTTTAGGATGGTTGCGTAGTCATCCATTAAGTGAATTTTGAGTTCTTTAAAGGGGATATTATTTATAGATGGCACTTCCCAAAGTGTGTTTTAGCATATTGTCCTGGTAAATTGAGAAAAAATTGTACTTTGCATTTATTTTAATAAAAAAACAACAAAATTTTTTTGTCTTTATGACTGCAATTATTTAGCCGTTAAAAAAATGTAAGAATAAAAATATGTAAGAATATTACTGTTTTCCTGTATTGTTGAACAAATAAATGCAGCCCTGGTGAGCATAAGAGACTTCTTTTAAAAATATTTTAAAAATCGTACCGTCTCCAAACTTAGCGTAATTTAGAGAATTCTTAGATTCAAATTATGAAAAAATTTCCTCAAAAAAAAAAAAAAAAAATGGTTGAAGACGATTAGGGGCCAGTTATTTAAAATTAAAATAAAGTTTCTTTATTAGCATCGGTGGTTTCATGAAACTCACAGAACATTTCCATTGGACTAAAGGTTCTTTATAGTGGAAAAAAATGTTCTTCAGACAATTAAAATGCTCTTAACATAAAGAAAAAAAAGTATTTTATAACCTGTTGACTGAAAGATTGTTTGGGGAAGCCACACACACACAAAAAAAAAAGCTATTATATATCATTGATCCATATCACTCTCTTTTGGGACCTTTTTTAAGAGTGTATGTTAAGACTTTCTTAAAGGGATAGTTCAGCCAAAAATAAAAATTCTGTCATCATTTCCTCACCCTTATATTGTTCCAAACCTGTATAAGTTTCTTTCTTCTGTTGAAAACAAAAGAAGATATTTTGAGAGATGTAAATAACAAGACATTTAGGGCCCTATGAAATCCATTTTATTTTTTTCCCAAATTCCGTTTTTTCCGTTTTAATTTTTGGGAATTAGTTTTTTTTTTTTTACCCTTTACTAATATTTTAGTTGTAAAAATAATGCTTTTAAAGTTAATGATGTATTGTAAAATGTATTAAAAATACAAAATAAATTAGAAATGACCTTAAATTTATTGAGGTAATACAGACATTTACTCAGTAGCCTTTTCAGGACAAATACTGCATGATGCAACATAACACTGCACTCTTCAAGTAATAACAAACTATGGTTATGAGCTTTAAACTGTCCAGTAATATAAATTATATTAGTTTATAAGTTTAAATAAAGTCACACTCTGTCTCTCACGGAGTTCGCTTCGCTTTTGTCCTTTTGCCGCCTCATAGACAGGCGCGGTGTGCACGTCGTGTGCGTGTGTGAGAGAGAAACGTGAGCGAGAGAGAGACGGAGGGAGAGCGGGGAAATACAACTGAAAGAATACGCTGCGTGTTTTAAATACTGTTAAAAACCGAAACGCAGTATGTGGCGGCGAATTAGTCTATGTGTGGGAAACACTGCATAATTCACGTGCGAACTGCTCGGCTCAGAACTGACGGCTTATAGCCGACGAAAGCAGAGCCGTGGAGAGCCGCTTTGCCATGCTTTCATTGTTTTGATTTCATCATTGGGGCTGAAATATTGGGTTGAGGGGTTTGTGTCGCCCAGATTTGTTTCCCTCGGTCTGCATTTTCACCAGACATACGTTCATCTCCCGCACAAAAACAGAATTTCAAACCAAATATGGAAAATTCCACGAAATTCCGCATTAACACTAGATTCCGCGTTAATTAGCCAATTCCGCGATTTCGTTATCGCGGAAATCATAGGGCCCTACGTAACCCATTGACTCCCATAGTATTTTTTCTTTCCTACTCGAAAAGGAAGTCAGTGGATGCTGTCAACTGTCTGGTTATCGACATTTTTCAAAGTATCTTCTTTTGTGTTCAACAGAACAAACTCAAACAGGTTTGGAGCAACATGAGGGTGAAGGAATGACAAATTTCTTTCATGAACTTTCTCTTTAAGAACTAGTTTGTTAACAAAGAGGTAATCAGACGTACTTTTCTAATTCAAATTGGACCGATATACCTTTTTATGTCACTGACTTTAGGACCAGCCTTGCAAAAAAAATTTTTAAGAGTAGTCTAAGCAGTTTATGCAACTGGCAAATTTGAAATATGTTGTAATTCCTAGAATTGGGTGAGTTTTGCATTTTTTTAATTTGCATTTGATGAGTGTACACTTTGGATCCTGCTCGCAAGCAAATAAGCAAGCTAAAATGTTCGTTGTTAGTCCATGTTGACAAATGAGATCGCTTGAAAGCCTGAGTTAATGCTGTGAATCTGAGCGTTATTTCTGTACTGTGTCACTGTGTTCGTATCAACAGCAGCATCAGTGTTGTGTCTAACCTCAACCTGCCCATATCGCTGTCTGCAGAAAACCGGCATTTGCTGTCTGTCTGGCTGCCGTGCTTCTCTCTGGGACTATGAGGGTGTTTCACTATATGAAAGAGCAACAGGAAGGAGGAACAGCACTCACCTGCTCGCTTTTTTGGGAAACCTGGAAGACAAAGAACATAAATTTAAAAAACAAAACAAAAAAAGGCTAATAGAAATTAGACAATAGCAATTTGTTTTTTAATTTGATTTGATTTTTTTTTTTTTTTCAGTAAGATTATACTTTTTATAATGAAAAAAAGTCTCCATGGCTGAATTTATTTAATCAAAAATAAATACAGTAAAAATGTTAAAAAAATCTTAGTTTAAAATAACGGTTTTCCATTTTAACATTTTAAAATGTAATTTATTCCAGTGATGCAAAGCTGAACTTTCAGCATCATTACTCCAGTCTTCAGTGTCACATGATCCTTTATAATATAATGATTTAGTGAAACATTTCTTATTATTATCAATGTTGAAAACAGTTGTGCTGTATTTTTTTTCCAGGATTTTATAGATGAATAGAAAATAGAAATTTGAAATAGAAATCTTTTGTGACAATGTAAATGTATTTGTCACTTTTGATCAATTGAATGCATCATTGCTGAACACAAGAAAAAGAAAAATCTTACTGACCCCAAACTTTTAAAAGGTAGTGTACATGTGTGATATAAACATTAACATTATTTTAAGATAAAATTCAACAATTTCTAAAGACGTCAAAAGAGCCCATCATCCAAATCTCTACAATATTTCTACACACTTTAATATAAAAGTTAATTTTAAATAATTAATTTACTAAAGAATTAGTAGAATTAGCTAAATTATATTATGCAATCACCTACTCCACCTCCCTTCTATGTATTATAGGTCATTTTATTAATATATTATAAATGATTAAGTAAAAGTAAGAGATGAACAAAATAACCGACTACATCATGGTGTGTGACAGTTAAATTATGTAAAGTGTAAATAACAATATAGCTATTCCTACTACATAACCAATTACTATTTACTGATATTCTAGAGAGTTATAATCTAGTAGCACAGATAAACAGTCCAGTGGAATCTCTACTGGTTGACACTGCCTCAGCAAACACCACTAATGACCGTTTCCAGACATATACAAACAAGCCCATAGAGGCCATGCATTATTATTTTCATCATTCTTACATCATTATTTTTGTCTTTCTCTCCTTTATGTCACCGTTATGTTGTAACTGCCTATATACTATTGGTGGTGTTGCGTAATGCATTTATGTTTGACTTTCCATCACCCTAAACTTTCCCCTGTCGGTTGTGCAGCCCATTTTTTTTGTTTGGTGTGTCTTACAAATGGCTTCATTTACTGTACAATGATCAGATTCAGCTGTAAGTATTCCCTTCAGTTCCCACACTTTAGTCTGCTATGAGAAAGCTCAAGACTAAAGGCTCATCTTCTAAATAATAAAGGATACAGATTGTAAATCTTATCCACCTTTTTGTGCACCCATTCTATTTCCCATGATTCATAGCGGGTTCAACTGACTAAACGATTTTCTACTTCCTGTTGAAGTATTTGTTTACATAGAATGTTAGCAGTCTAGTCCAGACATTAGAAAAATATCAGTCTACACATGCATTTTATATTTAATGTGAGCGAAATACACATAACACAACAAATCTTTAACTTTTAGGCGGCAAAATATTTTTCAGTAATTCTATGAATTACACTGCACAAAACAAAAGTAACAGCCTACTAACCAGATGAAGAAGGGTCGGCCTCCACAGAACATAAAATATTATTTTTATTTTATTTTTCGTATTCGCATTTATGAGGAAAAAAAACAATGTTACGGATGTGACAGTTCTCCATTACGGACATGACCACTTTGAAAGCAACTTTAAAACTTTCACAGAGATCTTAAAGAGAAACCACAATGCCTTTCTTTTAAAGTGAATTTCATTTTTATTTATTGTATCTTAATTTCAATCAATTTTCATCAAACAATTGCTTGGTTTAACCCCTTAACTGTCACCTGTCACGCCCCGGTACCGGGACGCCTAATCTAATAGAAATAGATGTTCTACCCCTGTTTTGTGTTACAAATGTAGGAAGAGTAATTGATGAATTTATGACAAGAGTACACCTCAAAAAATCTGCATCATAACAGGAGGTCTGACCTTTTCACAAAAAGTCAATGCACCTACTTTTAATCATTGAAACTTCTGTTTTTATGCTAAAAGTTCATAATAAAACATATAATCTAGTATTTTTCAATAAAAAATTATAGTATAATATTATCCTAATATATATATATATATATATATATATATCCTCTAAAATATAATATTTTATCACCTTTTTATTATATCACATATTTTAGTAGTTATCATAAATTAGGTATCATTTGAAAGCTTATAAACTCAGAATCCATCCTGTGTAAACAGTTTTATAATTGAATGTTGCGTTACCATAGAAACGGTACTTATTTTATCAGGCTCCTCCCCTTTTGGGCATCATTATATTTCATAATTTATGATCTATGATCTAATCTGGACAAAACACATATTGTCAGAAAGGTCTCAAGGTATTGTCAAGAAGAGTCTCAAGGTTCCAAATTTTGTGACAAATTTGCTATTTGGACAGAAATTTATTAATTTGTTAAGGCAGAATGTAAACAACTAAATTCAATGGAATTCAATGGCACCCGGTGGCTATTTTTGGTACTACGCCTAAACAAAATCTCATGGGAACTTCAATTTTTGTGATAGCAACTTCAAATTTGGAACAAAACTTGGTTAGATTTATGGCTTTGATTTTATAGTAATTTTAGAGTAAAAAATATATTATAAAATATATGTTTTATATCAAATAAAAAATATATAGTACAGTATATTTGATTTACTGTGAATTTAAACTTCCATAACTTTTTCATACTTTCTTTTTTTGAAGTGTTTTCATTTCAGCAATAATCTGCTGAGTGTTTTCTTTAAAACAAGACCAAACTTGTATTCTCAAAGTATTCTTGAATTACAACCATTTAAGTGTGAATAGTGCATTTTAACCCCCATTCTCAAAAAAGGTGGGTGACAGGTAAAGGGTTAATAAATAAGAAGTAAATATAGTTGAAAATAGATCACCATAACGGAGGCACCGGCGCGCAAACTGGACTCTGGTCTCATAAATGAACCAAAACCCAGTGTATAATGTAGGCCTACTTGCCTCACAGGCCTGGGAAATATATAGACTATGCATCTTTGAAAGCAGAGGTAGACGTAGGAGTCAAAGGGCTAACAAGCCTTAAGCTGGTTAAGCTGGAATAATTGGTTATTCTGCAGCAGTCAGGGTGATAGAAACTGTCGGATGTTTGTGTATTGCTGGATTATGGAGATTGTGATGTCATGCATCAGCTATCATTTGGAAGTTATGAAGAAAAAAAGTTCATTTTGTTTTTATCTGTGATTTAATAAAAAAGAATGTGATCAGATCACATTTGATGAATATTTTATTCGATTAAGTTTAGAGATGTGGGGATGACACAATCTGAAACACAAAGCAAAAACGCATAGACCACTGTCTATGGCATAGACCAGATACGAACTGGAAGTTGGCAATCGGAGTCGTCGTTATGGCAGCATGCATTGTTTA
Organism: Pimephales promelas; assembly: GCF_016745375.1. Next base: position 14,434,875 of record NW_024121987.1, read on the forward strand.
GAGCAGAATAAGGTGGATAACAAAACAGTCAATTTGTGATGTTGAATTGTTTAAGGGTTAACAAACTTTATGATACCAAGGACCTCCAAATAAAATGATCAACTGTCAACTGAGGGATGGTTGAGTGGAAAATAAATAAATAACTGGCTTTCATTATTGTTATTGTACTAAAGCCAAAGTCAATTATTAAAATATTATACATTATTAAATAGTATATATTTATATGTGTGTGCGTGGATACAGTTCTGCAAACATGCATATATACAGCATATATATATATATATATATATATATATATATATATATATACTGTATATGTATGGGGCTCTTGAATAAAATAATTGTGATTCATCTAATGATTTATAACCAGTATTTAGAAAGCAGCATGAAAGAGTAATAATATCAAATGTGATAACTTAAGATGTAAACTAAATCTTAAATGTAATATAATAACAGTAACTTTGATATAGGTCTCCGCAATTTGGGGAAATATTCTAATTACAAATTGTTTCTGATTACTTTTTTTGTTTGCCTTTTTTAAAAGCTCCAAGTTTACTGTGTTTTTTTCTGTGAAGAGCTGCACGAACTGGTCGAAATATTGTCTCCAGTGAAAAACAACCAAATGCATACATTTTGAAGCACCGCTACAACCATACACATTCAGACAGAATGGTTGCTTCATCACATCTTGCACTTTTTTTTAAACGTCCCACCATGAGCGTTGATTAAGGCGTCACGTAAAGGTAAAAACGTGTCTGTTGTTAAGTAAATCCCCCCTAATGTCTCAAAACAAATGTAAAAGTCTCATTCAAGAACAATTCATTGACTACTTGATTTCAAAAGTATGTTGTTTTGTACTTCAATTCAAAAAGCAGCCTGAACACGTTAAGCTGGTGTGACCTGGTTTTTCCAGCAGGGATTTCTGCCCTTGACCACAGAGCGGAAAAGACATTGGTGTTGTGTACAGTAAGGCTTTCATCTAACACAAGTATGCATGTTTCCACGGACATTAGATCCTCCATTCTCATGAGTCACATGTATTTTTGAGTCTGTGCGTCATCCTTTAACATGGCAGAGTAGATCATAGAGATAAACTCTGCAGCCGAACACACGAGAGCGGCCGTATCTCATCGGCGAGCGGACCTCTCTTTGGGAAGGAGCCTCTTTACAGAAATAGCTCAGACATCTTGTCCACCCTCCCTCTCAGCTCCTTCCGCGGGTGTTTTTTGTTTTTGCTGCTGTTCCTTCCCTTCCACAATGGAGCTCCGCACGGGAACAATAGCCTTCACGTCAGAGCCGGCCCACTACACAGCAGCCCTGTGGGCCTGATTCCCGGAAACAGAAAGGGCTTCTGGCAGGGTCCCCTGTTTCCTGAATGTGTGAATGAGGGAGGGAGGGGGAAGGGGGCGTTTGGGGTGGCTAAGAGTGAAGGCAGGGGGCAGGACTGGGCCAAAATAAAAATTTCTCAGGGCTTCGCTCCCTCACGCTTCCTACTTCTCCCTCTTTTCCAAGGCACAGTGCTCTCTTCCTATGGAAAACGGTCTTTAAGCTTTCGGTGGTTAAAAAACTAAATTCGCAGCTTAAAAATTCTCAAGCGCTGCCGATCCAGGCCACAACAATCAAAGCGGAGATCAACTGAGAACATCAATCCTCAAGGAAATCAAGGAGATTTTAAAAAAATAAATAAAAATATGGACTCGAGAGAAAAGAGATCGAAAATCTGATTCACTCTGGCCTCTTCTTTTTTTTCAGAGAACAACTGTAATTATCTTGTGAGCTTTTGTGGAAACAGGAAAAGCCTCATAATCCAGTTCACAAGAGATTAGAGAGAGGAAAAGAGAGAATTAATGTCATGGTACTTTGGTTACTTTTCTTACTGAGCTGTCGGAGTGATTCAGACTGAAGCACAAACCGAATCAAACCAACTGAATTGTTAACCTGTTTCGCTGTTTCGTTATAAAGGAACCGACCCGAAAAGTGATTCATTCATGTTAGGGCATTGCTGGTTCTGAATCTAAACATTTGTAAGAAAAATACAAACAGATCCTGCGAAAAATTCGTACGAATTTTACGAGGTGGCTAATTCGTAACAATTCATACGACCTCACTCGTACGAATTAGAACGATTTTTGCTAAATTGTACATATTTTACGAGTTCGTATGAATTTGTACGAATGACCTAGCCGTGACCAAGGGCTGGGCGATATGGCCTAAAAATAAAATCTACGATTTTATTTTTTTTAATTCGATTTACTTTTTTTTACGATTCTCCCGCAAACCACACACACACACACAGAGTAAGTGCATTACCGCCCACGCTCAGCCATCAAATCTAGTCCCGCGCCGCACTTTATTGCGCTGGCAGTGCACGTCTCTTAAGTGCCTAGCCCGACCCGAGGATAGAGACGGGAAATATCGGCCCGACTCGCTCGGGCAGAATAAGCTCTAGTTCACGCCTACGCTAAGGAACAAACTTCCCCTTCTCACCGGTAGCCATGTTGTCGCTTGCTGTATGCTGTTGCCGTTTCGTGTGTGCTATGATGTTGTTGTTGTCGCTTGCCATACTGCTACGTGAGTGAAACTAACACTACGGAAACTCCGGGGAGCCAAAAATGTGACATTACACAAAAATTCGATTTACTTATTTTTAAAAAAATTGGAATTAATTAATTGAATCGATTTTTCGCCCAGGCCTACCCTAACCCCGCCCCTAAACCTACCCATCACATGTGTTTAGACAAATTCGTACAAATTAGCCACATTTTAATCACTCGTACAAATTCATATGAATTAGTCGTGAGATAGCGTTGTAAAATAAGACATCATTAATGAAAATGGTTGACTTGGTAATCTCTTTCAGTATTTTTTTTTACTTGCACTCCAGCCAAAAAACTCTGCCTTAGATGATATGACAAAATACTATTAAAAATGATATTTGTTGGTATCGACAAACAACAGCAGGGCTGAATCCACAGAAGATATTTCTACAGAGCCATAGATGTCGCAGTGTGCAGAAACTGACATCACCGAGACAAATGTCATAAAAGACATCAATTGTCATTGACGTAATAGTCAATGATAATTATCAGTGAATAAATTAAATTCGGTCTTTTCCTCACACAAAGCTATCAAGTCACTTAAAGACGTGATGTAACGGAAGTAGCGACAAATTATTTCTTATTAATGTTAACATACAATTCACCAGTTGTTGATTGGATGGAAGCAGATCTAAATGAGAGGTTGAAGACGATTGTAAGAAAGGTTTATGATAAGAATTGGAGAAGTCCGGCATACGTCACCAAGGAGAAGTCTGTCATTTCACCGGAAAAACAAAAAAGGAAACATTACTATCAGTTCATGCATTCGAACCCATGAACTTGGTGTGGATAGTGCCATTGTTTGAACAACTGGAATGCAGAACACATGAAAGGATGAATTGTTCGCAATAAGATCATAAATATGCATTTAGGAAATAGGGTCAGTTTCCATTTCGTGCCAACTTTAAGTTCTGGAATATACAGCCCTAACTATTTTAATGGTGCTTTTTTGTTTTTGGAAGGCAGTCAACTTTGAGTATCTGGAAAAGAGAAGCTTGGACATTCTGGAAAGTTGTTTGAAACAACACAAGTGTCGATAAATGATGACAAAGTACATTTTTGTGTTAACTATACCTGTAACACTGTTCAGTGCAAGTTACTCCTGTATAAATCCATTTTAGATTAACTAAAACTACAGAGCTACATGAATTTGATTCAAAAGATCAATCAATTAAACTATTACTGATGACATTTCAGTCAAACAAGAGACGGTTCCCAGGCCACGTCTCTCAAAGACAACATTAGCATGCTGATTTACAAGCAGCAGTGTTAATGACTCTACAATAGCAGCAGATCTGTAATATGATGCCATTGTAACAGAGGGAATAATGATTAAGCTAAGCTGCTCTGAGAACATTTAGCACCTACTTTTCCAGGATTTGATGGCCAACAGCAGCCTGGATTAATCAGCCATTTGTGGGTTTTTGGTAGTATTTGAAATGATTTTGAGCGTCATTGCCTCACTGAGCTTTTAGGCTTATTTGTGCGAGATTGGACTTAACCAAACATGATGTATACATTGTCCATTTGTTTATTGTCTTTGTTGTTTCCATCCATTTTGTGTGTGACACTTATCTTGAACCCTATAGGCTGGCAAGTCTTAAAATATGTATGATCACAGCAGAACATGCCTAAAGCCTGATAGTAACAGCGGCCACACCTTCTGTCCTATTGCCCCCTTTCACTCTCTCAAAGTGCTTGAAGGATGGGGTCTCATCTCCAGCACAACCTCTCCTTCTGCCCCAATAAACCCGATGAGAGCGACAGAACGAGTGTGCTCGGGGACGCACATTTCTTCACGCTAGACTGTCTCTTCACGTTTTATTATGATTAGGATGGGCTGGTGGGGGGAGGAGAGAGGGTGAGAGGAACATGCATTCGTTGAAACTTGAGGGAATCCTGTTCTCTCAATTCCTCAGAAGATCCAAACACAACAATACAGTACAAACATGAACCAACATTATACACACAGGGGGAAAAAAAACAATCCCAGCAACACAAACAGAGCTGCCATGATCAGGAAATTTGGTGCTGATGAGGAATCGTCAGACTTGTACTATTAATAATAAATTGAGTATAATTTAATAGATCATCATTTTGATGAACACATATCAATTCTTAAATACGAAGAATTTATCACTATCTATCCTGTTTTCAGTTGATGATTAGGTGTAGCATGCCTCCCATCCAATAATCGCAAGCTTTATGCTTTGTTAATTGTAAAAAAAAAAAAAAAATATCATGCAGAACAGTCTTTATAATAATAATAATAATAATAATAATAATATAACAATGTACATATATGAAAACAAATAAGCATTTATACTGAGATGTTTTGGGCCAAACTCAAAATATTTTGTACGGTCAAAATTTGGCTACAAACAGCATTAATCCATCAAATTTAAATGTTTATTTATTGCTTATGAATTGGCAAGATTCTCTATATCAGTCTTTTTTTCAAACTTTTTAAATGGCAAGGCACCCTAAAAAAATCCTCTTTTGAGGCCACATTATTAGGCTTTAATGTAAAATATATTGTATGAAAAAATTAAGCATTTTTCTTTTTTCTTTTTTTGGACATCCCTAAAACCCACACAAATTTATTCAAACTGACATTTGTAAGTGAGGTATTTTGAGTTTGCACGCTACACCTGTGGTGGGTGTGTAATTGTAAATGACTTTTGTTAACGTGCTGTGCACATCATCTGTTATTTCCACCAAAGCTACTCTTCATTATACATGTAGGTGTTTTATTTCTTGCTATACATTTGCGTTGCCTCTCGCATTGATCTATATAGTCCACAACCATTATAATAATCCTGATTTGCCTCACATCCTTCTATTTAGGAAACGTGTAACCGTAGTCACCGATTCTAAAACTATAGCAACACTAACTCTATAGAGGTTGACCAGAACACTGCCATTATTTCTCATTTACTAGGTTACAATCGAATGATTTTCAAATGAATGTCTATCTACATCGTTAAATGTCCAAGTGATTCCGTGTGTATGTACGCGACGTTAAATGTCCGAGCGAAACTAAGCAAAATGTAGATCTACATCTGGGGAGCGATATTTTTTTTCCTAGGATGGTGGGGGAAGACTCATAAATGTTAATAACCCCAGTGACGGATGGGGTTAATAACGTTTACATTTAAGGACGGGGTTGGGGTCATATATTTATATATACAGTAATGTAACGTTAAAGGGCACCTATTATGCCCCTTTTTACAAGATGTAATATTGGTCTCGGGTGTCCCCAGAATGTATTTGTGAAGTTTCAGCTCAAAATACCCCATAGTTAATTTATTATAACCATTTGAAAATGTCATTTTGGGGCCTGTTTAAAAATGAGCTGTTTTGGTGTATACAACCTTAAATGCAAATGGCTGCATATCCCCACCCTGCCTTTCAATGAGTGCGTTACTTGATACCTGGCAGTCGGTAAGCAGAAGTGCTGAGAGTGAGAGATGCGCTGTTTTGAATGTCATTCAGCATACGTTTGAATCGCAATATAAAAAAATAGTACGAAGAGACTACGGCAGAACAAACACAAATGAGAATGGACCAGTACGTCTCGGTATGGTTATTTGATACATTTATGTACTTATAGAGTTGTAATCGCGTCCCCTTTGCAAGTATGGATGTGCAACACACACACACAAACACTGATGCTGGCGCAATTTTTTGAAACTACATACACATTCTGTGATAAAGTTTGCTACATACAAGCGAAATTACATTAATGTGAGGGACCTGTTGCGTCATGTTTATCTGTCATACAGGTGCTTCTGTGGCAAATGTGAGAAGATGGCTAACTTACAGAACAAGAACATATATGCAGTTTTTAATACAATATCTTTAAATATATATATTTATAAACGTGTGGTTACACACTATACAAACCAGGTTTAAATTATATACACAGACATCCTACGACGACAACAACTTTAGACGCATTTGTTGTTGAATTAGCTGACATCGACTGAAAAGACTATTTGCTCAAAAATCATAAAATACATTTACTGTTACTGGAGGTGTCGATGGATCGCAAACAGTAGATGACAATCCACACTTGAGGATTAACTTTTAAGCCACAACAACAGGATTAACCCACGACAGAACATTTATGTTTCCAAGAGACATTACCGTCCGTCGTTGAAACAATGGAGGATGGTGTGTACAGATCACCGAGGGCGGGGTCTATGCCACAACCACACTGTCAACTCAATTCTACGTCACAAAGTGCTGAATCTTAGAAGAACAGCTCGTTCTGAGACAGTGCATATGATTTATTGAGATTGTAAAAAAAAACACTGGGTGGATTATCATTTTTTTTATCATTTTGCTCATGTTCAAACACCATGTAAAAGTGAATTTTGCATAATAGGTGCCCTTTAAGTCAACAGCGTTGATAAACACGCTGAAAAGCGATTATGTGTGTTGATAGCACGGCAAAAATGGAAATCCGAATATGTCGAACACACATACACCATTTCATGAGATCAGTCTGTCGTGTCTGTTCTCTCTGTGCGCCATTTTATTTTTTCTGTGCGGCGCGACATCAGAAGTGTTCAGTCGCGCGTGCGCACCTTACAGGCAACACTGGTTACAAGCTCCAATATGAATGGCTGAATCTCCACAATTGAAAATGTAGGATCTGGAAGCAAAAGCCCACTGTGGTTGTTGTTTAATGTCAGCTTCCTGTCTTTAGTGGGTGGAGCTTGACCAAAATGCTGCAGAGTGGACAAAATTTCATGAAGATAATTAAACGTCTACACAGCACTATTCAATCATTACATTAAAGTGACTCCAAAATAGTTTGTTTAGCTTAAACACGAAATACTCTCGTTCTCTTTTGATTCTGCTATGAAGAAGCTCAGATGATTATAGAATTTCATAAACTTACAATGGGCAAGGGAACGTCTAATAGGCATGATACTGACTGTTTGTGAATGCAGATGTGCGTTCACGACAGATGTTTGAGAACTGAACTGTGATTAACGGGAGACTCCAGTGCTTTTTTCTGTCTAGTTCCTTTGTTGCCATTGTCAACAACACATGCAAATGCTGCGGTCTGTTACTAAAACACGTCCAAAGAAATAGACTTTAAACAATAGCAAAGATATTTTAAATAAACACTATAGACAGCCCATAGAGGGTGAAGCTGAGATAATACATTTCAAGAAACCTTTGGGGAAACTCTAACAGCAGAATACTAATGTTCATCCATTATGACAGTGTGAAGACAGAGACGAGTGTGAAGCTGAATATGGAGCGGCACTTCAACATTCTCAAGGTTTAAATAAGCAGAATGAGAATAATCAAACACTACGAACTTATTCAATCAAAGTTCCAAAAAGTCTCATTCTTAGCAAAAGCCTGAACAATCAAAGTTCCCAAAATAACTTGCACAGATTACAATTTCTGTATAGCTATCAAATCAAATCAGGCATGCAAACTCACAAAGGGTTAAAAAAAAGATCTGAGGAAATACTTACATTTCATACAAATACATACATTTCGGTTATTTTATTTTATTTTATAATTTTTAATAATATTAAAGTTAATAATCAACATTGTTTAAGGTCATATTTGTAATATAACAATAAATGCATTCAGAAACAGGATTGCCAGGCTCACTAGCCGCTAACACTTCAGGTCTACACGAATCACAGGTGAACAAATTTGGCTAATTTTGACGAAATAAGCCGTTTACAGTACACCCCTGTTAAATAACCCATGACAATTCAGGAAAATTCATTGTCATTCAATTTTCAAGCCGGTAGCTATATTATAATTTATTATATAATTTGAATATAATTCAAACATGTTTTATTTGTACACGTTGACATAGCTGACATGAGCAGTCGGGTTGGGTATGGAGAACCAAATTATTTTAGTACCATTCCAAATTTTCAAGACGCGTGAATTCAATAAGACACACATTTCGATTCCGCTTATGGCTTCCCTGTGTGCACATTTTAATGTGATACATATAATAACTCAATTTGGCACTTGTGCAGCGTTTTCTATGCTGTGCACACTTCCAAAGTGTGTGAACAAAAATAAGCCACTCATTTAGTACGCAAACACTGAATTGAGTTCTCTTATTGTGCTTGAATGGACAATTACACACAAAATGATGTTAAAAAATCCTTGTAAATGTTACGTTTTGTCTTAAGTGAATGTAAACAGGTGAGAAAGAAAATGCATATTGGTCTGTGCATTCGGTCTTAATGACAGCAGCCATTTAATCAATAATATGTTAGTCTTTCATGTTAATCATTGAACAAAAAAAGAAAATCACTCACTGATCTTAACTTTTGTAACTTTAATAAGGATTAATCTTCTACATTAAAAAGAAAACTATGCAGTATTTATACATTTTTTTATACATTTCTGTACCTGAAATGGTTCAGGTGTATTTATTTGTGCTACTGCTAATTTGTTTATTTGTTATTTTATTACCAACTCAGCGTTTACTTTTCTTTAATGATTTCATGCATGAAATACAGATGCAACGAAATGAAAATTCTGGATGCACTACTTGGCCGAAAACCTTTCTTAAATTAGCTTTTTTGTATGTATAATATTAATATGACTTTTTAATTAAATTCAATATTTTTATGGAATCCGATTTTAACAAATAAGCCAATAAAATAAAATAACACTTTTATTTAAAGTAACACACCAAATTGGACAGAAAACAGAAAATATATCCAAATAATATTAAATATCAATATATTATAAGTTATATGCAACGTTCATATTTAACAGATAAATGTAAAAAATAAACCAATTATCAAAATATTACTGTTTAGAACACTTATATAAGTGATCACATTTAGACCAATATTTTATTTGTTGTAATTTTAACTAAAAATGATGCGTTTTCTCAGTTTCCCCCATTAAATCCAGTCATGCAGCAGCACTTTTGCCACTCAGTCCAGATGAGAGAGCGTTGTCTGGTGGGAAAGTGACGTTAACGCATACCCTCATATAGACACATCTTTGACGCTTTCCACAGAGTGTTTATCCAGATACTAAAAGGGAGGATTTTACAGCAAGCATCCCTAATATATAGCCGATAGACGCCTACTTTCAAACACTCTCGAGTGTATCTGTGTAAGCGCTTGGTGAAGAGAGCGCTTGAACATTTAAAACATGTTTCTGAAGCGTTAATCATTGTAACCAATCACAGACAAATCTTTTGACTACGTGAACACAATGTCCAATCAGAGACGTATGTTGAGTGCGTAAACACAATGGCCAATCAGAGGTGTTGAAGAATCCATTGTTCAACAGCACTCAAAATGCTAGAGGGAAATGCTGGCATCACATTTTTAAAATGTCAGTACCGAAGTTGGTACTTTAGACAACACTAATTCGAAGTTGTGCATCTTCGAAATCAACCTGCATTTACATAAAAAGATGATCAAGTCTAATGGCAGGTCAGAGGTCAAAGAATCTGGTGGAGCACAAGCCCATGCAAACAGCTGATTCCCCAGCTGCCCATCGGCTGCATAGCAGTGCAGTCCCAGACATGAGATTCTGCCTGCAGACAACAGCATTTCTACTCTGATCACGAACCCACTCCACTCACACGATACCTCACTTTAATCATTTCAAAAATGAGTGCAAAAATGGCTCCGGGGCTCTAAAACAAACATGATTTACACTTCAGAAGCTACAGTTTGGTCACAGCAGTGTGAGAGAGATTGATAAGGTTGCGCGAGTGTAGAAAGCTCAAGGAGTTCATGACAGATGCGGCTGCTTCCTCAGGTCAATCCCTTCAAACCTCAATCAATTCCACAATTGACGGTGTAAATGCATGAAACACGCTTGACATGAGTCAAGACTTGCTGTGTGCCACTCTACATGTCAGCCCCAGGCTATTGTAAATCATTGAAAACTAATGAGATTAACGTATAATAAGACCATATCATGACATGTAATTTAAATCATTACTACCAAATGTGGATGTTTTTCCACTAAGAAACGAACATTGTTATGTTTTGATTGATACTGTGAAGCTGCTTTGATGCAATCTATATTGTGAAAAGCGCTATATAAATATACTTGACTTGACTTGATATACTGGCAAGTATATAAAATAGGACAGATATAATAATAGTCAAAGGATTTCTATGCGTCTAGAAGGTTGTTCAACTGCTTTTTACAACTGAAAAGCATCAGTGTCATTGGAGCCTTTTAAAATATTCAGAAACGACGACGCAACTATCTGTAACAACTACCATTGACTCCGGTTTGCATAAAAACATAAAAGGCTACAAGTTTTTGAAATTTTCAATGCATGTCCGCATAAGGTAAAATCACACAAGATGTTGTAGCTCCGCCCTCTGTGCCACAGCTCATTTGTATTTAAAGGAACAGACACAAAACATTGCGTTTTAGCCAACCCTAAAAACTTTAGCATTTTGAGCTAAAACTTCACATACACACTCTGGGGACATCAAAGTTACATCTTGTGAAAGGACCATTAAGCCTTGTTCATGATTTTAAAACGTCGGGCTGAACTGTGCGGTTCACACTACATGACTTGCACTGAGTGAAATCAGGAGTGTTCAAGTTGTTGAGCTGTTCACACCACACAACACAACATGATTGATCCACAACAGGAGGTAAACTCACTACACGAGTTGACAACACACTACATAGAGATACAACCACGATCGGATGATAAGAGCAAATCATTTGTGACTCATTGAGAGCAGTTGACAACAACTCTGTCACCCAACGATTCCATCTTGTCTACAAACCACGTTTTGTCACGAAAAAAACACGTTTTGTCACTTGTCATAAACCTGTGACCGTTTCGATTAAATGGTTCTTTAAAGTCGTCTTGTCTAAAATGGTCACTGCAAACCCTCAATTTTTTTAGAATCTCTGAAATAATCAGAAATAATCCAAAGTTGCTAGCTAGATGTCCCGACTATCATGCGCTTCTGTTCTGTGTTCCCCTTTGACACAGTAACATTACTACTAAACGGACTGAAGTATAATTCCGCCGCTGCTGAGAAACTAGTTCCTGTAAATGTAATCCAATCATTGAGATGAAGAGGATAGTTTGATTTCTAACATAATTTTCTCAACAGACACTTACATCGATAGTCTGGCATTATAATTGATTTGCTTTTGGTGTACTGTGGAGTGGGTAAAACTGTTTTTAATTGAATGCTAAAAGTTACCGTTGACTCGAGCTAGCCTAGCACCGGCAAACTATGTAACTGGGACGACTGGATGAAATTTTTGCTGTCAACATCAGGGTATTAATGGTAAATGACTGGTTATATAAGAGGCACATCTATTGAAGTTTACAGAGAGTGACCTTTTATTTATTATTTACATCGTTGTTGTAACGTATTGCAGCCAAAATCCGTATACATCACCACACAACTAATTAATATGGACTTGCTCTTTAAGCAACACCACAGAACTTTTCCTCTTCAGTCGCACTACTGGTTGTAAACGAAATTATCAATTACCGCTGTCGTAAATAATTTAGCATATCGTCGCACGCACGCTCGCTGTTTATCCAGCACCGGCTTTAGAATAAGATGTCCACAGACAAGGTAGAGTATGTTACATGATTTCATAAAAGGATGATCTATTGCGACATCAGAAACGAAGAAAAACTAAATAATGACTATTGTAACGCTTGATGTAAAGCAGCCGAATTTTGTACTTCTTTTTGTGGTCGGGTTACTACCCAAACCCCGAAGTTACGTAGTGCCAGTAAAAGCGACACAGACCCCGTCAGGCTATGGCAGAAGTGCCTTTCACCCTGTTACGATTTGATGAACCACTGATAAGTTTTTGGAAACATTATTTTAAGATAAAAAAATTTTACATAGTGTTGCTTTAAATGGATTTAAAGGATGTTTTAAAATTTATTTATATGCACTTCTATTAACATGATGAAAAAATAAATGCTACATAAACTAACATCTTGAAAAAGCATGTAAAATGCTGAAACTTCTGTGAAAATTTTGAAGTAAAGACAAACAAATTGTTGATTCAGTGTTTTAAACCATGGCATTAAAACAGTACAAAATAACTACTTTGAATAAGATTATATACTTTTATTTTTAGAAGTTACCATTTCTAATTTCCTCCATTGATAATAAAACTATTTTTAATGGTTTTAGCTCAAAATAACACTGTTGTCAAGTTTTCAGTATAATCGCTCAGCCCCAATCCTTCTTGTTGACAACTGCAATTGAACCTATGTTATAACATAACAGACAGCTCATACATATTTCAATTACACTAAGCTTATGCAATAACGAAATAAGTGAGAAAGACGTGAAAGAGACAGTGCTCCCATCTTTACTGGCACTGTCACAACGGTGTTGCTGTCAGTGTCTGTTGTTTGGCAGCAGTGTGTGGGATTCCCCACATCATCTCACAGATCAATATTTCAAGCATGCTCCGATTACACCAGCTCAATTATATCTGCCTCAACCCTACTGAACCAGACGGTTCATTTAACTAAATAGACAAGCCAACAATTGAGATATAATTTGATACCAGTAACCAGAAGGACAAAGAGCTCAATATAACATTTAGAGCCAATCCAAACAACAGTATACATAGCCAGAACTCCATATCAACTCTACAACACATGTATTAATTCCTGAAAAATGAATACCTCAGAAAAGAAAACTCTATTCAAATGTTACTGTTAATGGCGATTCCCACAAAACATGCCCAGTACATATCCAGGCCAACATAATCAAAAGAGAGAACTGAGAAATGATGCAAATCAAGCAAACTGTAAGGTGCGTTAAGCAATTTCTGAGAAACGCTGTTGAAAGTGAATCGGACTAAGTGACACAACACACTTGTAGGGGGCGTTTACACTCATGATAGAGGAGGAGAGAGAGTGAGCAAGAAGGAAATTTAAAGAAAGAGTGTAGAAAGAGATTATGAGAGATGCTCAACAGAGACTTCACTGGAGAGCACTCAGATTCATGCTAAATACTAAAAAGAACATAATCCTTTACCAGCTACAAGCAACAGATGGATGTTTTTGTCTCTTTTAGTGTAGACATGTGCATGACATGTTTCCCTGGCTATGTCCCCTTAAAGGGTTAGTTCACCCAAAAATGAAAATTAAGTCATTAATTACTCACCCCCATGCTGTACCAACCCCGTAAGACCTTCGTTCATCTTCGGAACACAAATAAAGATATTTTTGATTGAATCTGAGGGCTGGATCACTTTTCCATAGACAGCCTGAGGGACTGGCTCTTGACGGCCCAGAAAGTCATTAAAATAAAAGGTTTAAATATTCCATGTGCCTACAGTGGCTCAACTATAACTTTATCAAGCGACGAGACTACTTTTTGTGCGAAAAAAAAACGTAAATAACGACTTTATTCGACTTTCTATTACTTCCTTATGGGCGCATGCGCGAGAACTGAGACGAGACCGTTCTTCTTCGACTACTTTTTGTTACCGGCTGCTCACCGCTTAGGAGTTTTACCGCCCCCTACCGTATAAGATGACGTACTGCTTGTAAACAGAACGTTTTGCGCCTCCGGCTATATCAGTACGTCATCTTATACGGTAGGGGGCGGTAAAACTCCTAAGCGGTGAGCAGCCGGTAACAAAAAGTAGTCGAAGAAGAACGGTCTCGTCTCAGTTCTCGCGCATGCGCCCATAAGGAAGTAATAGAAAGTCGAATAAAGTCGTTATTTACGTTTTTTTTTCGCACAAAAAGTAGTCTCGTCGCTTGATAAAGTTATAGTTGAGCCACTGTAGGCACATGGAATATTTAAACCTTTTATTTTAATGACTTTCTGGGCCGTCAAGAGCCAGTCCCTCAGGCTGTCTATGGAAAAGTGATCCAGCCCTCAGATTCAATCAAAAATATCTTTATTTGTGTTCCGAAGATGAACGAAGGTCTTACGGGGTTGGTACAGCATGGGGGTGAGTAATTAATGACTTAATTTTCATTTTTGGGTGAACTAACCCTTTAAGAACTGTGTTTTGAGAGTTGTAGGATAAAACTGATTTTAGTAGTAGTCATAGAGGTACGCATGTTTTATTACTGTGTGTACCCTCTTGTTGTATGAACCGTTGAACAAAAGAACCACCATCAAACACAGTGGTAAATTAAATTGTTATAGTCGTTATTAGAGATTTAAGTGCAAAAGCTGTGAGGTTTGGAACTGTTATTCAAAGAATAGGAAAAAAAGATTACCTTTGTAACCATTTAAAGCAGCCATACCAGTTTTGGTGTCAGAATGTTCAACTGTTTCAACTTACACACTGAGAAGCCAGTGGTTAAATACTCCAAAAAAGTCTCTGGGAGTGTCCAGGACACCGCTCTATTTATAGCAGCTTGATTACGAAAAAGAAAATAAAAGGCACAACAACAATACTCATGTCTTGAATTCCAAAAATACCAGACAATTCCTGAGGGGTGATTCAAGCGCTGGCCTTTCACAGCCTGGCGCTTGAGTCATATGGTTTTATCTACTTAAAACACATCCTTGACTAACCAAATCCTAGTGAGCTGAAGGTAAGATGGCATATAGAGCACTCCAGGTTGCTCCCAAGAGTAGGCAGCAAACATATGCTGACTTAAGTAACTTTATTTTGTCCAAGTTCTAAAGCAGAATCACTTATATCTTTCACAGAAGGCCATCCAAGAATGCTTTGCAAAAAGCAGTGAAAACAAGAAATATTCCAAAAGAGCAGCCAAGAGAAATGTAGACTTTAAATTTCATGCAATACTGAAAAGAATCAATATATTTATACCTCTATTTTGTGTGCACCGTCTTTATTAGGGGTGTAACGATACACAAAACTGACGGTTCGGTTTTCCCACGGTTTTGACGTCTCGGTAGGGTTTAGAAAGCTAAAATGGCTTTTTTTTAAAAAAAAAAACAGTGGTTTAATGAAAAAAATGGTCTTCGTCTTTAAATTAATTCAATTACAAATAAACATTTCACAAGAATTAAAAAAAAATCTGCTAATGCTGTAAACTATAGGGAGCCACACATACTAAAACATTAAAGGTTGTAGCCTAGACTTTTAACCTAAATTCAGATGCTATTTATTTTTTAGATATAATAATCAACACACAACACATTGTATGAAAACATGTAAACTAAACATAAGGCAGTTTTTACATTAACTTGTGTTTTTACTCTAATAATTTACACAGTTGTCATTTTCATGAAAGATATTTTAAACATACATTAAATAATCAAGATTATCATTAACAGGTTATAAAATATAATATACAGGCTAACATAGAACATTTATTTAGTGCAAGAGTTCATTTATTGGAAGTTGTGGACACTGAATCTCGTGCCTATTGAGGCAAATTCATTCGGTTCACGTGACGTCACTGTAGCTTTTGCGCCACCATCTTTGCGACCGACAGTCACATTAACGCCAGCAATATGTTGTGCAGTTGGCTGCAATAACAGCCGAAAAAGAAACCCTGAACTGGTATTTTATTCTATACCAGAAGAGAAAATAATTTATTTAAAAGACTTGAAGTCTCTTTTTGCTGGTTTGTGGTTAATTATATTTCTATTATAGCCTACTCTCAGTGTCCAACATTATACAAAAACAGAAAGATTCATTCATGCCAGCCAAACTGCTGCAGAAGATTCATTCCTCATGACATCGCCTCGACTCTCATGTACGCGTGCGACTTATGTGTATTTCTATATCATGAAAGGCCAATTGGGGCAAGCCTGAGGCAGATAATAATCGACTAAAGAAAACTGGGGGTAACAAATAAGGATCGGAGCCAAAAATTGAAATTTTCTCCAGGTATCTCTGTCTCTCTCTCATTCAAATAGGCAGTTTGGGCGGCCACACCGGGCGAGTCGGTCGCAAATATGGCGGCGTTCTATTTGTAGTGACGTAGGTGGCATCAACGAATATAATGCTAGTGACAAGCTATGCTGTTTTATTGCCGTCTTTCCGCGGCTGAAACACTGATTGAGCGATTACACGAGTTATGATGTCTTTCAGTAAGTATATAGCAATATCTTTCAACATACCTTCAGGTGTCCATTCTGTAACTGAGCAAGAGATGATCGCGTTTACTCGCACGCTGCCGATTGAGATGACGAGCCTAGTAGGACTACAGCGATCTGTCACGCCAAGGAGCGCCAAAACGCCATTTATTGTTTGAATTTCGTGATCAAATAGACAGAATTTGAAAGATTACACCTTGCTTACTATCGAAAGTAACAAAACACGGAGCTTGTTATTTGGTGTTAATGGGCTGTCGCGGTTATGGAATTTCCCTTGCGGTAATGTTGAGTGGCTCAATAGCGCGATATGCGGTATTACCGCCATTTATTTATTTATTTAATTTATAGGCCTGTATTTGTTGCTACATAAATAAAGTTTACGATGTGGACAAAAACGAGGACATTTTCAGTAACCAATGTAACCGAAACTAAACAGCGTCTAGAGTTAGTACATGCGCATTGAAAGACTTTCACTCAACGCGCATATTGTTATGACAACGGACTTTGAGCGAGTCATTGAACCGTTCATTCAACGAACACGTTTAAAAAAGCTTATTCATTAAAAGAGATGTAAAGAAACAAGATGTTAATTATTTCAACTTTTCAAGGCTCAGCTGAGCAGCAATGCGTCGCATGGGCAACGCTGAAGCTGATGCTTCACTTATTAGAGACCAATATATCATTCAATGCGTGACTCACTGATTTTATTTCCCCGTGGTTTCCTTGTGCTGTGGGATGCTTACCAGCGCTGCTGCTGACGCGCATTTATCGGAAAATACCCGTGAAGAGAACGTTAAAATGATGATGCGACAAATATTTCGCTTCCCTTTGACACGACAAGCTTTTCACGACTTCAAAGACAGACGCAGGTAATTGGACGCGCTCTGCCGATCTCTCTCATTCACTGTCTGTGTGAAGCCTGTAGGCTACACATCACCATGATAAACAGTCTTGTTATCGTTATGAACTTGTTTAACATTCAATACACATGCATTAAGTTCAAAACAAGAAGGGTATAGCCTTATAAAAGAAAAAAAAAACGTGAATATCGCGGTTGCTGCGGTTACGTGCAGTCCTCTGTGGTTAACTTGTCAGAAGCGCGGTACCGCAATATTGCGGTTACCGCGACAGCCCTAATGGTGGTTAGACTACAAAGCTGAATTTGTTGTGTACTGTATACATAAGACATGATGTCCACTGAGCCGGGCTGGGCGGGACCGGGGTAGCAGGGGGCGGGGCGGGGCGTGTTCGGTACGCAATGACAGTATCGCGGTTCTTCGGTTTGAAAATCGTTACACCCCTAGTCTTTATGCTTTGAGGCAGCGAACAGCAAAGCAGATGACCAAGTTTTAGGATCTCTGGGAATGTAAGGCCTTAAAAAAAACTTAGTCATCCCTGTCTCATAAATCACTACAACTTCCTCCAAAACAAAAATGCTTTTGAAAACTTTCAACAACCAATAAAACAACTCGATTTGAAAAAGTATGGATGGAGAAAAGAGGGAACGAACGATTTGAGCACAGGAGGAAAGAATGCTTTCAAGACAAGATAAGCACTGCAGCAGGAATGAGACCGTGAACAACGAGAGCTATACTGAATACCAAAATCTCCCAGTTCACGTCTCGGCTATGAAGTAGTTTCCAGGCAACTCCCAGGTCTGTCAGTAGCCTCTGCCTAGTTGATGGATTTCAGTAGCGCAGGCATGTCCCCAGTGCTGTAACACCGGGGGAGGTTGGCTTGTGCACTTTGTTGGGAGAACAAAAACAAAAGGCTGGGCTCAGCAGTTGCTTTTGTCACCGGTTACTTAGTACACTGAAATTTTAACAGGCCCTACAGCTGGGGCCTATTCAGGTATAACAACCTACCACTCACTCTCTCTGCTATCTGCCATGTATGATGACAATGATCACATGTCGCCTTGATTATATGACATTTGGTGAACATAAAGGGAAGTAATTTTTCCCACAGCCACAAGTCTGATCACTACTGGGATTAAATATTGTTTAGAAATAGCATAGAAATACAACTAGTAATGCAAATCCCAAAGAAATATTGTATGTTCCTGGATAAAGACCTTTTGTTGCTCCTGGAGCATAAATAATGCCAAACAACAACCCTAATCCCTAAACCCTAAAACCTCCTGAAGGACCATTATCCTGCAAAGATTTGCTCCAATATTTATCTAACACACCTGAACCAGCTATTCGAAGTCTTCAGGATTACTATAAATTTCCACGCAAGTGATTTTAGGCAGGTTGGAGCTGAACTTTTTCAGGACACTGGCCGCTCCAGTAGCAGGATTGGACACACCTGCCCTGATATCATAGAATAGTATATATGAATGTTGTTTAAATGCCTAACCCTAACCCTAAGGCAAACATTCAAATCTGATAGGTTGATGAAAAAATTGCTTCAGGACCAACACATACAATAGAGTTCAATAGAGTTAAATAGAGTTCAATCACTCAGCATTTGATCCCATTTTGCAAATTTTCACCCTGTTTTCTAGAGCTGAACATCTACAGTGAATATAGTCCAGACTGAGTCTAGTTCCTAAATCAATTTAATAAGTCTCAAAGGTCCTAAGGATCTTTATCACATTCCAAATGTAATTCAACGCTACATTCAATTTCAGAAGGAGAAAACTCATAATGTTGCTTTTTGTACTCCACCATGAAACAGTGAATTTATGTTTCATTCCACTTAACTTTTAAATGCACAAAAATATGTAAAATATGACTGATCATATTGCACTGTTCTCATATCCCATGAACAAGAAACCCTGAAAGCTGCTCAGACCGAGAGCAGAGATTCACATTCACAATGCATTATGATGTCCAGGCAGATGTTGAGACAAGTCTGAATCCTTGAGTCATGGGAGAGTCCTACAGATACAGAAAAGGCAGACGTGCTATGGTTCTGAGGTCGGGTTTGGTAATGGTCTGTTGGAGCAGGAAGCAGACTGGCACAGACATTGTGTGGAACGTGGCAGGGTGGAGTTGCCAAGCCCTTCTTATCTCCCTTTCAGAAGCAGATGTTGCCAGCTGTGTGGAGCAGAGATACTGATCGGGGTGCGCCTCATGTTAAGATTCGCTCCACTGGACTGGAGACTGGAGATGTGGGGGAAGAAAGCGGGATGCAGGAATACAGATTTACAGTCCCAACCACAGGTACTGACAGCAGAGATACTTCAAAGATTTCTCCCTCTTTGACAACTGATCCAACCAAACTAAAGCATGTCCAAAATGTGTTTCTTATGGGGCTGTTTACATTACATATTAACTAAAAAAATACAGCATTTTTGTTGTTTTTGCGAATATGTGAATGGGGATTCTTTTGACAAAGCTGTCATCTGTTCATGAAAAAATGCAAAGCAAACTTTTCCATTTTCAGTACATCACTGTCATGTAAACATAACCTTAAAATGTTCAACACGAACCTGGTGTTGATTCAGAACCAATAAAATTAAAATGGGCATGCTTGGTTATGATATAAATCATATTTAAGACAACTCTAATCTAAGTGAGATTTCTGAGTGGCGCTTTAGGTCACTCCTTGAGATTTTTTGGAAAGATGTGTTCTCACACTAGTCTCGCGTAGCCAGACCTTAAGACTGAAGACAGAAAGTCTGGACTCAACTTTCATTGGTCAAGGACCGCCCAAGAGGATGTCTAAAGGACATCTGACATAACCAATCACAGTTTGGTTTGTTCCGCGTCATGTTTAGTGAAAATGTAACGCCGATGTCCCTGCAATACCAGACAGGCGTGCATCTATGAATTGTTCATTCAAGAATAGAGCGGCGAAATTTCAAAATCCCACGAATGCGTTCTTCTTCCATGAGGGAGTTTGGTGTCACAGGATTTGTTTCCAGACAGACTGTGGAACCAATCAGATCGCGACTTCGAAACTCCTGAATTGTTTCCAAATAAGTGCGTCATATGCATCAGACGTTCAGCCAACAGTCCGTGGGCGTGACGTCTGAGACCGAGACTACAGAACCGCCAACACTAAGGTACACAACAATGCAACACATTCAACAGACTCCAAGACCATGTCGTGTTTTCATTCACGTCAAATGAAATATGTAATCTAGCCCTGAACTAAGTCCATTAAAATGCTTCACATTTCTCAGGTAACTTCCTGCATGGTGTACAATGCACAATGGTTTTAGAATGCAACAACTGCTGTCAACATGATCAGGTGCACCTAAAATTATATGTACGTCAACACCTCCAAAATGCAAAAAAGCACAACATTTGTCTGTCGGTGAAACCAGTTTTTCTGTTTGTGAAACCATGAACTGTCTATCATGCAATGTCTGTATGTAACAGCAATGTGAACTTATTACAGTGACAACCTGTCTGGAGCAACCTGAAGGGCCTCAATCAAGGGTAAAGTGGTGATCATTTTAGTGGGGATTGAACCAGCAACCTTCTGGTAACCTAGCTTATTGATGGCTTGGTGGACAGTGTTACTAACAGTCACATTAACATCTGTGTTGACAACACCTTCTCCAGCGGTGAATGCTGCTTCCCAAAGACATACCCTGGTCATACAAATGACCATTAAAGAAGGATAGGGAGGGGATGAATACATATAAAGACAATTTAAACCAAAGTTGAGAAAGAGCAGGGACTCCTACAGGAGAAAGCTGTTTTAGTTTTGATGGGAGTAACAAAAGCCCCTTTCACACAGAGATTCCGGAAAATACACGGATAATGTGACCCGGCATTTGTCCCGGGATTGTTTGATTTCGGTTCATTCGCACTGCCAGTGATTTGCCGGGATCTGTGAGTGCGTTCACACACAACCCTTAAAAATCCCGGGAAGACACATGACGTCAGGATGAGACGTGTAACGTACGCGTCGAAAACATGTACACGCGCATACCGTTCCACAAAGCTGGTGAACGATCTCAGCTTCAGTGCGGACAGTGAGGAGCTCCTGGTCTCTGCTTCGCTACAGTTTGCAGGTATTTGTTTGTCCTATCTTTGTTAATGACAAACAAGAGCAAGAGCAACAGAGTCGCGCGATGGCACGAGCGTCATCACTACGACAAACCCCTTTTACGGCATTGGTCCTGGCTTTTGTTCACAAAGCGCGCGTTCCGGGACTGATCCCGGCAATGTTACTAGGTCCCCAACCTGGGATCAGTCCCGGTATCAATCCCGGGTCGTGTTTGCGTTGAAAGGGGCTAAAGGAGAATATTAAAATGGCTAAAAAGCAGAACCAGTTCTTTAACATGATGGATTCAAGGTCTTCTGAAACCAACCAACCACCCATGGCCACTGGCTCCCCGAGACCTCACAGCTCTAACCATTCCCACCGAGCCTTCAGCTAGTAAGAAACAGCCAGTCTTCCACCTGTCACACTTTCACACCTCAACTGGCACCGGCAATCCTGACAACTCAGTTCAAGCTGAACGTCACAGCAGACCAGGTTCAGAGGGAACCGAGAGGCACCTGTTACCATTAGTCCCTTCCTGGAAAGAGTCCTTGTACTCTGGAAAACAACACGTTGGGACACCAAAGCACCCCACTGTTAAGTGTTAACAACAGCTAACGTCACTGAACTCTAACATTATGACAGTAAAGAAGTACAGTCAGGCATATATGGTCGACCCCATTTGGCTTGACAATTCTATCTACAACTTCTTTAATAAATCTGTGATTGAGGCAGGAGTGAGAGTATAGATTACTAGTTTACAACTTGCAAAAACCAAGGAGCTGGTTCACTTCAAGTGGAAAACGATGTCTGGTGTCTTGTCTGATGTAACAGGCCACTTACAACTCATTTTACCTCAAATCAAAAGTAAAAAAATAAGAAACTAGGCTATATTTTGCATTAAGAAAGGACCATTTTTGGACCATGAGATCTTCAGCTCTTGAGTAACAAGAAAACTGAGGTTTTGGCCTCAACTGTTAAATTACAGCTAAAATGGCATAATGTAGTCAGTCAGTGCAATGACTCATTTTGGCTTCATAGTGGCATTTTGAGGCTCTAAAGTCTCTTGGCTTTGGTCTGCACTTTGGTCTCATACAACAAGGATGACCTTTGCCAATCCATAAATCCTCTGGCTCTGAGGCTGATGTTTCTGACGAAAAAAAAAAGTGGCAATTTAAATCCCATTTCTCGTAAGCTCAATTTTCTGTCATATTTTTGCACATGCACAACCTGTTATAAAAGACACACACTGTTGTTTATGCTTTGACAAGACTGATGTAACTAACCTTTCACACGTCTGGCATTCTGAGGGAAAAAACACAATTATGAGACAAAGTTGAAGCATGAGAGGCAAAGATGATGCAAAGAATTGTCCTCGAAAATAAATTAGCAAAGACAACAAATATCAAGATAATGATTGAGTGAATGTAAAAAAAAAAACTTTTTCCCTTCCCAACCCTCACTATAAAGCACAAAGACCTAGTGTAGCTGATCACAGATCAGTAGTAAACTTCAACAATCACCTCATCCCGAGGACTGTAGTATGTCAGCAGGTTGTCGAGCTGTATAGATGGCAGTCAGCATGGCAAAAGGTTGGATCTGAGGAGGTAAATTTCTTTCCTAACAGCTCGTCTGGCAAAGGAGAATGGGAAAGCTGCAGCAACATTACTTGCAGTTTCCAAGGTGACGCAGCTGGGAGAGTCAAAGGGCCTGTCACGTGTGTGTAGCACGAGCACTCTGTGTGCTGTTCTGGCCCCAATATCTCCAGCCTCCAAAAGCAGACTGGCTCCCACAGCCACTTCCTACTTTTTCAACACGGGTCTATAACCCTGTCCCTGTCTCTCTCCTTCACTCTCTCTCCCCAGCCACACTTCCTGTGGGAACTGTAGGCAGCGAAGCCATTTAAGAGCTCAGCATCCTACAGTCCTTTCTATTTAAACAGGCCTACTACTTTAGCTATTAAACTCATGTTAATTACACAGATTAGGGAATATCGTACACGATATATCGGTCACCATATCGATGACGGTCGGTAAATGTTTTTACTTTTTAATGTTATTGTCATGAATCCGATAAGAAACTTGTCTGATATATTAAAGCTGATAGGTAATTGATTATTTCCTTTAGCTGAGACACTTCAAATGCACAGTGTTCGCCATAATGGTTTTCTATCGCTTGACATGATTGGAATCATTTCAAAAAGGAAGATAAGTTAAATGCAACATTTGCAGCACAAATCTCACAAAGACTGTAAAAATCGTTGTGCGCTGTGTCAATGTTATGGGAAAAAAATTGTTCTGAAAGTGATTCCAACGATGTAATTCCTCTGTGCCATTACAGGGGATTATCACGCTGACACGTAGTACTTCCGCATTCAATGATCTTTGCACACTGCCACTTCTGTTGAATCACCGATCACTATACGGCATCCCTGGTAAATTAGTCTGATTCACTAAAGTGCCGGTGTGCCGGTGTACGGTAACAGACATAACATGCAAATAAACATCACTCACCCAGTACTTTTTACCTATTAAAATACCTGTTAGGGTCAATACAACCATTAAAATGCAGTACTATTTCACCTGCTAAAAAGGGATTGAAGCCCCTATATATTGATTGAAAGGTTATTTCTGCCCTGAAAATAGTCGATTATATTCATGAAGATTAAATCTGAATGATTATAACTCACCTACTACTTTCTACCAATTAAAATACCCGTAAAGGGCCAATACAACCATTATAATGCAGTATTTCACCTGAACAAACAAACGCGCTACCTTGTTTTATTTTAAAGTTTGGACTTTCATCCCGGCGAACCGCTTTAATCCACTTCTTCCGTATACTCAATTCAGTCGGGAATCCACGAAAACTTAAGTAGGGTTGGCGTTGTGGGTTAGATTTACAAAGTGGAACAGAGCAGTGACATCTAGCCTTCGTTTCGGCCATTGTTGAACTGCGTCGGAAGTGGACATGCATAAAGTTGACAAATCCCGCCCATGAAACCCGGAAGCGTGATAATCCCCTATTGTTATAGTTGTGATCTTTTTGCCTATCGTATATCTAAACTTGCCTATCTTTATCGTTATATTTATCATCCTATAACGATAAAGTTATCGTATTGTGGTAATGCTTTGCAACAACAGCGGGAAGTACTGATCACACATAAATACTAAGGGCTGTTACATTTATTAGAAATCCCAGCATTTAATATAGTCTAATCTAGTACAAATCACACAACTTTTAAAGCCATGACAATGTTTACTCAATCATACTTTGTACTTTCAAAAGCTTTTGTTTTTCATTAAAAAATGAAAAATAAAAAGCATTAGTGAACTCTTGTCTTCTAGTGTCTGGCTCGCTGGGGTGTCGGCCACGATTAGTACAGGTTTCTATCTACTCAGCAAGCTGAGACATGTCAGACACACTAAGAAGTGGTATTTAATTAAATGGACCAAAGTTACCATGTGGAACTGCTCATATATTACACAACCTTTCTCGTGTTACTTGTATTTAGGTGGAATATTCAAAAATGTAGGTCTATACGTATGTGGTCATACACAGTCCCAACTGGGGTACTCCTTACTAACAGGTAGTGCTATCTCCTCCAATACAGCTATATTCAGAATACCACACTATTCATATTCCTGCAATATTGTGCACAGCAGTGCTGTACAGAATTCTGTATTTTCAGCAATACGCTCAGATTAACTGATCATAAAAGGACTCATTATTTGATAAAACATTTCAAAACAAAAAAAAAATTATTAAAAAGACAAAGTTCACTTTTTGTTTCCAAGATGAAAACTGGTAGCATACTACTGTTTATTGCATAATGCATACTGTTACACATGTTATTTCCATTTCCATTTAGGGATATTGGATTTTGGCCAATATTCGATATGCCGATATTTTCAAACTGCCGATATGTATTTGTATTTTTTTTAAGTGCAAAAAAGCTTATTAAAACTTCTATTAAAGTTCCCAGTAAAGAGCAGTGAGTGATTTCCTCTTTGTGTTTTGTTGTTTTATTAACATTAAATGGATAGTTCTCGCAAAAAATTTAAGTCATCATTTACTCTCAAGTTGTTTTAAACCCAAATAAATTTCTTTCTGCTGTTGAAAATAAAAGTTATTTGGAAGAATGTGGCTAACCAACCAGTTGCTGTACTCCAGTGACTTCCATAGTATATTTAAGCACAAGAAAGAAATTAATACAGGCTTGGGACAACATTAGAGTGAGTAAATAATGACAGAATTTTTATTTCATCTATAGTATCTCTTTAAGGACAAGCATCAGCATATTATAGATACTGTCTCTTTAAAAGCTGCATGCGACGCGTCTAATATACATGCATTTGACAAACAGATTTTCTCTGTTTGCTTTCAATTCAGACATAACCAACTTTGTTTATGTAAACCTTGTGTGTATTTGACAGTAACGTTAGCGCTAAAACTCGAAAGAAATCTTAGTCCAGTATGCAGGCGCTGTGACAGGCTTTTAGTTTAGTGTGAGCGTCGGTTGTACGCACACAGAAAACATGCGCAACATGCCAACCTATCGGCAAGGCTCAACGGCAGTATTAATATTCATATCTGCTGATGGCGATGATGGTCATTTTAAGCTTTTATCGGCAGATATGTTGTCCTGACATCATTGTGCATCCCTAATTTGATTACTTTATTTAATTTCTGTTGTAGCTGAAAACCACTGTTAGTACATCTTCCTGAAAAACCTACAGCACTGTTTATTTGTTTCGTATTTTTGTTCTGTTGTATTTTTTTGTCGGTTTTTGTTTGTAATTTAGTTTCTTTGTTCCTAATTGTATTTCTGACTCTTGTCTTCTGTAACTGTTTTGAGGACTGTTACTTTCATTAATTAACCCAGTACAGGTGAAGCTCGAAAAAATAGAATATCGTGCAAAAGTTCATTTATGAACTTAAAAGGTGAAATAAATATATTATATACACTCATTACATGCAAACTAAAGTGAGACATTTCAAGCCTTTCTTTGTTATAATTTTGATTATTATGGCTTACAGCTATTATAAAAACCCAATTTCAAAATTAGAATATTGTGAAAAGGTTTTCATAAGATTTAAGCCATAACCATAAAAATTATAACAAATAAAGGCTTGAAATATTTCGATGTGATTTCAATATTGAGCAAAATAATCATGATTATGATTTTTACCATAATCAAGCAGCCCTAATGTCAATCACAGTTTTGCCTAGCACGTGTTTGAGTTGACCAATGAAAATGGCAGAGTTTGCACTTAAAGGAGTAGTTCACTTTTTAAAAAAAATTTGCTGATAATTTACTCACCCCCATGCCATCCAAGATGTTCATGTCTTTCTTTCTTCAGTCGAAAAGAAATTAAGGTTTTTGATGAAAACATTCCAGCATTTTTCTCCATATAATGCACTTTAATGGGAACCAAATGGTTCAAGGTCCTAAAGACAGTTTCAAACTCGTTCATCAACATGAACAAATCTTTTTGAGTCATTTGGTTCAATCAACGAACGAAATGAACGAATTGACTCGGAAAAAGATTTGTTCATTTTGATGAACGAGTTCGAACAGGAGAGTCACGAACGCGCATCACAGAACAGAGCAAGGCGAGTGTTTGACCGTATAAAACTTAAACTTTGTTTATTTATTTTTTTTAAATGAGCAATCATTTCGGTTGACATGACCCTTATTCATCGTCTGGAATCGTTTAAAGCCCTTTGAACAGTTTGCCCTGAAACTGTCTTTTGGACCTTGAACCGTTTGGTTCCCATTAAAGTGCATTATATGGAGAAAAATGCTGGAATATTTTCATCAACAACCTTAATTTCTTTTCGAAGGAAGAAAGAAAGACAAGGATATCTTGGATGACATGGGGGTGAGTAAATTATCAGCAAAAGTTTTTTTTTTTTAAACTTTAAACCTCTTTAACCAAAGTTGGGTCCCATTTATAAAAATGACATTAAGATTTCTGATTGGCTATTCCATAAATGGCTGTAACCTTAGATCATTGTAAATAAAAGGTTGAATAAATGTGGAAGAATAGATAAGATCAAAAACAGCAAACAAGAGCTCTATAACTCAGTCTGTGCCTGAACGAGAAAAATGAAAAAGATGATCTCATGGTATTTAAAAATTAAGGCAATATTCAGCACATCTGTTTTTCAAGAATTTCTCAATCTCTCACAGACAAACACAAACACGCTGGCACGCATTTTTTTTGCACAGCCAATGACAGCGGCACATAAAATGCTGACAAGGGCTTCTGACCATCAGCTGACCAAACAGAGCAAAGCCTGCCTTCTACCAACAAAACCAGAATAGCTGGGAAAATCTGAGCATTTCGCCCTGCTCCATACACTGCAATTTTAAATCCATAAAACTAGAAAATAATTGAGCCCTCCTTAGGATGAACTAGTTTCAGATAACAATACACTCCCTGTAATCTGTCAAATCTATCTGGTTGGTTGGAAGGTGTCACATAAACAGGTCTAAAACTTGTTCTAGAACTGATTTGTCAGACACTAGGGACCAGCAGACTTGCAAGATTAATGTCAATGTGACTTTATATGGAGCAAGCACCTGTCATCATAGCAGGATGTTCCTGATGGTATCTTTCCCACAATCCTATGTCATGTGAGGGTCTGATCTTTCACAAGATAGCTAAACATGGCTACCCTCCAATTTATTCTTTCCAAAATGTTGCATTGGTCACAACTTAGACTTACCATCATATAAATATCAGATCAGAACAGACCGTCAAAAGCTAAAATACTGGGTCAAATTCAGGTTTGTGAGGATCATAATCCTGTACGTCTTGTACAAGAATGTCATCTGACAATATTATTTAAAAAAAAAATATTACTACTATTGAATCTATTCTCAAATTAATTGAAAAAAAAATACAATTTAGAAAGATTTAATTAAATTTGAATAAAAACATTTGAGTTTTAAGTGTGCAAATGTTTGTATGCAATAATGTTGTTTAGTTGTGAAAAAACTGGGGTTATCAAGCAAAAGTATTGTTACATCTGGTTTAGTTAAGGGTTACTTCACCCAAAAATTACTGTCGTGTCTGTTCAGAAAATTTGTAATAAACTGCTCGATTCATATGGATTACTTTAAGATCTCTTTATTAACGTTTTGAAGGGTCAAAGTGGTTGCGTAGCTGTCAATGGAGGGAAAGAAAGCGCTCAGATTTCATCATTGTGTTCTGAAGATGAACAAAAGTCTTACGGGTTTGGAACGACATGAGGATGAGTAATATAATCTTTTGTCAAACTAAACCCTTTAAGCTGTTACATTACCTTATTGTCAGCTTAAGCAAAATCAGAGATTTATTGCACTTATTGAAGTTGCAATTTACTACGTTCACACCAATATAAGCGATGGAGTCAGGAATTTTAACTTGTTCTGTTGTAATAACTTGGATTTTTAAAGAGATGTCTGTTTAAATTTATATTTAAAGAGGTGTATACGACATTTTCTGCTAAACAACAAATATTTGTGCTATTCCCTGTATAACTAAAGATGTCATTTAATGGCTGTGTGGAGGTGGCCTATGATTTACTGTTGTTTTTTAATAATGAAATGCAGTGGGCTGCAGTGTTTACAGTACTTCCAGGTTGACACTTCTAACTTGATTAATGTAGCAGTTTTATTGGCCTGTTCAGACCAGAAGTTAATCATAAATGAATGAATCCAATATATATCTTGCCACAAGGAGCACATTAAACAGCCTCCACATTCTAAGGCTTTCAAAAGCTAAATCTCCATCTTGGCCTTATTTATGGTAAAAGTAATGCCAATATTTTGAAAAAATTGTATAGTAAAAAAATAATAATAGTGAGTCTCATTCACGAAGCATGAGTACGCCGTAAGAATGAATTTAAGAACAAATCACGATTCACCAAAAATGTTATTCTAATTATAAATTTACGAAGAAATATAGGAACAACAGAAACCACGCGTTCGCAAAAAGCATTTACACTGTACGGCCTTAAATTTCATCCGAAAGTGACTATAATTACATTGAAGTATGTTGCATTCATTGTATTATATAATCCATATATAATAAAATTACTAAATAATACAATTTTATTTCATTTTAAATAAATTGCAGTGACGTTATAGCTTTCTCTGAATAACACAGATATACGAGTGTGTACAGCTGTCTAATGAGCTGGCTAATCTGGGTCTGTATAAAAGGGGTTTATTGTGAGAATGGCACACTTGGCATTGCTCAAGGTTTGGACGAGAGCTTGTCTGCAAACAGCGGCAAGTTTGACGAGAGTGACGAAAGGCTGAAAGGAAATCGTGTGCATAAAGCCCTTATATTGAGATGGTTTGTGGGGGTTTTAAGCAAATGACTAACCTTGTGCATGCGAGCGCTTATTTAGAATACTCCAAAATCACCAACATCAGAACGATATTAAGAACAAAAACATTTGCGTACAAACGTGTTGTGAATAAGGGGGAGATTTTTCGTGAAAAGTTCTCCTGTGCGAACAAATACGAAATAATCTACGCAATTATTAGTATTGAGACTATTAGTCGCTTTATTAAAAGACAAAATTGTTTATATAGATCATTAATACTAAATTACTTTACAGCTTTAACATTTTTTAGCATTTTCTTTCAACAATTTATACATACACATACTGTACGTAAAAACAACACTCCGCTAGCCTATAAGCCATGCCATTAGGGCTGGCCGATAAAACGATAATTATCGCGATTTAATTTTTCTCGATATCAAGTGGTCGATAATGTTTTTGCGCCACGAACGAAACTCATTTGAATTGCGCGCGCCACATGGAGCATTTATCCGCTCAGCACAAAAGTCCAAACGGCAGTGCACTGAACGCAGCGCGAGCTCATGCCGACGCGCTTACTCTGATCATCTCGCTCACGAGATCCAGTGTTCAGCGAACAACACAAATGTCAAGTTCAAACCAGTTTAAACGCAGATGAAACACCGCTGACAAAAAGTAGAAACACTGCGTGCAACGATGCAGTGAGAATCTGAATTGATACTGAATCCATTTAGCCTACCATGGATTTACTGTAAGGTTAGCCTAGTAATATACTGCACCATGAAATGTGGGATATATATATTGAGTTGTATAATATTATTAATGTAGACAATGTATTAAATGACTAATGGAATATAAGTACAGTATTTAAAGGGTTAGTTCACCCAAAAATGGGTGAACTAACCCTTTTGTTGAAAAAACAAACAATTATCAAGCGACGCGAATACTTTTTGTGCGAAAAAACAAACAAAAATAACGAGTTTATTCGACTATTTCTTTTCTTCCTTGTAGGCCAGAACGAGACTTCCTTAGCATGCGTCGTGGAAATCTAAGGAAGTCTCGTTCTGGCCTACAAGGAAGAAAAGAAATAGTCGAATAAACTCGTTATTTTTGTTTGTTTTTTCGCACAAAAAGTATTCGCGTCGCTTGATAAACATATAGTTGAGCCACGGTAGTCACTTGGGATATTTAAACATTCTTCATTGACTTTCTGGGCCGTCAAGAGCAGTCCCTTAGGAGCCAATGTGGTAGTTATACAGCTCTCAAATTTAATCAAAAATATCTTCATTTGTGTTCCGAAGACGAACGAAGGTCTTACGGGGTTGGTACAGCATGGGGGTGAGTAATTAATGACTTAATGAACTAACCCTTTAATAATGTATTTAACTGTTCGGCTACTGTTTTTCATACAAATACCACAGAAACCATAAAGTTATGCCATGATATTGAGGTGCTAAGTTATAGGCTATGCCTAGTTTTATCTGTAGTTATCATAATCTAAATGCATGAGACTGGATGACCAATGGTTAATTTTAATAAAACTCGAACAGTCAGAATATTACTTTTTACCAAATAAAAATGTGTTACATTAAAAAAAAAACAAAAAAAACAGATGTTACTGTTTTTGTTAACGAACATAAATTTAAGGAGCAGTTTAAAAACACAATTAACACATACAACTTTCACTTAGGAGCAAAAAATCTGCCTGTAAACTTAAAAGAAAAAAGATTTGACATATATCGTGATAATTATCGATATCGACTATTATCGTTATAATTTTTTTTTTGCCCATATCACCCAGCCCTACATTACCACTGCCTAGTGTACATGGTTCTCTTATTTGAATTCATACAGAATGGCCATGTGACAAATAAAGTAACAAAGCAACTCAATTTATTCCCATAATGCACTGCTGGTGGCTGGCAGCTCTGTCAGGAAGAGCTTGTGGCCTGGCCCAGTTGACAGACATTGTTTATTAGTGATGTCACCACTTCCCGAGAGGGCCTCGGGTTAAAAAAAAAAAAAAAAAAAAAAAAGACCACAGATCAGCGAAATGCAGTGACAAAGAGCAAGCTGCACGATACAGCCTTCAGCAAACATTCAATGCCATGATTCTCGCCACATGAAGTCAGATAAGAACACAAAAATTTTTTGGTGTCTTTAGTAGATGTTAGTTAGATCATATCTGGGGAGGTTATGTGGACTCAAGCTCATCATGTTATTTAGTTGATGTTACAGTACATAATACTGGAAACATCTGAATTAAAAATAATGCCCCCATCAAACAAGCATACTGTACGAAGCGTCGTTATGCTAGCCATCACACATAATTGTCTGTCCAAAACCTGAATTAGCCAGTAAACAAAAGTAAGACCATACCAAAGCACAATGAAAATCCTCTTTTTATATAATAATAAATAAAATAAAATAAATTGAAAAGTTTTAGTTCTAGTAAGGAATAGGTATTGTAGTCACTAAACATTTGCTTGGATTCTTTACATTAATTTGTTCTAGATCATTAGACATGCAGTTGCGCTTTCTGAACTTCCTTATTAGGCGTTTTCGCACAAAAACACCACCTGTGAAGTCATCAAGGCAGTGGCCTTATGTTTCGGACACAGCTGTTGTGTTGCCATGAAACCCAACAGAACTTGAGTTGCTTTCTCACATCTGCACTATTTTTAAAAACACAAAAAGCTTTTGTGAAGCCTTGAGATTAAAGTGGTGTGTAGTGACATACAAAAGCTTTCCAGAAGAAGACGGCTTCTGACTCACTCGCTACTGCCAGACA
Organism: Pimephales promelas; assembly: GCF_016745375.1. The sequence goes on from NW_024121987.1 coordinate 14,467,563, forward strand.
GTTATTCAGACAAATGATGAGAGGTGAGCGGAGCTTTGCTTTGGTGAGACGTCTTCAGAGAAGAGCCTGGAGAAACTAGAATACAGACGGAAGAATAATCCTCCTCTAAAAATGCCAACATGCCCTCTGAACTCACTGCCAAAACTCCAGCCACCCAGCAAAGAAAAACAGTCTACAAATGCAGCATGTAAAAGCCATTGAGAAAACAACATCCAAGTCCCTGTCAGTCCATTATGTATAGGTTTGGTCATCGGATACAACTCACTACACACTTTACACCACCTTATGTGTATTTACAATACAGTTAAAATAGTAATAGTATGAAATATCTTAAAATGGTTTTCTATAAGTATATTTTAAATGTATTTATCATGATCCTTCAGAAATCATCGTAATAAGTTTGCGCTTAAGAAACATTTCTTATGTTGAAAACAGATAAAAAAAAACATAATGGAGTTGTGTGTGTATATATATCTGATTACGCTTAATATCGAATCCTATACTTAACATTTCCTAATTTCGATTCCAATAAGGTGCTATGCTATGCATAAAGATGCTATGCATAAAGCTTTAATAATAAAACAGATCTACATCAATTATGTAATTTTACTTACATTCTTTTAAAATAAATATTTTTGGACTGCAAGAACCAATGAGGTTTGTTCTAGTGTTACGCAGCACGTTTGAGCTTCCACAAGAACCAATGAGGTTCATTCTAGAGTTACGCAGTACGTTTGAGCTTCTGCAAGAACCAATGAGGTTCATTCTAGAGTTACGCAGTACGTTTGAGCTTCTGCAAGAACCAATGAGGTTCGATCTAGAGTTACGCAGCACGTTTGAGCTTCTGCAAGAACCAATGAGGTTCGTTCTAGTGTTACGTAGCACGTTTGAGCTTCCGCAAGAACCAATGAGGTTCGTTCTAGTGTTATGCAGCACGTTTGAGCTTCCGCAAGAACCAATGAGGTTTGTTCTAGTGTTACACAGTACGTTTGAGCTTCTGCAAGAACAAATGAGGTTCATTCTAGAGTTACGCAGTACGTTTGAGCTTCTGCAAGAACCAATGAGGTTCATTCTAGAGTTACGCAGTACGTTTGAGCTTCTGCAAGAACCAATGAGGTTCGATCTAGAGTTACGCAGCACGTTTGAGCTTCTGCAAGAACCAATGAGGTTCGTTCTAGTGTTACGTAGCACGTTTGAGCTTCCGCAAGAACCAATGAGGTTCGTTCTAGTGTTATGCAGCACGTTTGAGCTTCCGCAAGAACCAATGAGGTTTGTTCTAGTGTTACACAGTACGTTTGAGCTTCTGCAAGAACCAATGAGGTTCATTCTAGAGTTACGCAGCACGTTTGAGCTTCTGCAAGAACCAATGAGGTTCATTCTAGAGTTACGCAGTACGTTTGAGCTTCTGCAAGAACCAATGAGGTTCGATCTAGAGTTACGCAGCACGTTTGAGCTTCTGCAAGAACCAATGAGGTTCGTTCTAGTGTTACGTAGCGCGTTTGAGCTTCCGCAAGAACCAATGAGGTTTGTTCTAGTGTTACGTAGCACGTTTGAGCTTCCGCAAGAACCAATGAGGTTCGTTCTAGTGTTACGTAGCACGTTTGAGCTTCCGCAAGAACCAATGAGGTTCATTCTAGAGTTACGCAGCACGTTTGAGCTTCCACAAGAACCAATGAGGTTCGTTCTAGTGTTACGCAGCACGTTTGAGCTTCCGCAAGAACCAATGAGGTTCGTTCTAGTGTTACGCAGCACGTTTGAGCTTCCACAAGAACCAATGAGGTTCGTTCTAGTGTTACGCAGCACGTTTGAGCTTCCGCAAGAACCAATGAGGTTCGTTCTAGTGTTACGCAGTGCGTTTGAGCTTCTGCAAGAACAAATGATGTTCGTTCTAGTGTTACGCAGCACGTTTGAGCTTCCGCAAGAACCAATGAGGTTCGTTCTAGTGTTACGCAGCACGTTTGAGCTTCTGCAAGAACCAATGAGGTTCGTTCTAGTGTTACGCAGTACGTTTGAGCTTCCGCAAGAACCAATGAGGTTCATTCTAGTGTTACACAGTACGTTTGAGCTTCTGCAAGAACCAATGAGGTTCGCTCTCGCCCTTCAAGCAGGTTCAGGTTAAATGTTGAATTGATGAATGTTTATACGTGAATAAAAGTCTAAATTCAATATTATGATATAAAGCGATCGTGTCTCATCAGACAATTTGGACTAAACCGTTGAATCTCTTTGTGAACTTTTTGAAGCGTCAAAGTGGTAGTTGTTCAGACCGTCAATGGACGAACTGAAAGCTCTCAGATTTCATCAAAAAAATAAAAAATATCTTCATTTGTGTTCCAAAGATGAACGAAAGTCTTTTTTGCGTGAACTAACCCTTTAAAAGTTGTTGTTTTTTTTCTCCAGGCTCTTCTCACTACATGTACTATTTGCAATATGCAAGATGGAAATAATTTAAAAAAGCATAGGTGTCAAAACACATATGTCACGCAACATACACCAAGGCACAACTGCACGTGCACACAGATAAGATGACACATTTGCACTCAGCATCTTCTGAGTTTTGTTCTCTGGAATGTGTACGACTGGTAGAGCACTACAGGTAACAACTCAAAACGTGTAAAGACCACAACAAGAGACACCGAGTCATAAGAGCAGCATTAGCAGAACACAGTGAGATGACAGCATTTCTAAAGTGCTTCCTGTCACAAGCTGTGGGCTCTCACAGGCATAGTGATGGGTCGATCATGAATTTAGTTCATTTACATTAACCAGGCCTAATCAAATCTGTTTCTTGTACTGCATCTGTCATGTGACAAAAGAATGGGTGACATGGACCAGAAGACCCCGAATTAACAATTTCTGTTCATCATAATTTGTCATTGGCTGCATTCTCTTTTTCTCTTTTCACTCCGTTTTTCAAAAAAAAAAAGTGTGTTGGAATAATCTGGCTATTGAAAATGCAGGCTAACATTTAATTTAGTTCTGCTCAAATGAACACAATTACTTGAATAAAGATTTGTTCCTTTTACCGAACGAGATTTACTCTCACTCACTCAGGGTCACTCTGAGTGACTAGTGCACTACCAAAACAATATACAAACCACACACTGTCACAATAAATAAGTGGTTCCAAATTGTTTTTGCTTAGAAAAAAATATTCATGAACATTACGCTGATCTGGGGAAAAAATCAAGTAAATTCGAGCTGCAAGGTTATAAGGTCACCTGTTTTCTTATCAACTTGACAATTTTGAGAGGTTTGACGGCACGTCTTAAGACCCAGGAGAACAACTGGATAACAATATTACCCATCATGCTCTTTAAGATCAGTTTTCGATCTTAAAGAGATCTTAAACACTGAACATTGACTTAGGTTAGGGTTTTGTATGGGGATACTTATTCGGATTGTATATCCATTTTAACAGGTGACTAAGTCGCCTTAAATAAAAGGTACCATGGCAGTACCAGGGAGGGTACACTGAAGTGTTTTGAGATATTAAATGATTAGCATATTCATGTGATGGTATTTATATGTATACTCAAAGGTATTTCGAAGAATACTGTGGTACTACCACCATGTTACCAAAAATAGTACATTTCGGCATTTATTTGAGCTCTTTAAAGAGATACATCCCCTAAAAAGGAAAAAAAATAAAAATAGTAATCAGTTACACACCGGCATGTTGTTCCAAACCTGTATAGGCTAAGTTTCTCTTTTTTTTAACACAAAAGAAGATATTTTGAAACATGTTCAGAAGAATGTTGGTAACCAGACAGTTGACGGCACCCATTAACAACCATAGTATTTTCTTTTCCTACTATGGAAGTCAATGGATGCCGTCAACTGTCTGGTTACCAACATTCTTCAAAATATCTTTTTGTGTGAGGAGGAAACTCATGCAGGTTTGGAACAACTTGAGGGTAAGAAATGACAAAATTTTCATTTTTGGGTGAATAGTACAGTTACACCATGGTAATTTGCTAAAACTACGGTAGCTAATTACAATTATATAAATACCAAAGTTTGTACACAGTATCCCGAGGTATTTATAAGAATACCATGGTATTACTAAGGTAAACATCCAAACACTTGTAATTGTTTTTATGCATTCCAAGTCCTAGCCTACTTTACTGAAGGCTGCCAGATTCATCTCAACATCAACAATATAGTGTTTTAGATATTTATAAACCGTGTCATAAACCTAAGACAGATCACTATCATTATCATAACACAATCATGTAAATATTATGTCATCATTTACCTCTCAGCAAGCGTGGACTGTGTGCCGCTCATTGGGCTTTCCTTTCTTGATTTTCTTCAGTTCTTATCCAATTAGCATTTTACCATGGTAAAACACCTTTATATTCGAGAGAAAATAACAAACCAAAACAACAACAACAGCCGAGAGGCACTTTTGAATTTTGACAGTTCCGTCTTGATGTTTTCGGGAATGTCTCCTCTGGAATGGAAGAGAGATACAAGCTTATGTTTTATATTTCCACGGTTTGACTGTGTTGGTTTTACTATGCTGTGTCATTTGACTTTAGCTCTACAGTTAGTAAAGGAAATCGATGCTAAAAGCAAACACAGATGATCAATGGAGGAAAACTCTTTCTGTCTGTCTGAGACGCTTCATCATTTTCCCAGCCAAAATGCCACCACACAGTCCGACAGGCTTCCCCCTCGCCTCTGTCTGGATACAGTCGCCTTTGTCAATCCCAAAACCACGACTGGAAGTAAACTCAGATGAATAATCTTTTGTTAAAATGTTGCCTTACGAATGAAAGAGACTGTCCGGTCGCATTTCACGTCAGTCCAAAAGCTCTTGGCTCATTTTACAGTCCCAATTGTTACTTCGTACGTCTCGGTGGTTTCCTATCATTTCCAAAACGACACACTTCCAAATCGGCATTCCTAAACAGAACCGAACTCCATACGCGAATTTCTCAACTGTAAATAAAACAGTACTGTATTGCCACTGTAAAGTTAGTCTGTAAACTCAATATACATCCTTTTTAGGCCCCTTACACGCTGAATGGACTTTTTTCTCCATAAGAATGAGATGTATCCTTCCTGTCCACTCCAACGTGTGGAAATCTGGGGAAATTCACTCAAACGGTGGATTAAGACAGCCACACGGTTCAACCTTTCATCGTAATTCTTCTCCTACCTAGTCCAACTTCCAGAATTCCCACATTTTCCACAACAAAATCGGGAGAAAACTTTACAAATCGTTTGATGTTTGTGCTAGGAGCTGCGGTAACGGATAGTTCCCAGCTCAGGAATTCTGCTCAAAAAAGCTTCGTTTTAAAGCGGCAATAAAGTACAATCCACACTTGACGGATGTACTAAACATATTTTCCTCTCTCGAACGGATTCCCTCTTTTCCCGGGATAATTTGTTTGGAAACTTTGGTTTAGTCGGGTCCTTCCCTTCTTGTCTCCATGTTTTCCAAAATTCAGTAGTTTGTAGCCGTTTTTTCCCCACCAGAATCTGTGCACCAAGAATTCAGTCTCTATACCAACGCAAATGAAGAAAACAAACGCATATGTGTTGTCACATGTGTCAGTTTCGCGTTAAACGAAGATTAAAAACGATTATGAAAAAAATCACAAAAAATCCAGATAATTCCTGACTTTCAGTAAAATCACATCCCGGATTCCTACGCCTGCTGCGAGCCTGCGACGCTTCACCTCCTTTTGGGTATCCTTCCGCAAACAGCAATATCGCCTCCCAAGTGTAGACTAGACTAGCCTACTAGTTGTTGTCAGTGGCAAATTAAGAACATTACTCACTCACTTAAACCAGTAAATCAAGTTAGTTGGTTTACAGATTAGCTAAAAATCGCAAAGAATAAACTTAAAAGTCACTTAATGATGTATTCGAAGAAGCATTTCCAGAGTTAAATTAATGCTGAATTCAATTAAGCATGTGTACCTTTCATATACATTTATATTCACCATATTGTATTGTAATATTCAACAACAACAAATATATAACCTGGCTTGTATTCGTTAACATGTTGTCTTAAACAAATAGGCCTAGCTGTGTCAGTTAATCAATAAAATACCAAATAAGGAGGAAATAAAACAGAAACAAATCATTTGGAATAAAAGACAGAGCTGTGATTTATTGGTCAATTGTGATAAGGAGTATAGTTAAATCTTTTGCGCCACCTAGCGGTTTTGAACAGAATGAATGAATAGATATCCAGTGTTTCTGATGCCACAGTAATATTTAACAATAATCTGTAAATAATTTAGCTCATGTGTGAACAGGGATGCTGATATTGGTAGGGTTTTCCCATCTGTCACAAGACAATTTTAATACAATTATAATAAATGAAGAAAAAAAAATCAGTTTTGAAACCTTTGTAGTGAAAGTTGTACGTCCAGAAAATATTTTAACAAAATAATTGGTCTATTTAAAGTTTATTTTACTAATCAGGCCAGAACAAAAAGAAGAAGAAGCAGCAGTAAATATAAACACTGTAAAAAAAAAAATATTTTCATGATTTGTAATCACAACATTTTTTCTTTTGTCAAAAAAACATAGATAATTTATGTAGTTCAGATAACATAATATTTTGAGTTTCTGATGATTAAATAAATCTCCTTCATTGTATTAACTCAATTTTTCCATTTCAATCAACTTAAATTTTTAAGGCAACCAGGTTACTTTTTTTAAGTAACAATATTTTTTTACAGTGAACTTTGCATCTGAATCCACAAGTAAGTTTAATGATCAAATATATCTTAAAATGGTATTTTGTTTGTGGAGAGAGGCTTTATTTATGTTGACTCATGCATACTAAAAAAAACTAGACCTACATGTTACATTCAGAACAGGCCTCTTGCATTATCATAGTTTTTAACATTTCAAGATTCTTCTGTGTTTTGGATACAGTGGCCAAACACACATCCATCTTCCATCCTCTTGTTTAGTGTCTATATATAAGAAAGAAATACCAGTCCAAACAGATGCTCAAGTCTTTTCTTTTGAAATTCAATAACCATAACTCATAACTTCAGCTTTAAAAATATACAAATATAATTCCTAAAGGAAGTTGGTGGTCTTGTGCAATTTGAAAATCCACAAGACCAAGAGGTTAGTGGTGAATTTAAGTTGTGTCATTAAACCTGTAAAACCAAAGAGAGAGTGGGGCGGGTTTAATTTTACAGGCTTCGTAGAAGATGTTTGAGAAGAAGGAAAATTTCTGCTGAGGAAATACAGTATCAGCTTTTGCAGTAACAGGTAATGTCATTGCAAAAGAAACCCTTCTATCGTTCACAGGCTCAATAGCAATAGCAGATGTGAAACATGAGTGCACTCTCATTGTCAATGTACTTTATCTGTTTGATTGCATATTTATGTTAATGTGTAGTTGTGGTTTTGAGCACTTTGGTTTGGAGTTTGTAACAGTTCACTCAGTCATTAAAATTCACATTTATGCGGGATTTTTAAAGTAGTTTTCTAGACCTTGGAATGTCATGAATATGCATAAAATTTGAATATGTCATGGGGAAGTAATCAAAATGAATAAAATCTTAATATGTCACAGAAATGAATACAATATATTAATACGTTGCGGAAAAGCAATGGAAATTGATAAAATCGTAATATGTCACAGAAAAGTCGTGACATTTGGAGTCCTAATATGTCATGCAAAAGTTGTGAAAATGAAAATAGTTATATGTTACGGAAAGCAATGGAAATGAATGAGAATGAATATCTTAATGTCTTGCAAAAGTTGAGGAAACAATAACGTCTTACTATGTCAAGGTAATTAATAATGTATTAATATTTTATGGAAAAGTCATGAAAATGTATATAATCTTTATTAACAAGAAAAAGTCCTGAAAATGATTATCTTAATATGTCATGGAAAAATTGTGGAAATGAATAAAATCCTAATATGTCAACAAAAAAAAAATGTGGTAGCCTAAGTAAATATTAAATTTTGTGAAAGTCAGGAATCGGAAACTTTTATGTAAATGTATCCAGTAAAATGAATGGAAATTAATTAGTGAAAAGGAAAGCGTGTTAAGTTAAAAGGATAGTTCACCCAAAATGTTTTATTCTGTCATCAAGTTGTTCCAAACCTACGGAGCCCCCCTAGTCCCACTTTGGCAAAAAAAAAATTAATTATAACAATCTTGTGGCCTCAAAATAGTAACTCGTGGCCTCAAGATACTATTTCGTGGCCTCAAGATAGTAACTCGTGGCCTCAAGATAGAGTTAGTATCTTGAGGCCACAAGATAGTATCTTGAGGCCACGAGTTACTATCTTGAGGCCACGAGTTACAATCTTGAGGCCACGAGTTACAATCTTGAGGCCACGATTTACTATCTTGAGGCCACGAGTTACTATCTTGAGGCCACGAGTTACTATCTTGAGGCCACGACTTACTATCTTGAGGCCACGAGTTACTATCTTGAGGCCACGACTTACTATCTTGAGGCCACGAGATAGTATCTTGAGGCCACGAGTTACTATCTTGAGGCCACGACTTACTATCTTGAGGCCACGAGTTACTATCTTGAGGCCAGGAGATAGTATCTTGAGGCCACGAGTTACTATCTTGAGGCCACGATTTACTATCTTGAGGCCACGAGTTACTATCTTGAGGCCACGAGTTACTATCTTGAGGCCACGACTTACTATCTTGAGGCCACGAGTTACTATCTTGAGGCCACGACTTACTATCTTGAGGCCACGAGTTACTATCTTGAGGCCACGACTTACTATCTTGAGGCCACGAGTTACTATCTTGAGGCCACGAGATAGTATCTTGAGGCCACGAGTTACTATCTTGAGGCCACAAGTTACTATTTTGAGGCCACGACTTACTATCTTGAGGCCACGAGTTACTATCTTGAGGCCACGACTTACTATCTTGAGGCCACGAGATAGTATCTTGAGGCCACGAGTTACTATCTTGAGGCCACGACTTACTATCTTGAGGCCACGAGTTACTATCTTGAGGCCACGAGATAGTATCTTGAGGCCACGAGTTACTATCTTGAGGCCACAAGTTACTATTTTGAGGCCACGAGTTACTATCTTGAGGTGTGCGAGTTACTATCTTGAGGCCACGAGTTACTATCTTGAGGCCACAAGTTACTATTTTGAGGCCACGAGTTACTATCTTGAGGTGTGCGAGTTACTATTTTGAGGCCACGAGTTACTATCTTGAGGCCACCAGATAGTATCTTGAGGCCACTAGTTACAATCTTGAGGCCACGAGTTACTATCTTGAGGCCACGAGTTACTATCTCGAGGCCACGAGTTACTATCTTGAGGCCACGAGTTACTATCTTGAGGCCACTAGTTACAATCTTGAGGCCACGAGTTACTATCTTGAGGCCACGAGTTACTATCTTGAGGCCATGAGCTAGTATCTTGAGGCCACGAGATAGTATCAATTACTTTTTTTTGCCAAAGTGAGACTAGGGGGGCTCCGTACAAACCTGCATGAATTACTTCACAAAAGAAGATTTCCATAGTATTTTTTTTTTTCATAATATGGAAGTCAAAGGGGTCCATCAACTATTTGGTTACCCATATTCTTCAAAATCTTCTATTCAAAATACAGGCTTAGAACAACTTGAGGGTAAACAATAACAATGCAAATAATGACAGAATTTTCATTTTTGGCTGAACTATCCCTTTAAGACAATCCTTCTCGCTACATATATCAGCAGATATGCCATTTGTTCACAGAATGGTCTATTTCACTTTAACAGCATGTCCATTAGAATCCTCCAGCTTGTACCGTTCCTTCCATCTCCTGTATTTGGTGCGAGTTTTCCTGCAGGCGAAACGTGCGATGTCCACCATGAAGACCCAGGAGAGAGTGTAAATAGCCACCCCACAAACCTTCACTACAAACAATGGCTTTGGAGAGGTTAATTCACAGTACAGCATTCTGCTCCCAACCCCGATCCTCACAGAGGCGAACAGAAGAATGAAGAGCAGGTCCACCACATCTCCAGCTAAACTGTCGTAGCGGCCCATGCGCTTGAGGAACCAGCGGGCCTGCAGGAGCGGGTTGGTGATCTCACTGCCGAAGAGGACTGCGCAGGTCTCGATGCCCGACTCGCCGAGACCCAGCGCCAGCAGGATTCCGAAGATGCTCATGGTGTGGTGGGCCAACATCACCGGACCCTCGGTGCGGAAATGCACGCACCAAGCCATGTCGAAGAAGAAGTATCCCAAGCTGAGAACAAGAGCCAGGATCTGGAGAGATGTGTTCTCAGTGCCTGGAAACCAGAGAGCCAGAAGTCACATCTAATTCATTCTTAAAGGCTTGACAGGCCGTTGTAATTTATAAACAATTACTCTAATATGAGATAAGATCCGTGTGGATCAGCAATGGTGCCCTAACTCTCGTGAGACAAGAGGATTGAGTATACATAAACTAGCAGTTTATACTATTTTATAGCACTTTGTGTATTTGTATTATTCATTTTCTGGAATTTATTGTTAATTATTTAAATTGAATTGATATATTCAATGATTACCATTATTATATAATAAAAGTGTCACTTTTATTATATAATAATAAAAGTGACACTAAAGGTGTGGAAATTAATATTTTAATATGTTATGGAAAAAGTTGTGGAAATGAATCAAATCTTAATATGTAGTTAACAATAATAAAATGTAATAATGTAATGGAAAAGTTGTGGAAATTCAGTAAAATTTTCCGATATAAAAAACGTTTTTATTTCGGACTATTGTTTCAAAAGTCATGCTTGACAGGGTAATTAAAATAAAATTATAAAAAAGAATTGCTAATATAATATAATATAATATAATATAATATAATATAATATAATATAATATAATATAATATAATATAATATAATATAATATAATATAATATAATATAATATAATATAATAACCAGAGCTGACCTAACCTTTAAACCTAAACATAACTACTGGTAAAACTCTTGAAACTTTAACCCAATGAAAGTTAAAAAAAGGGTTGGTTGTCTAAAGGTTCAATAAACTTCCATAAAAAAATTATCTGCATGGTGATTTCATTTATAAGTCCTGCTTTAGGTCATTAAGTCCAAATTTGCAAAAAATTAAAACAAAACCTATTTATTTTATATTGTCTTTACATGTCTTATTATGCAGACTAATTAATTTGTGCAATAAAAAAATCATAATCGTTAGTCAAAATCTGAAAATGTGCTTCCCCTCAGGAAGGACGTTCCTTTTCTGATGATGTCAGTTTGACGTCTTGGAGAGAATATTGTTATCCTCAAATCATCATTCTGCTGCAAGCTAGATATGCACTAAAATCAATTCCTCAATTTTTTCCTTATTCAATTTTTCTTTTAATTAGGAAATAGTCACAATACTGAAGTAAAAAGGGTTCCAAAACAAAACAGGACAACTTGCCTGGGTGTGTGAAAGGCCATGGCCCAGCAATGAACCCAATGTAGGCAGTCACACAGACGCTCAGGATGCCATGGAGCAAAGTCACCAGCCTGCAGTTCCACTCGTAATCTCCATCACTGTTCAAGTGACACAGCAACACGTACAGAAAGAACCAGCCAATCAGGCTGCAGCTAGTCTCAATAATCAGCCAAGGCATCTCTGCACTGGACACAAAATATGCAAATATTAAAAAGATATTCAGCAAATATTAAAAATTCCTGTCAGGGTTTATTAGTTAATTAAAACTTTACTGTTACTTGAAATAAAATAAACCTTAACTGAAAAAAAAGAACACAAAAAAAATGTATAAATGTATATATTTGTAATATATACGATATGTATTAGGCCTATATAAATTAATTTATACACTTTTTTAAAGACAAGTTTAAAAGACAAAAACTATCAAAAACAATAACATAACTTTTAAACTGAAAAAAGTTAGTTTAAAATGAAAAATAACATTAAACTAAAAACTGTAAATATGAAAATAAAAACGAATTAAAAATATTAATAAGAATATAATAGTATCTCATACGGCATCCAATCAAGACACATCCTTTAAGAAAATGTTTACTTTGAGTTTGACATTGTTTTATAAGACAAAATAGATTATTAATAATTAACAAAATATTAAGATATGCAAAATCCTTAGCGAAAATATTTGAAATGCCTGTCTGCGTCACGCTTAATAGTTTTAATCATAAAAATAAAAAACGAACTGAACTAAAATATAAAAAAAAAAAAATTATTCAGTAGTTGCCAACGCAGAAATCCTAAAAAAAAAAAAAATTCAATAAAAATTAATAAACAATTTTCACTTATTAAAAATGATGAAAAACACAGAACAAAATGAATAAAAGTTAAATTCACATTTAAATAAAGAAAAAAATATTAAAAGAATAATTAAAATAGCAAACTGGTCTGCACACAACCAAGACGCTTTGCTTTTCTCTCTATTTTTTATTTAATTAAGTTAAAAAACAGACGAATATCTAAAAATGAATATCTAAATTGAGTGACAACTGCTCAAATGCATTTTGCATGCACGAACCTCATACAACTCAAACGCATGAAGCTAAACATCTTGGTAAATCCATGAAAGCAGCTCCAGGATTCTCCTCAACCCACTGCATCCTCAATGCATTGGGACGTCCAACCTCAAGCGACATGTCCGACAGAAAAATCCCGAGAGTGGTGTGACACGGCACGGCAGACACGATCAGAGTGTGAAACTACACCGCTTCCGTTCGCTCTCTTCCTCCTTCTCCATGCGGCCTCAAGCGGCTTGAGCCTCTTATGAGATTAGACTCTTTACTCCCAATATACACAGGGATAAATTCATCTGCCCATACAGTGACCTAACAGTGGGGTGATGATTTGTGCCCTCGTAAACTTCCAACTTTAATTTCATTCAACCTGTACTGTAGTAACAAGGGAATTGGGCCAATGAGGGTAGTATTGTGCAATGTAATGTCAATGAAAGGACACAGGATTAGTTTGACAGTCATTGGATGAAACAATGAGACTGCTAGTAGAAACATAGTCTTTTCTTTCCTTATTGTGACATCTATATATGAGTGAAACGGCTTCTCGAACAAGAAAAAATGTAGGGCAGAACTTGATTTCGTCCTTCTGGAATTGACCCTTAGCTAAGCCTAGTTACTGTTGCTATGCCTGTCCAGCTTTCGTGAGTATGCACTGGTGTCAGACATTCCCAATGAGATAATTAGTAATTTTTGGTGAACATGTGAAATATCTGAGAGAGCAAGAAAAAAAGGGACTGCAGTATTCCATTCCAGTATATCGAGGGATATATCCACGCCATAATGTGCAACCGCTTAGAGAATAATTTCTTAAAAATTGAAGCTAAAGCCTATAGTCCCAGCGCATTCAAATGGGAAACACACAAATTGAGGACCAGCTATGTTCATGCACAGCAGGGTAAATGAAATGTGAAAATAATACGGGTGCACTAATATGCATTAATTCATGCTTAACTAATGCACAGATAATCATGAGTTAATGTATAACTAATGAAGAACTAAACCATTAATTAATGATTAATGCATCAGCAACTAATAAAGAGTCTAAATGTTTAATAGATTAAGTATTACATGAATTGCTATTAATTCAATGTGTCATTGTCTATTAATTACTTAATAACATATTTTATGAACTAATAGTGTAAATGAATGTGTTAATTACCACAATTAGTCAAAGCTATGCACTTCAACTTCCAGTTGTCTGCTTTAATTAATCATTAGCTAATGATTTGCAAACGTATCATTATGTTATGACTTTACTTGATGGGGTACATCATCATTTAGTAATTGTAGTAATTTGCACATGAATTTGCAGTAACAATGAAGTAATTAATCATTAGTGTACCTGTCCTATTATCTGGAAGTTGCAATACAAGGCTTTGGCTCATTCTGGTAATTAACATATTAATTGACACTATTAGTTAAAAAAAAAGTTATTATGGAATTAATCCACAATTACATATTTAATTAATAACAATTCATGTATGAACTAATACATTAGCCTTACATACTCTTAATTAGTTCCTAATGTGGTAATGATTAACGAATAGCTTAAATAATCATTAGTTACACATTAATTCAGTATTATCTGTGCATTAGTTAAACATGAATTAATGGTTATTAGTGCACCCGTATTGTAAAAATGCTGAAATATATTTTAAAGTATGCCAGTGAGCCTCCGTCTTGTCTTTATTCGTCTTATTTTACGTTAAAACATACGCATTATGACCAAAGAACCGTCAATATTTCCAAGCAATAAGTTAATCCTGTCGACATTTAGTTGTGAATCTGTCTCCCACAATGCTTGATCACGCCCATCATTTCTCCCCACGGCTTTTAGATTTCCGGGAAGGAAAAAAATTCCACTCCCCCATCCAAACTTTAAGGATACTGAGAATCAGATTTGCACAATCCATACGCACAATGCTGTGGCATGTTTTCCTCGCTCGAAAGCCGCCTAGTAACGGTTGCTAAGACACGACTGGCCAGTAGCGTTTTTCAGGCGTGGCTTAGCAAAGGGTCAATTGATTGGATTGTTGTGATTTGCTATTGTTGTGATGTCATGTGAGTGACAGGTTGTCCCGCCCAATTATGGGGGCACATGAATTAAAAAATAATGATCAATTATTTATAATAAATACTACTTTATAATAAATACAATGTTCCATTAAGAAACAAGAACTGTCGATTTTGATTTTTATGGTGACTTTAAAGGCAAGCATGTTTTTAGGTACTTCCTTGACAGACTTCTATCCATAATCAGAACACACGTTTCCATCCTCCTCCTCCCTCTACCCTTGAAGAACGTCCTGAGGATGGAGACGGGTATCTGAGACGGGTAGCATTAACTCACATCCAGCTTAGCTATAATCTGAGACAGAGCAAGGTTATTACCTCCCAACAGAGACCTGGAGGAAATAACCTGCAATTCTGAAACGTATAGGCTTTACAGTACGTTTCGATTGTATAATGTAAATACAAACATCAGGATGCGGTCACTTTTCAAGTTCATCCGATAAGATTTATGACGACTAATAAACAAGAAAATACGTGTGAACTGAAGTTATGTTAGCAGTGTTCTGTTATGTATTTTTTCTAATACAGAAGAGACATTTATTTCTATCATTATTTCATTCATTATTTTTGAAACCTGTCATAATAAAACATGTTGTGTAACCTCTGAGAAGCCAATCTGAATTTGTGTCTTGTAATATAACAATTTTCTATCCATACAGAGGAGGCATAGCCTAGGCTACTTTAAATGTATTGAAATTAATAAGGCATCTTTGAGTAAACATCGAGTATCATTTGAGTATCTGTTTGCTGGGCCGAGTGTCCTGGTTTTTGGTAATCAAAATATGGTCACCCAACTGCGTTCAGAGAGACATACATGCATGCTATAATGATAATATACATATTAAACTCACAATTGTAAACATATGGATAAAGATTGTTCTCTTCTGCTCTCATGCACATAACACTTTAATGTGATCAAAAACCCTTGTTATTAGCGACACCAGTGGCCGGTTATGTGAACTGCAGCCAGCAACTTAAACTTATTGCTCGTGCTCGCAGGCCCCTCACTCAAGAACAAAGAGGTTGAACGTGATTCAAGGTCCGATATTCTCACATCCAAGTTCTTTTTTCGTTCTTCGCATAGTTAGAACTTAAAAGAATTTGGAAATACCTTTGCAGCTGTAGCATAGGCCTACTGTTTACGAACTTCATCCTAACACCATCCACGCTGGCGGACGTCTGCACTCCTCGCGCGCTTTCCTCTCAATAACAAAATTTCACACATACAACAGAAATGACAATTCACCGGCAATTCGACAGAGGAGGTAATTAAAATTACACTGCAGATAATTTGATACAGTAAAGTAGGCTTATTGGCATATTTGAGATTATACATCTGGGTATGTGAGACAGATTGACATTACATAATTTACAATAAAGAATGGGTCTTGCCCATAGACTGTTAAGGTCTTGCCTGAAGAATCATTTGATGCGTCATTGAACTGGACTGGAGAGAGGGTCTCTGGAGCGCGCGTAAACACGTCATTTTGATTTTCCCGAGTTTTTCACATAAAAGTCAGTCAACATGCAGGCTCTCTTGGTCAAAAAGTCTAATTTTTTAAGTTTAGTTAAGCAGTTCACACATTGGCAACAAAAAACAATTAATTGCCCACATTAAAGTTTTATATAGCCCCGTTACACTCTTTTTAAATTTTTAAAGATGTAGGCTATCTTTGACATCTGACTTGTTGGTTGGTCATCAATTTTATTTTGTTGTTGGTTTTTCTATTGTCAGTTTCACTTTCCTTCATTTAGGCCTAAGTCTTTTGAAACGATCTTTTATTTATCTTTTAATTAATGCGCAAAACAATATACAGTAGCCTATAAGCCTACAGACAAGTACAAATAACAATAAGAAACAAAATGAATTAATAGTATGTAGAATAGTAATAGTAATTAATTAATTAATAGTATGTAGAAATACATTATAGTAAATTGAAACAAGTTTTGAGAATTAAAACAGGAAGAGTTTAAAAAAGATTAAACAACTCTAATGCCTGCAGACAATTAGATCAATGGGAACTGCCCTTTAACTAAAACCACAGTTTGATGGTTTTGTTCAAGAGCCCAAACAAGCCAAAACACTGTATTTTATGAATTCTGTAATGTTTTGTGGTATTGAACCCCTTTAAATAGTAAATACGTGTTTAAATTAAAACAAATGTATGTAAGTAAACAGGGACAGCATAACAGAATTGATCCAAATTCAAAAAGGTCTCACTAGTTTGACAAATGAATCCTTATTCAGGACAGCTTGAACCCTGTGTGATTTAAGTAAACTGTAGAGGGCAGCCTTCCTCTATGTTTCTTTCACACTTTCCCAATTGAAAACTGGAGAAGTCTGGAAGATAAATTAGGTTGAATTACATTTTTGTTTTGGTGATGTCTTTCTGATTACTGTTATGAGCAGTTCTATTATATATATGTTTTATCATTTTATTATAACAATTATGTGTCTGGAGGTTTTCTGTCTTATTCAGCACTACAGAATTAAACTCGAAATAAACAGTAATTTAGAAGAATATATTCAGTGAGGCTGAATGACATATGCAAACGTGCCTTTAGTAATCTCAATAACAGGTATCATGGAAACTGTGATTTAAATAAAACCTGCCTGATATTTTCGAATACTTCACTTTAGCAGACAGAGACTCTACTTCGGTTGTATTCAGATCAGCTAGAGGAAACACAAATGGAGACCTGGAGGTAAGACCTGCATCTAAAATGATGTATCAAAATTAAAGGTTTTCAAGAAGCTGGAGACAAACATTGAATGTAACATATCTTTATTTTTATTTTTTTTGGGCCAAAATTTATTTTGAAAAACGCAAGCATCAAACCACAAGTACTAATTTACATCCATAAGTGAAATCAAAACATAAAACATTGCGGAACTGTTTGAGAACAATCTACAACGAGAATGATAGTTTGCGCTAACATAATTTGCTCACAAGGACAGGCAGAAAAAAGATGCCAGTGTTTATGCAGTGGTTCGACAGTGTTCTGACAGTCTCAAATGACTCGCACTTATATTTAAAGAGTGTAAATATTATTAAAATGCAACATTTGCACAAATATATAAAAAAGATGCCTGTTTTTCTGTTAAATCAATAAATGCAAAGCTGTTTTAAATGAGCAAAATAACAAAAATGGACAACATCAGCCTACTTTCAAGATGATTTGATGGTTTTTAACTATAACATTGGGGCTAAAAGATGGCATGAGCACAGCTATAATCAAATATGAATTGTCCAAGTGTGGTTTAGAATGGCAACAACAGTCCTGAAGATATTAGGTTCAGCTTCCTCGAACACTGATGTAGATCGCATGTGTGTCATGTCCTTTTTGAACAAATGTAAAAGCCAAAGCCATCATGTCCAGCCAAATTCAACATTATGAAACAAGAAGAACTCTGTACATTAGAACAAATCACATTGACGACTGAATGATA
This sequence comes from Pimephales promelas, assembly GCF_016745375.1. Next base: position 14,485,584 of record NW_024121987.1, read on the forward strand.
GTAACAAAAGTCTAAAACAAGATCCAAAAGTTTTCAGGCTAAACCATACGGCGTCTTTTATATAAAACGTATAATTATTCATGGCATTTACGAAAACAACAAAAACGTTCCCCTCACCAAATACAGAGACATGCGCAAAACGGACAAGACAACACAAAGGTTTCAGTGTAACTAACATTGATGTGAAATGAAGACACATTTCCGCAGGCACTGCAGTTGAGGCAAAAACAGAGGGAGCTGTAATTCCCCTCAGCAGTCAAAACACAAAGAGCTACAATTTCCTTCCCTACGACTATTTACAAACAGTAAATGAGGTCTGCAGTAGTTTGAGTTGGACCGTACACACACTATTAAGTGTCAGCTCTGTTTGATTGGCTGAATCCTGGTCATGTTTATCCATTTCCTGGGTTTACTGCCAAGTTGAGTGGGTTTCTTGATATTGTGAAGGGCTGTGTACACATCTGTTATTGTCAATGTGATTTACGTGGGTTTTTTAGGTTACAGCCTTTGAAACGGAATTTGCATTTCTTTTTTTGGTCCATTGGGATTCATTGGAACTGTTCTGTACTGTACATATGAAAATCCCCCAAAAATGTCAAAGTATGCTTTCTGCGGCATCACGCAAGGATTGCAAAACTAAATCTTTTCTGAATGAATGGAACGAATTGGGTCACACAAATAGGATCAATAAAACATATTTATAATATATACATTTTTGTGGTCTAAAAACAAGATGTCCACACTGTCTGTATCGTGCTGATGAGCTGAATTAAATTCAATGGGTAGTGGAAGCAAACCAGGTTAAAAAATGATGGATTGTTTTATCAATGTTTGGGTCAAATATGGACCAACCCAACCATTGGTTCAAAGCCCCCCTGTGGTCAATCATTGTATCCCTTAAAACTCATATTCACCAACATTTAATGACATATTTAAAGGGATACTCCACTTTTTTGGGAAATAGGCTCATTTTACAACTCCCTCAGGGTTAAACGTTTGAGTTTTACCGTTTTCTAATCCATCCTGACAATTTTCTTATATTTAGAAGGATATCAGTAACCAGACAGTTTCTGGTCTCATTGACTTCCATCGTATATATTTTTTTCCTACTATGGAAGTCAATGAGACCAGAATCTCTGGGGGAATTGTAAAATGAGCCTATTTCCAAAAAATGGTGGAGTATCCCTTTAAGACATCCACTCGTTGATGATCACATGTTAACGTGATTGGTTACAAGGTAGTTTGTGACGTCAGAAACTAAGCGATTTCAAACGTTGAAAATGGTTCACTGCAATTTTAAAGAGAAAATACTCAGCAATGGCGTTGACTTATGAATTAAAGCATATGAATTAACCCCTCCACCCGGGTCCAACTCGACCCGCTCCGAGCGGGCCTCGAAACCGAGTCTCCGGCATGAGAGTCGGGCACTCTAACAAGGAGGCTAAAGACTGCAGCCTCTACCATCTGTCGCTATAGCGCCTATTGAGATCAGGGGAGTGAGGTTTACTCGCACAGCAACTACTAGCTGGCCTCTGTTACACTCACCCCCCTAAACCTCACTCTCATCTGGGTCACGGCACCAACGTAACCCCTCCACCCGGGTCCAACTCGACCCGCTCCGAGCGGCCCTCGAACCCAGGTCTCCGGCATGAGAGTCGGGCGCTCTAACAAGGAGGCTAAAGACTGCAGCCTCTAGCGTGAAACCTTGATTTTCACCACAGGGGGACCATAAGTTTGACCATATTTGACCCAAACATGGGTTGAAACAAGCCTGCATTTTTTCTAGAGTGTATTTGTTGTAGTGTAGTGTAAGCAATCAGCACTGTGATTGACATCAGAAATTATATCTTGATATCACTAATGAAATCTATGATCGGCTGCATGATTTGGGGTCAGGCATCCACTACATAATGGATTTAATCCAGTACTTCACATGCTACAGGCTCCAGCGATGGCAGTAAAAGACATTGTGTCTCATTCGTTAAACAAGCAGAATGAATTTAGTCGTAAAAGCATTTTTACATTCAAATCAATGTCACAATTTGCACGGTTTTGTCGCATCGCCAAAGCTTGAAGCTGTCTACATTGGATGCGGCAAATCCACATGTCCTGTTGTTGAAACTATCGCAAGGAGTATGTCAGCACTAGAACGGGCGAACCGTTTACTGACGGCGACTCTAAAGCCTCGTTCACACTGTCCGTCCAAATCTGTTTTCGCATTTCTGGAAATCCGTTTGAGTCCGACCGCTCAGGGGTGCGTTTCCCGTACAATGACGTAACTCACTGCTTAACTACAATAGTACGATGCATCGTTGGGGAAATCAGCTAGCTATTTTCCCAAAACTGTATTGTCGCAAATTGGTTGTCAACCACGTTGGTTAATGTCGTCACACACGTGGTGGAGTAAGAACTACTTTTAATGAATCTCTTTGAGATCGAATTAATGCTAGAGGACTATTTCTAATTTTTCTCAGTTATTTTGCTTTAATATCCAGATTCAATCATAGGCTTGTTCTTACGTAATAGAGCACGTACGCACATGCGCACTCTCCAAAAACGACGCTTTAAATCTCTTGGCGAACTAAAAGACGTAAATGACAAATCTTTATTCTAAATAAAAGATACAGACTATGAAATGTCAGCTTGCTTATTTGGCTCAAGATAAGGATTTATTGAGACCACGTCATGCAAACAAGAAAATATGTTTCTAACCACAGATCGTGAGCTGTCGTCAAACACAGACTCGTTGAACTAGGCGGATAACGACGGAACTTACGATCATACGTAGTTGGCTAACGATGTTTTTGGAAAACGCACCCCTGATCAGCTTTCGCGTGGTTTATGTGAATTTCTCAAACCACGTAAAATGGAAGCGGCAGACGTTGTTATAGGAAACATGCTAAAAGTCGCTGCTGAAACATGGTTGTGTTGCTTTAAAGTCCTGGAGGAGCAGAAAATAAATATATAACGGAGACATGTTTTGAGACTGGCGGAGACGGAATAAAGGCCATTGCACATTGAGTCCGAAATTCGCATTCCGAAATTTTCGCACGTAAAAAAAAAATTCTACCTCACGTTATGTCAATCACGCTTGCACACCGCCTCCGAAACTTTTGTCCGTCATAAAAAAATTCGAATCATGGTCAATTTTCCGCGTTTTTTGCACCCACAGTTAGCATTTTGAGAGTTTTTTTGACAATTAAGAGCCACCTTACAAGCGAACGACAAAATCCAGAATGGCGTCTGACAAAGTTGATACACTTCGTCTCGCAGCACAAAATACTGTATGAAAAACAAAATGCGGACTACAAAGTCCTTTCAGTTTCGGTTTTCAATTCGATAAAGTGTTTATATGTTCTCTCTATCGGATTAGAAAAGGAATAAACCCCCCCCTTTCAATCAGATCGAAATTTTGGATCGATTAAGGTGTGATTGAGCAGCCAATTCGATAACGAATTATTTGGGTACAATAGATAACCTGTAGCCTATACAGCTGTTCTGTCTGCCCAGTGTTTCTGCCGGCCATACTTAGACATACTGCCAGTCTCTGTTCAGGATCGATTGGTTTATTGTAATTGGTGGTCTTCTTTTTAATATGTGACTCTAGAATCGCTAGCAAAGCATCAAACTGTTCCACTGACATTCTGAAGTAAATTTTGAATCGCTCGGGATAAACTCGCAACTCTTTGATAAGGAGGTGGAATTCTCCTTCCTCTCGGCACAATTTCAGGATTGGATGGACGCAATATTTTCTCTTTCTTCTCTTTTCAATAAGAGAGAGGGCAACAAAATCATCCTCACTGCTTGACGAATCCATTTTTTACATTTTTTTGTGTTTTTTTTTCTGCAAAGGTTTAATAAATATGCATCGGGCTCAGTGTGCAAGGCTTCTGTGCATGACGAATTTATTAGGCTGACGAACACAAAAAAAAATGTTCAATGGCCTTAAAGCCGCGCATGCCAACCACCTACAGTTCTGCTGCTGGCTCATAAGTAGTCCAGCGCGGCGGCAACACATTTACATTTTGTAAATAAGACAACAACTGTATTGGAAACCAGTTGCAGTTGTTGTTGTACTGTAGTTTTTTATGCCTACCAACGCAACCTCATTGCTATAAAAACAATGCAGATATTTCGTAAAACAAAAGAGCAGCATGGGACACACAATTCGGATCAGGGATGCGTTTCCCTAAGCAAACTGGTCGCAAGTTCCGTCGTTACCAATAGAGTTCATGGAAATTACGATCATAGTTGGCCAATGATGCTTTTGGGAAACACAACCCTGAGAAGTTGCGATACAAAATGTGGACAGTCAGTAATTTTAGATCAGATTCCTTCCAATCGGATTCACAAACAATCAGATTTGAACTGACAGTGTTAACGTACTGTAGCCCAAGCGTTGCATCCTGTGTAGACAGCATCACTGTGGACAGTTTTTTTCAACCAGTTTGCTCTGTAATTCATTTTGCTTGTTTTTCATAGAAAAGGTCCACTGTCTTGAATTGGTCAATGGTTGAAGAAAAACATCGGAGAACAGTAGAAAATAGAGAACAATCTTCCTTTATGGATCAGCTCGCTTACGTCCCATTTATCCAAGCATGAATGCTGCTGCTCACACACGAGATACAAAAGTACAGTCCACTTTATCCAGAAAAGATGGCTGCTCCACAAGACGGCCTCCAGCTCTTAAGACTTGATGTTGGGTCAGCAGGGAGTAACAGATGCCATCTTTAGTCGACGACAATCCTCTGTTTATGAGCTCAGGATGTTGTTCTTTATTTCAGGAAAAAGCACCATATAATAAAGTTAAAGGGATGTTCCTGATGGCCATCTCATCTTGATAATTGCTATGTACTTTGAATAAGAGTTAAAGCATTAGTTCACTTTTAAAAAGACTTCTGCTGATAATTTACTCACCCCCATGTCATCCAAGATGTCCATGTCCAAAAGAAATTATGGTTTTTGATGAAAACATTCCAGGATTTTCTCCATATAATGGACTTTACTGGGCACCAAACGGTTCAAGGTCCAAATGAGAGTTTCAGTGCAGCTTCAAAGGGCTTTAAACGACACCAGACGATGAATAAGGGTCTTATCAAGCGAAACGATCGGTCATTTAAAAAATAAATAAAAAAGTTAGTTTTATAAGCACAAATACTCGCCTTGCTTTGTTCTGTGATGCGCGTTCGTGACTCTCCTGTTCGAACTCGTTCATCAAAATGAACAAATCTTTTTTCGAGTAATTTCATGAACCAAATGACTAGAAAAAAAGATTTTGTTCATTTTGATGAACGAGGTAGAAAAAGAGAGACACGAACGCTTATCACAGAACAAAGCAAGGCAAGTATTTGTGCTTATAAAACTTCAACTTTTTAATTTATTTTTGAAATGACCGATCGTTTCTCTAGATAAGACCCTTATTCATCGTCTGGTGTCGTTTAAAGCCCTTTGAAGCTGCACTGAAACTCTCATTTGGACATTGAACCGTTTGGTTTCCAATGAAGTCTATTATATGGAGAAAATCCTGGAATGTTTTCATCAAAAACCTTAATTTCTTTTCGACTGAAGAAAGTAAAAAAATTGACATGGAGTAAATTATCAGCAAAGGTTTTTTTTTAAAGTGAACTACTCCTTTAAGTATACAGTAGATAGTTACCTGGTCATTGAGAGGTTTCTTTTCCCCATTAACGCCCTTCAGTAGGACCGACTCCTCCGTCTTTTTTGCCTTCATCTCTACGACGATGTCATCTTTACTAGTCTTCTCCTTGGTGCTGTAGGCATTAATGCTGTAGAGATTACACACCAATAACACACCGATACACAAGACTGCTTTCTGAAGGATCATGTTACACTGAAGACTGAAGTAATGACAGTGTTGCCATCACAGGAAATAATTAGGCCAACATTTTAAAAGATGTTAAAATAGAAGACAATTATTTTAAATTGTATTATTATTATTATTATTTCACACTATTATGTTTTGTACAGTATTTTTGATAAATTAATTAAGAGGCTTTTTCATAAAATAAAAAAACTTGCTGACAACAAACTTTAAAAGATAATTTATACTAATACATATTGAATAGTTCAAGTTGGATAAATTAACATTAATGTAGTCTGAACGAACATGAATTAACAATGAACACACATAATTATAAATTACCATGAACCTAGATTAATAAATGCTGTAAAAACATTTAGTTCATGACACCTAATATAGACTAAACCTAATTAAACCATATTATTCAAGGTTTTCAAACTGGTACTTCATGTGTCATATACCATAAACTTCACATGGTGGTACTGCAGGATACTCTAAAAAATACCATGGCATCTTTAGATGCAAAAAACTTGAGAATACCATATCAACTTGTACAGTGATGTGAATAAGTTTGGACACCCATGCTAAAGTTGCCTAAAAAGAGGAATAAAAAATCATCTTTTGGATATTGATCTTAATGCCTTAATTAGAAAAATGAGGAAAACTCCAACCTTTAAGGACACAAATTTTCTTTGTGAATGAATAATGTATCATAAATAAATAAATGTTTTTCTTTAAAATACAGGGTGCATAAGTCAGGACACCCCTATTTAAATTCCCATAGAGTCAGGCAGATTTTTATTTTTAAAAGCCAGTTATTTCATGGATCCAGGATAATATGCATCCTGATAAAGTTCCCTTGGCCTTTGGAATTAAAATATCCCCACATCATCACACACCATTCACCATGCCTTGAGATTGGCATGGTTTTGCTTCAGTTAGCCTAATAACTGGTTTGATTTGCATTGAAAGATGATCTTTTGGAAAGTACCCCATGCCAATCTGTAGGTGTGGTAGAAGGTGTGTGATGATGTGGGGATATTTTAATTCCAAAGGCCAAGGGAACTTTATCAGGATGCATATTATCCTGGATCCATGAAATAACTGGCTTTTAAAAATTAAAATCTGCCTGACTCTATGGGAATTTAACATAGGGGTGCCCAGACTTATGCACCCTGTATTTTAAGGAAAAACATTTATTTATTTATGATACATTATTCATTCACAAAGAAAATTTGTGTCCTTAAAGGTTGGAGTTTTCCTCATTTTTCTAATTAAGGCATTAAGATCAATATCCAAAAGATGATTTTTTATTCCTCTTTTTATGCAACTTTAGCATGGGTGTCCAAACTTATTCACATCACTGTACTGTATATTAATGCAGGGTTTTTTTTAGACCCCCAAATATGTATACCATCCTCATGCAGGACCATTATTGCTAAAATGGAGCTGTATATTTTCATGTGTAAAGACCCAATTTTTAGAGTAAAACTATGTTATATTATAAATATGAGTAAAATATAATTTTGGAAAATATATTAAATTATTATGTTTTTGTTTCTACATACTATAGTACCGTATTGTTAGATGTATTAATTATTTATTTATTTGGTTTAATGTTCTTTTTTTATTATTTATTTATTTTAAAATGTTTAAAATATTATTTTTATATAATATATATATATATATATATATATATATATATTACAGTTTTTCTCTAAACTTATCCATAGACCCTCTCTCACACTCCAATACAGCCAGTTTGAAAACCCCTGTACTAATGTATATGGAAGGGAAAAAAATGAGTACATACATTTCTTGCTTGCCTGAGCGTCCACAGGGTAACTTGCCCTTTTTATACAGGAAGTAGAAGACGCTGCCCAGGATGGCCAACAACAGGATGCTCACAATAATCACCACAATAATCACTCCACTATTATCGACTGCAAAGAGAACAAGAGACGTCAACATTAGCATGACTGGCTGACTGACATATAATAACCAATGAAGTATTACCCTTTCAACAAGACTAATTAAGACTAGATTAATTCATGCTGAAATGCAATAAATGTGCTTTCGGGCAAAATACAAAAGTGAAATCCCATACCAGATCACGGAAAGAACACTGAAGGGCACGTTACACTGCACTTTTAACAATGGCTGGAACATTTGGATTCAAAACGTGTGCCACATGACAAGAACGAATGTCCTTGTAAATGAGTTATATGAAACATATAATTAGAGTGTTTTAGTAAAATGGAATAAGAGACTCATATTCCTTTGAGTCAAATAAAGAAAATTACGGAGCGCCATTTAGAGAAAGCGTCATCAAATGCTATAAATAAACACTGAGAGATGGCAAACAATTGTCTGGGAATGGATTTTATGAGTTAAATCTACTCAATAAAACAGCAAGCTGCCACCACAATGTTCACCATAATTTTTAACAGTCTCAGTTGCAGCCCAGCACTTCAAAACATGTTTTAATGTATTTGCATAGAACTAATTATACATTCATCTTGGAAAACATTCAGCGCTAGATCTGCCCCTGCTATCTGAAGTAATGTCTGCTTTAATTTTTTCTAGCTTTTTTTTTTTTTTTTGCACTATGACTTTTCTTCACACAGAATTTTAAATATGCCTAGAGGCCGTCACGAAGAGCCAAGCTAACCGAGCTTCTGTGGAGGCTTCACCATAGAAAATCTATGAATTATTCAAGTACACAAGATGGTCTTTCATTGTTTGGTTGGGATGTATTTTGCAGGGATTAAATGGACTGGGTGTTGATTTAAAACTTATGATCTGTTATGAATAGAAATTGAAAAAAAAATAAAAAATAAAATAAAAAAATAAAAAAAATAAAAAAAAAAAAAAAAAAAAAAAATAAAAAAAAAGAAATTGAAAAAAAAAAAAAAATGTTACCTGAAGTTTTTCTAGCCGTTGGAGTCTGGGAGAATGGAACTGGGCGAAAACAAGAAACAACATTAACATTTTTGATTCCAAACAGAAGATATGCACCAAACAAGATATGCACCAAATCAGCATTAGACAGATTTCTGAAGGATCCTGTGACACTGTAGACTGGATTTATTGCGATTAATCACATCCAAAATAAAAGTTTGTGTTTACATAATATATGTGTGTGTGTGCTGTGTATAATTATTTTGTATATATAAATACATATGCATGCATGTATATATTTAAGAATTATTTGCACGTAAATACTGTGTATATATATAAATACAGAATCTATATAATATATAAATATAAATATTTTATATATGAATAACACATTTTCTTAAATATATACATGCATGTGTGTGTATTTACATATACAAAATAATTATACACAGCACACACAAATATATTATGTAAACACAAACTTTTATTTTGGATGCGATTAATCGCAATTAATCTTTGCACAGCCCTAATATATATGAAGAGTTCAGATGCAAAAGCCTCTAAATGCCATTTGAAATTTTCTTCTTTAATGATGATTTTTATCAAACTTGTATATTTAAGTTCAGTTTCACTTAAATGGCAATGATAATTACCTATTAATTGTTATTTAAGTGAAATTACTGAACTTAAATATACAAGTTTGCTAAAAATCATCATTAAATAAGAAAATTTTAAATGGCATTTAGAGGCTTTTGCATCTGAACTCTTCATATATATATATATATATAGGAAACAGTTATTTTAAATTGTAATAATATTTCACAATAATACTGTTTTTACTGTATTTATCAAATAAATGCAACCTTGAAGAACAGAAGAGTTCTTGCTGAACCCAAACTTTTGAACGGTAACGTATGTACAAAATTTGATCCCTAATAAATGAAAATAATCTAAATAGATACCCAAATATTAAATGAAATTACTTTATTAATATTATACATTTAATTTTAAATAATAAATAATATTTTAATAAAAAATAGCAATAAAATTAATAATGCATGTATAAAATTGTACACAGTAATTGTATGTATAGATATTACATCTATCTATTTTAAAATAAATATTACATTTATAACTATACAATACATTTAGTCAATTTTATTTAAAGCAGCACTATGCAGTTTTTTATTTTTTTTATTTTTTTACCTTAACTGAATAGCTTCGGAGTTATTCGAATGGTTATATTTATTTATTTTAATTTTTATTGATTTATTATACGATTTTCGGGTTGAACATTGGGCATCCCGAATTGCTTTACGGCAAGAAAGATCTGCTAAAAATGAGCATCAATCTGAAATACTGTAATCCGGTGCCGTATACATGTAGTGTTCGAAGCGCATACAATGCAGACTGCCGACAGTTCAACAGGGCGCAGCTCTTAAAGGGGCCACACCTTATTTCCACTCGTTACAGCTTCCATCCTACTGAACAGGTACCGATATGTGGGAGGGGATCAGGTCGTGAGTGCAGAGACATCTCTGCGTGAGTGCTATTTACGACAGTACAAGTACTCCACAGCAACTCTAGGGGTCGCAGTTTGACAAAACGGAAATCCTGCATAGTGTGGCTTTAAATACATTAAATGTATAATAAAAAATACTCCATTAAACAAAATTGATCATTTTCATCATCATTAATTATAGTGATTATTAATTATAATTAATTATAGTGTTTCCTGATTATCAGTGTAATCAAAAATACTCTATTTAACAAAATTGATCATTTTCATCATCATTAATTATAGTGATTATTAATTATAATTAATTATAGTGTTTCCTGATTATCAGTGTAAGCAAGGCAAATATTGACTTACTGCTTCTGATGTTGTAGGTCTTGGTCTCTATTCCAAAGTCATTTGTTGAATTGCAGATAGCGATAATGTCTGTGGTAACTTTAAGCATCACAACACTGTGGACTTGCTCCTCCGTCTCTCTTTTAACAACCTCACGCCAGCTCTGAGAGTACAACACACATACATACACGACAAAAGCGTCAATACAAGCTCTGTGTAACATGAGCAGAGGACTGAGGAAATCTGTGTTACCTGGCTGCCAGTGATGCTCCAGGTGATGGTGGGTCGAGGGTAACCTCTCACCTCACAGCTCAGATTTAACCACCCCCCGACCTTTTCTGTCAGCTCAATCTCCCTCTCGGCATCCTTCATCTGAGGAGCACCTAGAGGAACACATCCAGTAACAACTTTAGAAATATACTAGCTCTTTTCAGTAGTTTATTATGCCCTTTATTATGTTCAAAAAACATTATTTTTCCCATATTTTACATTGTAAAATGCAGCACTTATAAGTTCCTTTCTCTAGGAAGCCCCTCCTACCGAAAAGTGCAATGTGCTCTCATTGGTTAGCTAAACCAGTGTGTTCATTTCCAACTAACTTACATGCCATGGTTTGATCTGCCACAATGATGTGGTAAAAAAAAAATCATCAGACAGTAACAACAGGCAAGTCCAGCCTGAATGTTTTATATGAATACATCAAAAAACTATTAATTTGTATCAAAGTGCAAAACCACTGAAAATTCTGAACATGTTCTTCTTTGTTTGTTTCTTTATACGACTCTTTCCATCTACATGCCACGTTTGAGTCGTCACTATCGTAAACCTGGTAAGAAACATCATGTGACAGAAATATAAGGCAAGTCACATCTGAATGTTTTTGTCTATTAATCAAAAACCTGCATTAACTTATGTTGAAGTGCAGCATGAATCTTTCTAATGTTGTTAATTTCTTTCTTCGCATGACTCTTTCCACCAACATGGCACGGTTTGAGTCGTCACAATGGCAAATGTGGTAAGAAAGTTCCTGTGAAAACATACAAAACTAAACTAGTGTATAGACGTTCTCTTCCACTATCTAACAGTAGGTGGCGCTTAGAAAAGCAGAAATAGAACCGTTTCCCTGGTAACGGCTGTACACAAAGCAGCGATGCGCTACAAAACAACTTTAGGCATTGCATGGAGGCAAATTAAGATTAAAAGACAATGCAATCAAAACTTTGAACATGTTCTTCTATTTATTTCTTTGTATGACTCTTTCCATCTACATGCCATGGTTTGATCTGCCACAATGATGTGGTAAAATAAATCATCAGACAGAAACAAAAGGCAAGTCCAGCCTGAATTTTTTTATATGAATAAGTACATAATAAAACTGTATTAATGTTTTTAAAAAGTGAAAAATCACTAAAATTCAGAACATTTTTTCTTTCTTTGCATGACTCTTTCCATTTACATGCCACGGTTTGAGTCGTCACAATGATAAACCTGATAAGAGAGATCATGTGACAGAAAAAAAGGCAAGTACAATCTGAAAGTTTGGTATCTGAATACATCAAAAATGTAGTAATAACATGCAAAATCACTGCATATCTGAACAAGTTCTAATTTGCATGATTCATTCCCAGAGCCGGACAGTAACGGAGTACATTTACTTGAGTACAGTATTTAAGTACAATTTTGAGGGATCTGTGCTTTACTGGAGGTTCATTTTTGGGGAGTACTCATGACTTTACTCAAGTACATTTGAGAGGGAAATATTGTTCTCTTTACTCCACTACATTTCTATCCATAACATGAGTACACACGTTACTACTTCTAAAAAATAAAAAAAAGGAAAAAAGAAAAATCTCAGAAACCCTCAATTTATTATTTCCCTCTCAAACGTGATTGGATTGTGCAGGCGCCACTGATTGGGACAGCCTATCAGCAATCACCTTCAGCTTTCCTTAAACCTGCATACTCTGTCCGCCTCTGGTTGTGATTGGTCAACTCCTTCCAGTGTGTTTTGTAAATGTCACGCCCTTACCATAACTGTGAGTTTCACATATTTTTTTACAGTCTATGGTTTCAACACACTACTAATGCAACTCAATAAGGCCTCGCCAGTTTTGTTATGCCCTGGGCCGTCAGGGTTGGGTTAAGGCGGGATGAGCCGAGGACTCAAGATGCAGAATTAGTGGGCTTTTTATTTAAAAGTAAAACTAAAGACAAACTACCCTGTAGGGGGGAAATGTGACTGGCAGCAGGGCCATGTTGGGCTGGAAACCGCAAGACAAGGCTTTGCAGGGCTAGACACAATCACAAGCCATGTGCTCAAACAAACAAGAAAGCACATGGCCGATGAAACACATGAGCCACGTGCTAGAACAAAACACACACATGGACAGAAGAGCTTATGGCCCGACGCTGTAGAGTGGCCAACTGCGCAGTGCCGAAGACACATGCCTTTGGTGTGAGAGACCCGGGTTCGAATCCACTGTAAGCCACCAATGTGTCCTTGAGCAAGACACTTAACCCATAGTTGCTCCAGAGGCGTGCGACCTCTGACATATATAGCAATTGTAAAATCGCTTTACGTGAACGTCTGAACCCTGACACAGGACCGAAACCTAATGCCGGGATCCGAACACCACGCTCCGCACACAAAACAACTCACGTGGACAGAAGAGGGCACAGCCCGAGCGAACTCGAAACCGGACCCACGCCATGACAATACAAGACAAGACAATAGGAGAGTCAGATCTCTGTTACCAAACCAAGAATACACAGACCACAGTGAAAAAACCCTAAAATGTGCAGGAGTGATCTAAATGACCAATGTTTTGCAGTGTCCGTAAGAAAACAAGACTACAATGGAGGCATTTTAGAGAGTTATAAGTTGTTGCTAAGCATTGTTGATATTTGAAATCAACCGAAACAAACGCACCCCTTTCTTCATTGCTCCACCTCTAAAGCTCACCCTCCAATCCTAACTGCCCTGCTCCAAGTCGGTCTCGAACCCTGATCGCTGGCATGCGAGGCGAGTCCACTAACAAACAGTAAACATCAGATTCTCTCACTAGCTGGCCTCTGTTACACACATAATGCAAAAGTGGATGTCTATTTATCGTAGCATAAGTGCAACAAAATAAGGCGTCACGAAAAGTAAAGCGAAGATGATGAACGAACCACAAGAAAGAACAAAAAATGTACATACATACACAAGAGAAAATACAAAGAGGAGTTTGTTGTTAGATGTCAAAAGCACAGCAGCTCGAGACAAACCTTGTTTTTCTGATATTAACCCTGGTCCTAAAGTTTTTTCCTGAATATCACATCCAATGATATTCTTATGAGCTTTTCTCTTTTGTAATGTCTCTCAGCCACCTCTCTTTCTACAGTTTTCCTTCAAATCTCCCTCTCCCTCATTCTCTCCTCCACTGTAATATGCCTCCTAAAGCTGATTGGCCACATGTTTGTTGTTGTGTCTGGTTGTATTGGTCCAACAGCGTTTTTCAAATATCACCTACTCCACCTTTAACACTAGAACGGCCACAACGGTCATTTTGACCGTTTTGAATTTTATATCTACAATAACTTAAATATGAAATAAATAATAAAATCCTGCTGGTACCTGACTTTTCCTAAAATTGTCTGTATTTTCATTTAAAATGCTTTTCATATAAATTAAGTTACGTAAACGTAAGGCAAAACAAAAAAATGAACATATTTACCTATTTCGGCCATAGACGGTCATATTGACCGTCATATTGAATTTTGCGGTATTTTTTTGTTAAATATCCCGCGGTTGATCGTGTTCTCTCTCAACTGTCAACAGAAAGGTCCGTCCGGTCACCTCTCTAGCAGTGTTTGCTATAATAATTTCTACATTAGTTGTTGATCAGAAATAAGCAAATAAAACCGGACTACAGATATAATAATACTTACGTTATCTATAGGCTATATAGCCTATATATATATTGCAAGGCTAAAATGTCTAAAATGAATGAGCGAATGAAGAGAAACATGACTCGAACCATGGCCCTGGAGATGCTTCAGAACTTGACGAGTGATGATTCAGATGCAGGGGAACAATCTGAGGTGGAAAGTGACAGCGACGTTTCCTGGGTGCAAGTTATCATTTCCTCCTCATCGGAGAGTGATTCAGAGTCAGAGTCCACATCAAGGAAAAAGAGACGGCTGCTATCATCAGACACGGCGGATCCAGATGTTCCGTTCATGTCGGGTGAGCTCTGCTGCCCTGTCCTGCGCTGTTTGTTTTGCTTCATGGGCTGTTCACTAGTTCTGCTAGTCCTATTATTTTTATTAGCCTATTGACCGTTTCGCAAATCGTCACTATCTAACATTTTCGTCATAGTTTTTGTCATTCAAACCTAGTTTTTATTTAGTTATCGTCTCGTTTTCGTCTTTGAAAAAATTTGGTTTTACGAAAATAATTACAAAAATTATTCGTCAACACTGTTTTGAATCTAACGGTCAAAATGACCGTTTGTGGCCGTTCTAGTAATTTTGGAATTCTGGCACTTCTAGTGTTAAATACTTGCTGAGCTCTTCCTTACCCTGTACGATGATATGGACTGAACCGCTGGTCTGCAGGCCTGGAAGAGATGGGACAGTCACTGCACAGTCATACTGTCCAGCTGTGTCAAATGTGGCGTCCTGCAGCTGCATTATGTGTCCTCTTGCGACCTCAATCCCATCCTACACACAAACAAACGCACACAAAGAAATTTAGCGAGGAACAGATGGGGTGAAAAGAAGCTCTAAAAAGAATGTGGAAGACTAAATGAATGTGTCCAGACTGCTGAATCACACTGCAGTGTACCTTAAACCACACAGTAGCGGTCTCTAAAGACGACAGGGCATTGCAGGTGGCGGTCAGACTCTCTCCTTTCAGCATGACCTCGGAGTCTTTGGGCATCACCACAGCTGGGTCCAGATCTGCACACACAGACACAGACAAACACATAAAAACCTAGGCATCTGTGACTGTACCTGTGGCAGCAAATGAAGCATTCTGGTTGAGTACCATCTGTAAACGGTCAATAATTGCCTGAAAGGAATTATCTTCATTTAATGAGGGTAAGTGATGATGACAGAATACATTTTTATTCATATCGCACCAAAAAACTATAACTTTATTATTATTATTGTTCAGTTATTTTTGAATACTATACTGTATATGTAATTTACAACATAGAAAGTATATATAAAATTAATTATTAAAAAATAATAATAATAATAAAGAGAGTAACTTCAATTCACTGCTAATACATTTGGCTACTTTATATTACATTATTTATTTATTTTTTCCCCTAATTTGTTATTCACTTTTCTAAAAGTCCACTTTGGACTGGGGATGGTAAGATTTTTTTATATATATTTTTGAAAGATTTTTCTTATTCTCACCAGGACTGCATTTATTTAATTAAAAATACAGTATAATAGAAATGTTGTGGAATATTGTTACAATTTAAAATAACTGTTTTCTATTTGAATACATTTTGAAAAGTAATTTATCACCAATTTATCAAGTAGTAATTTATCAAGTAGTTTATAAGCAATTACTCCAGTCTTTAGTGTCATTTCTTCAGAAATCATTCTAACATGTTGATTTGATGCTCAAGAAACCTTTCTTATTATTATTATTGTTGAAAGCGTTGCTTAATATGTTTGTGGAAACCATGATTATTATTATTTTACAGGATTCTTTGATAAATAGAAAGTTCAAAAGAACAATATTTATTTGGAATATAAATAACAATGTACAAATCTGCCATGTTTGATGTGTTATATATATATATATATATATATATATATTGAACAGAATAGTAAATGTTATTTAACATTATTAAGATACTAGTTCTACTGGATGATAACATTTTGGTGACAATTTATTTCTAGTTTCAAAATCAGGGTGTGTAAAATTGAAGCAGAACTCACAGTGCACGGTGAGCTGAAGGGTGTCCACCACCTCATCATGGTTCACCGCATCCAGGTCCAGAGAGTGACATTCATACACATCACTGTCTGCTCGAGACACCTCCTTCAGAACCAGCAGCCCATGATACGAGTCCAGCTCCACATCTGACTGTTATGAGCAGGACAAAGAGAACACAGGGAATGTCTATCATACTGATTAAGAGTTCCCTTAAATGATACATTATCATACTTCATCATATTTTGTCATAGATTTCCATTAAGTGATCTTAAGTTTGTTTACAGAATTGCATCTAAATGTGTTTAATGGTGGACAAATGATCTTCTGAAATGAATGACTATTGTAAATACATAATATGACGTGAATAATGGCCTGTATAATAATAAGGGCCAGACTGAGCCATTCAACAGCAGTTGTTTTACAATGGTGGTCTGCGTTACGTGGAATATAGATAAAAAAAAATTAAAAAAACCAACAAATTTAACACAATTAGTAAAATAGAATATTAAAAAATACTAAAATAACACTGTCCTTCACAGACCAAAACTAATTAAAATTATGTAAATAAATTGTAATTGTCAAAAAGAAACAACAATGAATTCGTTGATGGACTAATCAACTAATGACAAAAAAAATTACTTTGACAATTGTCTTACCATTCATTTTTGACTAGTAAGTCTTATTTTTCATTGTCTCACTTCAATATTTTCTGCACTATAGGTGATTGTATAGCTTATAGACTGGCTGGATGAAAAAAGTGTGGTAGTATGTACACCAAATAATTGAACTTTAATGCTGTCAAATTATTCTAACAGGGTTTTATTGTACACTCACCTAAAGGATTTTTAGGAACACCATACTAATACTGTGTTTGACCCCCTTTCGCCTTCAGAAATACCTTAATTCTACATGGCATTGATTCAACAAGGTGCTGAAAGCATTCTTTAGAAATGTTGGCCCGTATCGATAGGATAGCATCTTGCAGGTTGATGGAGATTTGTGGGATGCACATCCACATACGTCAAATGTGTTTTCGACTATATTGGAAGTGGTTAATAGTGGACAAGCTAAAAACGGTTTAGACCCCGTTCACTATTTAGCGTCGTTCACTTGTGAAGCGATCAACCAAAACACATCTTCCAACCAGGTGTAAACAGGGCTGTTTACACGACACCATTTTCAACTAAAAACGTAATACTTTTTTATGCGCTTTGGCCATTCGTTAACATGACAACGGCGTTTTGTCTGCCTGAAAACGCAAACTTAAAGTGCAATTTTTGGAAAACGGTCTCCATGTAAATAACAAAAACGTGAACCCCTGAAGACGATGACGTAATGCACATGCGTGTTCTATCTATGGTGTTTCATAGCCATCTAATGGCCTGGCAGCAGAATAGAGGGGTTTTTATCAACCCGATCTCACGACCAAGTCGTACGAATTCGACGAATGATTAAAAAGTGGCTAATTCGTAACAATTCATACGACCTCACTCGTACGAATTAATACGATTTTGCTAAATCGTACATATTTCACGAATTGGCCAATTCGTATGAATTCGCACGAATGACTTACCCCGCCCCTAAACCTAACCATCACGTGGGTTTAGACAAATCGTACGAATTCATACGAGTGAGGTCGTACGAATTAGTACGAATTATCCACTTTTTAATCATGCGTCGAATTCGTACGAATTGGTCGTGAGATAGTGTTGGTTTTTATTCGTTTTCGCAGATCCGTGTGAATGGGGGATCGTTTTGACAATGTTGCCGTCTGAACACGGAAAACTCAAACAAAAAACTTCTCCATTTTAAGCATATCGTTGTCGTGTAAACGAACCCTAAATCTGTGCGTATGCGCGTTTTATAAATGAGGCCCAATGTCATTAAAGCAAATGCATACGTAACACTTACATAAAGCTGGAAGTCAGTAATGGTACTGTTCTGTCTGTGCATATCAAGCACATTGTCTGAGCTAGACGTCTGCTACGTCCGCTTCTTCTCAATGCTTTACAGCCTCCCATTCAGGAAAAACGGGTCCGAATAAAAAGAGAAAAAAAGAGGCTATTCTCACTTGTTCTCGGTTGAAAATGATGGGTGCTGGGGGGTTCCCATCGCCTTGGCAACGGATCTCCACTGTGTCCCCTTCTTTGACCAAGCCCTCAGGCGATTCTTTCCATATCTCCACGCTGCTTGTCGGGTCTATATGGCATACGGACATACACAAAGACCAAGGAGCCATGAATCTTAATTCATTCATACGTATCTCATCCAATGCAACATAATTCTCACACTCAATTATTTAGTCAAAGCTGACAAAGCAAAGATGACGAACACAACTCAAAGTTTATCATTACCAGTGACGTACTGACGCTATCTGAAATATTATCAGATTCAAATATAGGTTTTGTCTGAAACTGAAAATGTAATGTGAAATGATCAAATCATTGTCCGAGTCAAATATGGTGTCTAATATGCAGGTGTGCAAAGTGGGATTTTAGACCAATGAGATTTCACAGTGGGCGGAGCTATCCAGCACGATGGAACAGATACAGAAACCAAGCAACCAACAAAATGTTGTAGCTTGTTTTATTTAGAACCTTAAAGAGTTCTGTCAAGTGTTTCATGCATAAAAACTTGTAGGGGTTCCCAGCATGTGATTTGGTTTTAATTTATACATAATCACTAGTAAAATTGAAATAACACATTAAACATGAAAGTATTCCTTATATAGAAACTTTTTGGCATAAAGCGTTCTTTAAAACTGGGTCAAGAATAAAGAAACCTATTGAATAAAGAACCCATTCTATAACCCATTGAACCTTTCTTTCTAAGAATGTGGTTAGAACAAAAAATTCAGATTGTCATTGGATAAAAAGATTGGATGTATCGCATTCCACTTCATCAAAAGAAAGCCTCAATTATAAAGGGACTTACAGTGAACTGTAATATTGATGCCTTTGGACTCAGATGTCCTGACAGCTCCTGGGACAAAGTAGCTGACTTCACAGGAAAAGTGGGCATCTTTGTCGTCCTTGGTCACCTTATAATGCAAATCACTCTGCACTGTATATAGGCCACTGGATTCTCTTGTCACTAGCGTTACCACATTCACCACTGAGAAAAAACACAACCAGAAATACATACACATTAGTGGCAACTATTTTTCACACTGTACATTACAATGTTGTGATGCCTACATTTTTAGAATAATCGTATTCCCGGATCCGTGTGAATGAGGATCATTTTGACAATGGTGTCGTCTGAACACGAAAAACCCAAAGGAAAAAGTTCTCAGTTTTAAGTTGTGTAAACGTACCCTTAAGTTTCTGTGTTTCCTCAGTTCACTGTCGGTTATCGTTTGTGTTCAATACACGCTGTTACGTTGTTGTGGAGTATCTGAGTTTCTTTATTTCTTTATTAAATATATTCATATTGGAACCTTTTGACTCATCTTCATCTTTTAGACTCTCAAATTTGTGACAGCGATTGTGCACAATAAGTACCAAAGACCAGGAATGTGTATTAGGAAAATAATAAGATCCATTATTTTAAGCTTGTTTTTTTCTAGATTTTGTATATTTATATAGGCCTACATACCATTCAAAAGTGGCATGGACACATTAAATTGGCCAAAAGTGACAGTAAAGACTTTTACATTGTTTCGAAAGATTTAGATTTCAAACAAATTATGTTCTGTTTTTAATTTATTTTCAAATAAATACAGCCTTGATGAGTATAAGACAATTTTTAGGAGAATAAGAAAAACATACAAAAATCCAAACTGGTATTATAAAATGTATATTCAAATTATATTAATATTAAAACTTAAAATTACTCAATTAGAACTGAATGGTTGCACTTTATTTTACAGCACTTATATGTACTTACAGTGTACTTAAGAAAGTACAAGTTAATGTAAATTACAGTAAGTACATGGGTTACAGGAGTAGTTCAGGTGGAAAAACCTTTTGCTGATAATTTACTCACCCCCATGTCATCCAAGATGTCCATGTCATTCTTTCTTCAGTCGAAAAGAAATTAAGGTTTTTGATGAAAACATTCCAGGATTTTTCTCCATATAATGGACTTCAATGGGAACCAAACGGTTCAAGGTCCAAAAAACACATTCAGTGCAAATTGCAAACTGTTCAAAGGGCTTTAAATGATTCGAGATGAGGGTCTTATCAAGCGAAACGATTGCTCATTTAATAAATAAATAACGTTTTATAAGCTCAAATGGTCGCCTTGCTCTGTGACGCACGTTTGTGACTCCTGTTCGGACTCTTTCATCAAAATGAACAAATCTTTTTCCGAGTCATTTGGTTCATTCAACGAACGAAACGAATGAATTGACTCTGAAAAAGATTCGTTCATTTTGATGAACGAGTTCGAACAGGAGAGTCACGAAAGTTCATCGCTTCCCACTGAAGTCCATTATATGGAGAAAAATGCTGGAATGTTTTCATCAAAAACCTTAATTTCTTTCCGACTGAAGAAAGAAAGACATGGACATCTTGGATGACATGGGGGTGAGTAAATTATCAGCAAAAGTTTTTTTTAAAGTGAACTACTCCTTTAAGGTTAAGTTTAGGGGTACACTAGGTTCAAGGTTAGTACCTACTTATTTCCCAGTTATTGTAATAACTTTAATAAATACTTAGTACAGGTATGTATGAGGAACAGGATATATTTATCTTACGTCCATTAGCAGGGTGGATGGGGATGTGATCACGGTACCATGTGATGTTTGGCTTGGGAAAGCCGTCTCTGGTCTCACAAGATGCAATCTAACCAAATGAGAGATGTGTCAGCTTAAACCCAGCATATATAACTGCTACAAACGTTACATATTCATAAAGGGTGAATTTGAGTGCATGATGTACCTTAGCAGGGGAGTCACTGGACACAGAAACTCCAGAGAGGACACCTTCAATGACAGGAGGCTCTGGAGGGTCTGACAACAGCAATTTAATGTTTATATATATATTTAAAAAGCAACCATATTAAACCATTTAGTGACGATATTCAACTGACATGAGGAAAAGACTTACCGAAAACCTTCAGGAGAGTCCTTCCCTCTCCATTGCCGGCTGCCAACCCACTGACCTGACAGAAAAACTCTCTCTCATCAGACAGTTTAACGTCCTGAATGGTCAGAGTTTCTCCATCACTGTTAGATTGCACACTGATACGGTCACTGTAGCTCGTGTCCTCATCCACCTTCTGCATGGTCAGATCGCTGTAGGAGATCCTCACCCGATTCCCTTCACGCTCCCGCTGAGGATGATGGGAAATAAAACGTAGCACAGTCTGTGGATATGACTCGAGTCCCTCGTTCAATGTAAGTCTAAGCACACTTCCAACACAATTAAAGGGATAAACTAAAAAAAGAACTTTAAAAAATCATTTACTCACCCTTATATCATTCTAAACCAATAAGATCGTTAATCTCTGGTACACAAATTTTGTCCATCCATTGAAGATCTCAAGATCTGCTCAACCAAAACTTCCACACATTAAAAAGTAAAAGTAATTCTTATAAATTGAGCGTTTTAAAAGTCTTCTAAAGACACACGACGATGGCTCTATATGAGGAAGAAATTTAATGCAGACTTTATTCACATATAAACATTGATATGCGTATAGAGCGCATCAAATAAGGTAAATAATCTCACACACATGACGTGATGTCACATAAACACTTTCGAACTTCCGCAGGAATCAATGAAGCTTGTACTCAAGCATCAAACAAGTATGGCGGAGCTTTGGTTTGCCATATTTGATGTGCTCTAGGTGTATTGATCAATGTTAAAGGGGTCATGAACTGGCTTTTTAAATTTTATTATGTTGTTGTCTGAGGTCAACTTATGATGTTCGCTTGTTTTTTACATTCAAAAACATCAAAATGTATAAGTAATAGGCTATTTTCTACCCTAGTTTTGAGCCTAGCTGAAAAACGCTCAGTTTTTATGGGTGTCTCGCATTGAAGACATGGAAGTAAACGCCCACTGCTGTGAGTGGATAACAGTTTTGCATATTACAATGAGTTTCAGCTCGCCTCGTCGGTGTACGTGGGGGAAATTGTTTTGAAAACGTCCAATGTTGTAAAATGGCAACCGGAATGATGCTAAATAACAAGCCTATGTTATTTAGCTATGCGTGTAATGCGCGAATCGGTGGGCGGGGCTAAACCGCCTGCGTTGAAATAGGCGTTGATCTACTTCTGCGGGGGTGGTGTTTTATCCTCTTTGACGTCATAGTTCTCCACTTTTAAAAACAAGTCATTTGCTGAGGCTGGTGTCAATAAAAGCTTTTATTGGACTAACAAGGACGTTTTCAGTTCTGAAACTTACAGGATATTCTTATAATATGATGATCTCTTAGATGTCAAAAGCTCGAGGAAAATTTGATTTCTCAGTTCATCACCCCTTTAATATGTAAATAATAGCCTAAATTAAAAGCATAGTTCACCCAAAAATGAAAATGCTGTCATACTCACCCTCATGTTGTTTCAAACCTTTCTTCTGTTGAACCCAAAAGAAGATATTTTGAAAAATGTTGGTAACCAGACAGGTGACGGCACCGATTGACTTCCATACTATTTTTTTTCCTACTAAGGAAGTCAATGGCTTACGTCAACTGTCTGGTTTTAACATTCTTTAAAATATCTTCTTTTGTCTTCAACAGAAGATAGATTTAGAAGGTTTGGAAAAACTTGAGGGTGAGTAATGACAAAAATGTTCATTTTTGGGTGAATTATCCCTTTAAATCCGTTCATCAAGCAGCTGTTCAGCAATCGTGTCTTCTCAGAAAACTTGGGTTAAACGCTCGATTCAAATCGATATAGTGTCTTTATGAGTTTTCTGAAGTGTTAAAGTTTTGGTTTCATGGGCTCTTTCTTCATTTGTTTCAAAGGTGAGCAAAAGTCTTATGGATTTGGTACAACATAAAAGTGAGTAACTAATGAAAGAATCAACTTTTTAAACTAAAAAATGTGAAAGAGCGTTAGAGTTTCGGGACTCACCACAAACCACTGCACCATCACCATCACAGGTTTCTTGGTGAAGGTGTACAGGCAGGGGATCTCTGCAGACTCGTCCATGTAAACCTCCACAGTGTCCTCCATCCTCAGATCCACTACCGCCCAAGCTGCCAAAGAAAACTCATTGAGATTGTGTGCTTGAGGCCATGTGAGAACAAAGGCTGCTTTATCAACACATGAAAAAACACATTAACAAGCGTTTAATGTATTTTAGATTGCGTAGTAATGTTTAGGCCACAGCCTTAGAGAAAACTCAATTTACACTCCTATTAATGAGATCAACAACAGTAAAACACTCTCTTTGTTGAAACTCTTCAGGGTCATTCGAAGACTGTAAATGATGGCAAGATCCTCCCGGATCTGTGGAGTGTTTTTGCATGTTCTGTTCGGATTTTTGTGAGGCGGAATTTTTTAGGATGGATTTAAAAAGAGTACAACGAATACATCTATTCAGAACTGAAAATGAAATCAAGTCAAAGCAGACAAACAAATGATTCACGCATGTACAAGCTTGTCAATTGTGATTTATCTGTATTGCAAGTGATGCAGTTTTTTCATGTTGTCATGTTGAATATGATGTTATCATGTTTTGTATTTTTTGCATAGTGATTTAAAGTTGTTCCATAGTTGGTTGTGTACAAATAATAAGTCTGTGACTTCTGGGGAATTCGGTGATTATAGATTGCATGCAGACAAACTGAGGACATGAGACAGTCAATGAGTCATCGGTCTTTGATGGTATCCTGTTGAGATTGAAGATATATAGACAACGCACACATCTATTTTTCACATTTTTGGCACTGTTTGTGTAGTGTAATTCCAATGCGAATCTATCAGAATGGATTTAAAATGTTAAAATAAAGAGTACCATACTCTACTGATATCAAATTAGCCAATATATTTAGTAAACTAATACATAATAGGCACAACTTGACTAAAGAATGTTTAAATTCTGCATGATCGGCGCAGCTCTTCTAATGGCCCCCATTTGTAGATGCATTGATCTTGCAGACTTTGAAAGTTAAACCATACATGGCACAGCTTCACTTGGTTGGCAATAGTAGATTGAAGAATGCTCTAAGCCACCATACCACATTAGCACTGACCGAATCATAGGAAAATATATAGGCAAAATCATTAACTCCATACAAGTTATTCTCCATGCAAGCTATTACATGTTATGGCTCTCAAAAGCATTGTCATGGAAATCAAGAAATAAAACATAGCCCATTAACTTGCTTCATAACACATAAAGAGAACAGTCTGCTGGAATATGAAAAACTATTAATATGCATTTAAGCGGTTTCACAAAAGCTGATCGTGGCAATGGTTCTACAATCTACTTACAAAGCTTTTGGTAAATGCAGCAAGACTTGCTCTTCAAAAGAAATAAAAAAAAATACCTTGCATAATTCAGAAATAAGCACTTTGCGGGGTTACATTGTGACATATTTAACACATTTGAGCAAATTGTTTTGATTACTAATATTTTTGTTTTCTACTCTATTACATTTTTATTTAAATCACAACATATAAAAATATTATGATGTTTACGATATTGATAATAATAAGAAAGGTGTTAGCATATAAAGCCCGGAACACACCAAGTCGACACCGACGAACTAACGCTGATGAAAGCCGACTGTGTTGTCGCCTCTCGTCTGCTCTCGTTGAGGTAAAAAGCTGCACTTGAACACACCGAGAGAACTACAGGCGACTGTCAGCTAGAATGTGCGTTCTGCACCTGCGTGTTAATAAGACAACTATCTATTTCGGCAGATATATTCATCTATATTCGTCATTCAAAAAGGAAAACCGACGCTGCCGGCTGCAGATACACATACCGTAAACATGCTTACCGTTTTGAATATCAATCCTGCTAAAACACTTTCTTTATTACACTATATTGAAATATTCGCCAAGGAACACCAAGGTAAGAAGAAATAACATAACAGCCTTCTATCTTTACCGTTTAGACTTCTTTGCTGTTTTCTTAGTGTTTGGATTTTATTATCGTGCACTGACTCTTTCACTAAGCTAAACAGCCAATCAGAGTTCTCTCTTTCCCCGACGGCCCGAAGCCGACAAGGACGAATTTTAGCCAACAACACGGAACACACAGAGGAAACTCAGTAGTTCTGGGCTTAAAGGGATACTCCACTTTATTTGGAAATAGGCTCATTTTACAACTCCCCCAGAGTTAAACAGACGAGTTTTACCATTTTCGAATCCATTCAGCCGGTTTTCAGATTTTGGAAGAATATCAGTAACCAGACAGTTTCTGGTCTCGTTGACTTCCATAGTATATATATTTTTTTCCTGCTATGGAAGTCTATGAGACCAGAAACTGTCTATATCTGAAAATCGGCTGAATGGATTCAAAAACGGATTCAAAAACGGTAAAACTCGACTGTTTAACTCTGGGGGAGTTGTAAAATGAGCCTATTTCCAAAAAAAAGTGGAGTATCCCTTTAAGACTGATTTCTGAAGGATCATGTGACACTGAAAACTGTTGTAATAATGCTAAAAAATGTAGCACAGGAACAAATTACATTCTAAAATAAATTTAAAAAGAAAAGAGTTATATACCGTAATAATAGTTCACAATACTGTTTTTATTGTACTTAAAGGAGAACTCCGGCGCAAAATGAACCTTTGGTCTAATAAAACATTGGTACCTAGTCTGGTTTCCAAAGATGGATTCTGCCTGTAAACACGAAATGGACTGTCTTTATAAAATATCTTCTTATTAAATGGTCTATACACTTACACAGTTCTCAATGCTTCATTTTCCATGTATGAACCCTCATTATGTTACTGTGCTAGTGTGGGTCAATTTTGAGCCTTGTTAGTGGTATTAACAAGCGATTTCTTTTTACTTATTAAATGCCCCCATTACTAGCAAATACGTTCGTAAAGAAAACTCTTTACATTCGATTATCATGAAAACAAATCTCAGAGAACGGTTGACTAGGTACCATTTTGTGCCGGAGTTCTCCTTTAAAACAAATAAATGCAGCCTGGGTGAGCAAAACTTTTTGTTTAAAACATGAATAAATCTTAAATGTATAAATAAATGTCCTATATTGCAATTCTTCTGAACTCAGACAATAGCTTAGTGTGAGGAACAGACCAAAATATGAGGGTGAGTAGTTGAATTTTTAGGTGAACTATATATTTAAAATCCTCCCTCTCTTTACTTTCTGGCTGTCTCTATTGTGGCAACATTGAGGTTTTGAGTGGCAAACACAGACCTGCCGGCGGCTGCCACCACACCAACTGAAAAAATACAGACCATGTGTCTTTTGTGTGTGATGATTATATTTGGCAGCACACCCCTAAGCAAAGCAGAGAGAAAGAACAGCATTTTTTTTAAAAACAAGGCCCAGATTTTGTGACCACCGGCTTAGTTTTAATCTGACAATTCCCATTCATCTTCTCATCTTCCATTCCTCGGATAACTGTGTTCAAAACAAGCGTCCAGCCACTGTGACTTTTCAAATGTCACTCGCTGCCCTCAACGGCCTTTTTGTATTAGAAGAAAGTCATTTTTCTTCCCTTCAGCCCTTCTATCTCTCTGCAACCTGCACTCTTGCTCTTTCTCTCAGCGTGCAGAAAATAGGCTCGGACTGAAAGGCCTCCTTTTTAATTGGAAACATCTGGGCGGCGTGGAGCTGGACTGGTGGGGTGCCGTGGAGACGGGCTATTATGGGATTTCCACGTCCTTGGCGAGTGACTGGTGGAGGAGAGAGACGTTGGCGAGGGTTGAGGGGTGAAGCGGCTCCCTCCCCTCAGCAGTGTGAGGTCAGTGGCACAGCTACTGCTGGGAAGGAAGGGGTCTAGCTGTGTCAACAACATCCGAGATGGGTGTGTGTGTGTTTGTGATTGAGTGATCGACGAGACTTATGTGCAGTTTCACAGGATTAATCAGTATCTTTGTCCAATAAAAATAACTAATATACTGAGAATAAGATTAATTGCTAAATTTAACAAGGTTTAGGCTAGTTCAGATGCAAATGTTTGGCCAAAGGACATACCAATGTTCAATCTTGCATTAGCAACAAAACTCAAGGAGGCGACAGATTTAGCTAGCTAAACATGTTCACAGTTTAGCTTGCTCAGGAGTTACTTTCCCAAAAGCATCAAAAAGCCAACTTTGATCGCAAGTTTGGTCGTTTAACCGATTCTGCATTTCACGTTATGAACATTCGCAAACAGCATTGCTATCTTATGTGGTTGGAACTACATCTTTCGACCTGAAGTTAGAAGCATATTGTTTCATGTTAATATGACATATGGCATAGATTGCAATAAGCAGCAAGCCAACATGCAGTAAGTCCCATTTTTCATCCCATTTCATACATTTCGATATATTTTAGTGTCAACAATAAGCGTTTGAAGCTGACAATAAAAGTGATCTAGAAATAATTCATTAGCAGTTATTATAAGTTATTACTACAAATATTGACTATAATGAAATATTGACGATTTATATGTCGCTTGCAAAAATTGTATATATATATATATATATATAGAGAGAGAGAGAGAGAGAGAGAGAGAGGGGGGGGGGGTATTTCATACTAGATCTGACTGAAATATAGCGGCACTAATAGAATAAATCAAAACTATGAAAACATAATTTCACAGAAAATTGAGTTAATACAATGAAGGAGATTGATTTAATCATCAGAAACTCAAAATATTATGTTATATGAACTACATAAATTATTTAAGTTGATTTGACAAAAGAAAAAAACGTTATTACAAATCATGAAAATATTTTTTTACAGTGTCTATAATGCTGATCGTATGACTAACCCCATCCCACATTTTTTAATTAAAATAAATAGTATTTCCTTTATTTGTAAAGCATTTTAACATTTGTGGATGTTTTCAAAGAGGGCTTTGTCAGGTTTTGCCAACTTCTGTCGACAATTTGTTCCCTAAGGTACAGCTAAGTGAACCTCCACACACACAAAGCCTAATTAAACTCACAGTCACATCCCGCTGGTCCCATTCTGCATTCACACCCCATTTTCAGGGCTGCTGCCTTTCTCTCTCACCCCCTCCCTCTACCACCCCATCCCACCCCAGCCCAACCGAGACAAGCCGCCCCACTCATTGTGACCAAGACGCTGGCCCTATTTGCTTAGAGCTCTCCGTCCTCTCACAGCCTCACTGAGCCCCCCGACTGCGTCCATCCACCCATGGCCTTCAGATACAAGCCATTGTTCCCACACCTGGGGCGCAAATCTCTTCTTCTCTCCTAGCTAAGCTTTGAACATCCTGAAGTCTCTCACATTTGTTCTTGTTTAAGTCTCCAGGTAAACACAAAGGTGAACAGAAGTTCATTGTGTGCCTCAAGATGTGCTTTCCTTATCTTCTCCAACAAACATTTTGAAATAGCCTGGGACAAACAGGTTAACAATGATTTTCCCTTAAACATCGTGGCCAGGTAATCGGATTAGCAAAGGTGCAGAATATCCCGTCAGAGGAGATTTGAGGCAAAGACCTACATGATGTTTTCTTATCTGAGAGAGAGAAAGAGAGTGTCCACAATAAAGAAAAAGGAAAACATGATTACAATTTATACATACAGTATTACAACCTGAACTTACTTTGTCATCAAAAAGTTCTAAAGATCAAATCTGTTATTATATATGATACAAACAGTGTGGGATTTAAAAAAACGAAACAAGAAACACAAAAAAACACAAAAAAATAAAAAGACTCTAAAATATTTTAAAATATAAATAATCAGTTTAGAACATGAAAGTAAAGTACTAAAATATACAAAGATGGATCAACAAAAATATAGGCCCGCACCAACAAAATGAACATTTTATGAAATATTGCAGTATTTATTATAAATGATTTATGCTTGCACATAATTATTTTTTGAAAATGAATATGCCTCATAATCTTTTATCAAAATAACTTTCCCACACTCTTGGAACAACATCTCTTCTTTTCTCTGATGACGTGTTTTGTCAAACCAAGAAATAAATAAAAGATTATGCTGAACTACTTTTTGAGGTCAGATTACAAAAATCATAGAAGAGAAGAGTATTCAAGTTACTGTATAGTAAATCTGAATGTATTTTTGAATCAATTAACAGACCTGGATCAAAAAATATGTCATGTCATATATAATGAAACACTGAGAAAGAGAAAAGACAGATACCTAAAGCCCACGTATGTCAAACCACTGCGCTGTGTTATTAACTATGGGGGCAGTTGGCCTACTCCGCGCAAACCCACGTCTGGAAACCACCGGTGAATATTTGGACGTGCTGACAGAGTTTCAAATAACAAGAGTAAGGATGCCTGAAACCACATTGTTTTCACAGGATGATGACTAGCTAGTGTGTGTCTGTGTGTGTATAAGAATGAGGAGTGGAGGAATTGTGGGTCACAAGCTCAAACTGTGTTCCACTAAAAAAACCAAGACAATGGGCTCACCACTAGGATAATACGGCCACATATGCATTGTGTCCCTGTTCCTCACACAAAAGTGGACAGTAGTCACAACATCAGTCTGTCTGCTCAGCAACAAAGAAGATCAGCTACTGTTTCAGCCTCAGCTGAGATGAATTACATCTCCAGCTGTTTTTTATTCTTGCAGTGTGACTCCCTAAACTTAAAGACAAATGCAAAACCAAGCAAGGAAACACAAACTCCCTCCCACTTGAGTCTCGAGTCGGTCAGACTTCAGTGATCTGTGATAAGTAAATGGGCTTTACCTATTTTTAATAGAAAGGGCTTTGTCTTGCCAATATGATAAACATTTGAAAACAATAGTGTAGCTAAAGAAGTATTTGACCCCAAATGAAAGTTCATGTCAATATTCAAATACATTCTTATTTTTGTCATTTTTCATCCACAAAAATGGCTGGATGGACAAACAGCAGTGACATGAACAAAGCTAGACACGAGACATTGAATCATGAAGGCTATTTACTGTATACAACAAGATTGATGAATTAACGAGATACACCTGAAAGCGATGAAACAATGAACCAATCAAAATGTGACATATAAGACAACGAACCAATAAGAACCTAGGACCAAAAACCAACAATCAGATCATGACACATATAGGGGAAGACATGATCACATGATGGGAACTGGGAATCACATGACAAACAGGAAGCAACATGAAACAAGGCAAAATTACAAATTAAAAGACATTAAAACATAAACGAACCAAAGCCCAAACCAATCAGTCGTATTGCAATAAAAAGGCAAAAATGGCTATATATATATATATATATTAAATCCAAGTTCGAGTCCTGGCTCATGGATCTTTCCTGATTCCTGTCTCCCACTTTGCTTCTTGGCAATTGGCTTTATGCACAGCTGCACTACTTCCTGAACTTGACAGCTCCTTGTTTCCTGTCTGCCATTATTGGACAAATTGATTAATTCGGGTGTGCCTGACCTCAGTAGGCACAGCAACAATAATCAGACACACTTGAATTAATCAAGTTTGGCCAATAATGGCAGACAGGAAACAAGGAGCTGGCTTAAAGTGATACTCCACTTTTTTTGGAAATAGGCTCATTTTACAACTCCCCCAGAGTTAAACAGTTGAGTTTCACCGTTCTCAAATGCATTCAGCCGATTTTCTGATATTTAGAAGAATAACAGTAACCAGAGAGTTTCTGGTGTCATTGACTTCCATAGTCTTTTTTTTTTCCTACTATGAAAGTCAATGAGACCAGAAACTGTCTGGTTATAAAGCCAATTCTCTATACTGTCGTATCACAATACAAAAGGCCAAAATAAATTTAAAACACAAAAAACAAAGAAAAATACACTGTAAAAGTGTGTTGATTCAACTTAAAAAGTGTTTGTGCTGCCTTAAATGTTAAGTTTGGCCACTTTAGTGACAACTTAGATATTTAAGTTGACTAAACTTAAAATTTTAAGGCAGCACAAACATTTTTTACAGTGAGAAAAAAAGAAAGTCATACAGGTTAGGAATGACATCCCAGCTAACGGGGAACGTTCTCATAACTTTAGATAATGCTGTGGCAATGTTCTCACAAATTTATGAATGAACGCTCTTCCAGTAACGAAGAACATCTTTCAAGTTAATGTTCTCAAAATGTTAGCACAAAACATTATTTATACAATCTTAAATGTTTAAACGTGTTTTAAATGTATTTCAGAATGTTCAGAGAACATTTAAAAGTAATGTTCCGTTCAAATTCACATAACCAAGCAAAACAATTTTAAAACATTTAATAAAATGGACATTTTGAATGTTCAGAAAACATTCAGAAATAACATTGGGAATGTTAGAAAATGTTCTTAGAACATATTTTCGTTAGCTGGGATAAGAGTGAATTGTCATTTTTGGCTGAACTATCCATTTAACTATACCTCTGGGTCGTGTTCTGTTAGCCAAGCTGTGAACAGGCTGGTTTTCAACATGGTGCCCACCCTCCCCCTCTGGCCCTAATGTGTCACAATAGACCTCCCATATAGATCACATTAGAATGACTGGGCACCAAATGAACCTCTGTATTCGACTGTTTTCTCAAAGATAACCTGCCCTTTGAAGGATTCACTAATCTTGGACTATCTCCGTGTCAATAGCTGGCATTTGATCTTAAAATCTGAGTAAAGTTGGCTAATCTATACCTTCAGACTTTCTAAATCAAGGATCTTTCATCTGCCTCTTTAAAGTGTGCTGGGTTGGGAATCCGTAAGCTTTGCGAGAGAAAGGTTGAAGAGTGCTGGAGAAAAGCAAGCGTGACCAGCTCTGTGGCAGGGAGGGAATCACCTGTCACACCCTACATGCACCTGGGATCAAAGAGAACACACACACTGGCTGAGTCCACAACCAATGATTGACTGCCTTAAGGCCCTGATATATTCACGGCGAAGTGCTTTTTCGTTCATCGCTTAGGGGTAAAAGAAGTTTTTTTTTTTCACTTTATCTTAAAATTATGTAGTAACACATTACTACATGTGCTTACTATAGTAAAAATGTGCTCAAAGATTGTAGGTCAGCCTCTTGAGAAGCTTTATTATAGCAATTTGCTAAGGCTAGCTAATATTATAGCTTCTAACTCTATGCAAACTTTGCGTAAAGAGTTTGAACTACTACCATCAAAGAGGAGGTATAGAGTCCCCAGGTTTAACAAACTGAGGCTGAAACACTCTTTTGTGCACAAGGCTATCTTAGGGTTGAACAAAAACATTCAATCAAAGATCAAGAGTACTGTGAAGGTGTTAGATGTATAAGTGTTGTTTTGATTGAATGTAAAATATGTGATGTTTAAGTGTATGTCGATGTAAAATGTATGTTAGATGTTGTAAACATAGACACTGTTATGCAAGAAAACGTTCAGACTCATCTGACAATAAAGAATAAAAAAAATAAAGTAATAACAGTAAGTTGTGAATTATTACAAGTTCCCCAGGGATAGTTCACCCAAAAATGAAAATTCTGTCAGTATTTACTCACCCTCATGTTGTTCCAACCCAGACCTTCGTTCATCTTCTGAACACGAATTACAATATTTTTGATGAAATCTGAGAGCTGGATCACTCCTCCATGCTAGTCCATAGGCTTCTTGAGGGATTGAAACTTGGCGGCCTCAAAAAGTTATTAAAGACATCGTTAAAATAGTCCAAGTGACTACAGTGGCTCAATCTTAACTTTATCAAATGACGAGAACACTTTTTGTGCGTAAAAACAACAAAAATAACGACTTTATTTCAAATGTTCATTTCCTTCTCTCTGGGCCTCGAGTTTAACAGCGTATGACTGTTGTTGTACGTCACACGCATCACACACTTGACCAGCGTTGGCCAATAGTGAGCCTACGTGTGACGTTTAACTGACTAGAGGCCCAAAGAGAAGGAAATGAACAGTTGAAATAAAGTCGTTATTAATGTTTGTTTTTTACACACAAAAGGTGTTCTCGTCACTTAATCAAGTTAAGATTGAGCCACTGTAGTTACTTGGACTGTTTTAACGACGTCTTTAATAACTTTTCAAGGCCGGCAAGTTTCAATCCCTCAAGAAGCCTATGGACTACTATGGAGGAGTGATCCAGCTCTCAGATTTCATCAAAAATATCTTAATTCGTGTTCCGAAGACGAACGAAGGTCTTACAGGGTTGGAACAACATGAGGGTGAGTAAATACTGACAGAATTTTCATTTTTGGGTGAACTAACCCTTTAACCAAACTCTAACCGTAACTCTATAGTAAGTACATGTAGTTAATTAGTGTAAAGTGTAACCAATAATCACAGGTTTATTATCAGTCACAATTTGATCAAATCTGTTAATGATTGTTTATTTCTCAGTGGAAATTAGGGATGCAACGGAACACGGTAAAATCCCGGACCGTTCGGTCAGCCCTGCACGGGACAATCTAACCTCGTGTCCCGCGGGACTTCGGTTCTGCCATAGAGTTCGTGCTGATCCTTTTACCGTATTTTCCGCACTATAAAAGGCGCACTTAAAAGCCTTTAATCTTCTCAAAAAACGACAGTGTGTGCCTTATATTCGGGAGCGCCTTACTATATAGCTATGGATCAATTAGTTAACAACGCTCCGCGTTATTAAATTCGCCCGCGAACTTGCGCTCGTGTCCAGCTTATTCCCGCTTTGTTTGTCACACGGCCAGTTCAACCACGTATAAATCAGGTAATGTGTGTGTCGCTCACGAGCGCTCACTTATTATCAGACACACGAACACAGACCGGCGCTGCTCGCGCGTCATAGACGTTCATAAAGCGCTCCCCGTTCACACGGGTCGTCTCATTCAAAACAACCCACTGTTGTTAGCGAGTCTCCGCACATTGAATACTCATATGAGTCAGGCTGCGAATGTAAGTTACGTGCCCGCCCCAGCGCGCTCACGCTTACTAAATAAACGCCTCACCTCGGCTCCACGCACTCGCTACATTCCCAGCACAGATGCATAACGCAAACCCAGTCAAACTTTGACTGCAGTATATTTTTGCACAAGAATCTCTCAAAAGTGGATGAGTAAATAACATTGCACTTTGTATCCTGAATGCAGTATTTTTTTTTAAATTATATTATTTTGCTCTGCTCTTTTTATTCAAACCACAAGCTAATTTATGTTAAAGGTAAAAGTGCACTTTTTCTTTCACATTGATCACTTCATTTACCAGTTATCAAGGTTTGGATTTGGGATCCACTTGAATATTTTAAAGTTTGCTTGTTTACATTTTGTATTTCATAAGTGGTAGTTGAAGAGGTTCAGTACAGACTAGAGTGTTAATTTATTCCATACACATTGATGTTCTTACTACTGTGACATTCTGTTTATGCTCATAAGAAAAATAAAACATATTTTTGGGATGAAATAGCAGTCTCTTTCTGCACAAAACGTACCGAAACCGAACCGAGACCGTGGCCCAAAAACCGAGGTACGGACCGTACCGTGGGCTATCTGTACCGTTGCACCCCTAGTGGAAATACAATCAAATATTCATGTACTTACATTTTAAATGTGTTTTACTTTTTTTCCTGAAGCAAATTATCCAAGAACAACATGCATTAGATTGTTGAATATCACAGGCAGCGAAGGTTAAAAAAAAATCAACCAAGGCATATAAGAATCAGGATGATACACAAACATTGGATTTAAACATGTTCTGCTGCCTTTCCCAGGATTTTGACAAAGTTCAAAGATCCTTTACACACACAAACACACAATCTCCACCAGCACACATCTATTATAACACAATAAACGACATATCTTGAAGATGTATTTCATAGTAGTAGTACGCACATTCAAATCTAACATTAGTACATCTAAAAAAATTCCCACAATGCAATGCACACCAATGCACGTATGGACACACATTGAGCTGTGAGGCCTCCTCATCTAATCTCTTTTTGTAAAGCGGGAACTGGCACAAATCCTTCACGATGGAGTTTCCAGAGTGAGACGGCCATTCAGTGTTTGCTGCCTCTCTCCTCGGTCAAACACACAAATCCGTCTGAGCGGCCCACTGTCAGGCCAGATCCTCTAAACCCTGCAGGACAGTGCATCACTTCACAGCTCACGTTTACGTGCACAAGCAAAAATCAAAGATTTGAAAAGTGCACAGTCCCACAAACACTTTGCTTTAAAGGGGTGGTATAATGCCCTTTTCACAAGATGTAAAGTAAAATAAGCCTCTGATGTCCCCAGAATGTGTTTGTGAAGTTTTAGCTTAAAATACCCCACAGATATTTTCACCCCAGAGGTAAAATTGTTACTTTTTGAGGGTGAGCAAAAACGCAGTTTTTGTGTGTGTCCCTTTAAATGCAAATGAGCTCCTGCTCCTGACACAGAGGGGTCACGTGTGTTAGCAGCAGCTCTGATTACCTCACACAGACACTGAAACTTTAAAAAAAAAATGTTTAGCCTTTTATGTTCAAACCGTAGTCAGACAATGATAGAGAGACGCAAGAAGAAGTGACAACATGTAGACAACATTTCTGAATGGTTAGTTGATGAATTCATGTAGCTTAAGTATGATTATATTTTTTCATGATAATCTATAAATCGTGTTCAGGGCGCGGGGTTTATGTAAATTTTATGGTTAGTGATGTTATCAGGAAGCTTGTGTAGTCCCTACCAGCCGTTTGTTGTAGTCTATAAAAAGCAATTTCTTTAAAATAAAATATCTCCCTTTGCTTTGAACTTTGAGCGTTGTAACTTTGATACTGTTGTTTATGCTCAAAACAGCAACATTACACACTAACTAAAGTTAAAAAATCAAAATGATAATCAACCAACCCCTTTTAAAGTCTTATGAGGGTTCGGCTATCGGTGCACCACCTCTCAGAGAATCGTATTTAAATCTGCCTCCATTTTGTATGCAACGCTCAACCTCCAGCGATCCAATCAATTCCCGAGGACGAAATCAAGCCCTGCCCTACATTTTTTTTTTATAATTTCAGAAGCCGTTTCACTCGGATATGTCACGACAAGTCAAAATTTGTCATTGTCAAAATGACAACTTCCATTTCACGCCGACTTTAAAGGGAGAACAGTTTCTGTCATTTTAATTTGTCTGCGTGAGGTAATCGCAGCTGCTAACACATGCAAGCTCTTGAAACCCCACCCTCTGCTGAAGCTCATTTACATTTAAAGGGCCAGGCACAAAATGGTGCGTTTTTGCAAACCCTCAAAAAGTGACAACTGTAACATGCTTTATAAAAATATCTGGGAGGTATTTTGTGCTAAAACTTCACACACTCAGGGGACATCAGAGACTTGTTTTACATCTTGTGAAAATGGCATTTTACCACCCCTTTAATGTTGGTCACCAACTGACATTTCTCAAAATATAGTATTGAAAATAAAAGAATTTTCATTTTTTTGGGTGAACTGTCCCTTTAATAATACAAAGATCAATGAAACATTTGCAGTATTTTTACCAGCAACAGGGTAGTTTGCCTCATCATCATTAGCATTTTGCATTCCTTTCATAACAAGCCAGACTTAATGCATCGCTAATTTGCTGTTTGTCACGACAAGTTTACCACAAACATTGCTGAGAGTGCTGTTTTTTAAAAGAGCCAAGTTAGTCCCTCTTGGTGCAGCACACCTCCTCATGAATATTTCAGCAGCCTGTATGCAAGCTGAGGCCCCTTCAAGAGCTAAATTAATGTTTTATTTACAGACAACACACTGTAAATATGCTGCTGGATCAATATTCTCTCCACTGAGTGTCCGTCGAGACACATAGCAGATTTATGGCAGTAAGACATTCAGTAAAAATTGTGCATTCAAGCCAAAATCATTACAGTGAAAACGCTTAAAACTCAAGTTGGCTTCAGAATGCTTTGTGATCTCTACATACTATTATTCAGTGCAATGTCAGGTTCTGGGGGCGATGCTCTGTGCCGTTATAGGCTGATCCAGTTGAAGATCCCAAGAGGCCAATCAAAACGTAATTAACATAACAAAGAGGGCCAATCAGGAATAACCCCCCCAGGCACATTAAATAATAACTGCTCTATTACAAGCCCCTGATGAGGGTGAAGCTATTTGCCCAATGGGGTAGAACTACAAGTGAGAATTCCATGTTAAAATGCATTTCCGCTTTTCAGTCCCCTGACGTGAGTGTGAGCAATTTAGACTCAATGTTTCTTCATTCAATGTGAAAGAAGCAATGTGATGCAAAACTATATTTTTATATTTTCTGAAGAACACATGGATTAAACAAACAAAACGTGCTGCCATACTCAATCTATTTAATATTAAATAATTAGTGTATATACTATATATACATGTATATATATTGAATAACTATATATAGTTGGTTATTGAAATAAATTCAAAATCAAAAGTGACAGTACAAACATTTATAATTTTCCAATTATTTTTCAAATAAATGTTATTTTGAACTTTATATTCATCAAAGAATCCTGAATCCACACAAATATTCAGCAGCACGACTGTTTTCAACATTGATAATAATAAGAAATGTTTCTTGAGCACCCAATCAGATTTCAGAAGCATCATGTGACACTGAAGACACTGAAAATTCGGCTTTGCCATCACAAGAACAAATTACAAATATATTATAATTAGAAATATATAACTGTAGAAATATTTTACAATATTACTGTTTTTTACAGTATCTTTGATCCAATAAATGCAGCCTTGGTGAACATAACTTCTTACTGACTTCTTACTGACCCCAGACCTTTGAAAAGTAATGTAAAGTATATAAATAGAGCTTTATATAGCTGTCGTTTAGTTTCTATAATTTCTTTAGGCAAATTAATAATTGGCAAAATAATATTTCTTATTATATTTTTTGTTTTCTGGGGGGGGGGGGTGTTATATCATAGTGTAGTTTATGCTATATCATAGTGTAGTCACTATGAAGTATATCAGTGTAGTTTCTATATGAGAACAGTTCTTTGAACATTTACATTGAAATCAGGGCTAACTATTGGAATATAATACAGTAAAAATGTTAAAAGCAGTCATCAAAATAGAAGTGTTGTATCTTCAGGTCTGTGAAGGTCGCAGTCATCAAAATAGAAGTGTTGTATCTTCAGGTCTGTGAAGGTCTGAGAAATTTGACATTTCAGGGGAAACCTGGGGGTGTTTTTCATGTTCTTGTCGTAAAAATCACACCATGGAGGATAAGCTTTGCTGACATTAAACAGAGAAGGTCAGGTAAAATGAGACTTAAGACAAAACCCTATATCTGCTGCTCTGACCCTCTGTTATTACGGCTCTATAAATA
The DNA here is from genome assembly GCF_016745375.1 of Pimephales promelas. Next base: position 14,524,397 of record NW_024121987.1, read on the forward strand.
GCGACCCTGTATCACGTCAACTCTCGTGATGAGCGGGACTTTAACAAAGGGCTGCCTTGTCTGAAAGAGTGTGCTTACTGTAAAAGGGTGATGGATTGGCAAGCAGTAAGAAAGGAAAAGGGTGTGAGGAACCCTCCACTGGCAGAGACAAAAATAACAGAATACCACGCTCACAGCGTGAAAAAAAATCAATGCTTCTGCTCTACTGTATATTTCATAACAACCCTAGTGCGACTTTTATGGGTTGCAGCTTTCATGTGAGCATTATGAAGTTGAAAGTGACTAGAAGATAAAAAAAAAGTCTAAAATTTGAAATTGGAGCCAACTAAGGTCCTTGTTCACATCAGCCAAGTCAATCATTAGGCTCTCCGTCGCTCGAGGTATCAAGACGATCGCGCGTGTGTTAACCCCCAATCCTCCTCAATATTCTGACAAATATTAACAAGCCCACAACAAAGCCAGATCCATATTCCATCATGCCTTTCATCACGCCCTTCAGAGAGCTCTGGCCAGGATGGGGGTTTAACTGTACCGAAGCGGGCGAGCGCTGTGTCGGGCTGCTGCCACCCCCTGCAGAGCCAGTCTAATGCCCTCAAAGAGAATTACAGAGTGATCACAGGTTCACTCCGTCTCTAATGAGCTCACGGCTGCCTGCTCCACCCTCCCGTGCCGTACCCCACCCACGGCCCTGCCAGACCCTCTCATTCAGAGTCTCCTTCACTACTTCTGACTCTAGTCTTTCATTCTATGTTATATTAATAGGTTTGAGCTGCATGGCTTCAGTTTGTTCAGCCCAATTTATTCAGAACAATCGAAAGAATGAGTTTGACAGCGTCAGTCGTTTGTGTTCCTGGTATTATTACTCATACTTAGGAATTGTTCAAAACCCTAAAGGTCCCTGCAGACTGAGTACGTTTTATTGTATTCGTCATTCGGCTCTGAATTGTCAAAACACCTCTGAAAATGCTTGCTACGGATGCGGAAAAGGCAGAAAATCGAACCCGGTCCGAATTTTTTTTATGACGGACGAAAATTTCGGGGACAGTTTGTAAACTTGATTGAAACAACGCTAACCCTAACGTCTGACAATTTCCGACTCAGTGTGCAAGGACCTTTAACCTCAAGTATTAACTCTTTTACCACCATTGACATCATTTTCCGTCTAAGCTTCGACGCCATTGACGGAATTTTACAGCTTTCTGCATTTTCACTGTTATACAGAAGGGGGAGCTATTGCGGAGATTCTGGAGAAGAAGAAGCAGAAACAAGCATATGTAAGCAGATTCATAAGTAAAATAATGTGATATATATCTCGCTTATAAAGCTATAGGACTGTGAGTGTTGATCCATCCATTTTTTGACCATCGTTCTAAATTTGATCCAGACTTGGTCATTGACAAAAACGTAATTTTCTCAGCTTTTTGCTCAAAATAAATATTTATATAAATATATATATATATATATATATATATATATATACTCTGGTATTTCAAATATACTTCGAAATACCATTGCACACTGAGTACGAAATTTTCGTTTGCATTTTTTTGTGTTTGTCAGCCTAAAAATTCGTCACGCATAGAAACCTTGCACACTGAGTCCGATGCGTATTTATTAAACCTTTGCGGAAAAAAACGCAAAAATACAAAATGGATTCGTCAAGCAGTGAGAATGATTTTGTTTCCCTCTCTCTTATTGAAAAGAGAAGAAAGAGAAAATATTGCGTCCATCCAATCCTGAAATTGCGCCAAGAGGAAGAACCTCCTTATCAAGAAGTTGCGAGTTTATCCCGAGCAATTAAAAATTTTCTTCAGAATGTCAGTGGAAAAGTTTAATGCTTTGTTTGCGATTCTGGAGCCACATATTAAGAACAAGACCACCAATTTCCGTGAACCAATTGATTCTGAACAGAGACTAGCAGTATGTCTAAGGTATGGACACACACACATATGTACGTGGCCCGGTGGAAGCGCTGGGCAGACAGAACAGCTGTATAGGCTACAGGTTATACAGTATAATGTCCCCAAATAATACATTAGTTATCGAATTGGCTGCTCAATCACACCTCAATCGATCCGAAATTTCAATCTGATTGAAAGGGGAGGTTTATTCCTTTCATAATCTAATCGAGAGAAGAGAACATAAACACTTGATCGAATTGAAAACCAAAACTGAAAGGACTGCGCATGTGTGCAATGATGAGCGGAACGAGCTCCCCTCAGCCCTGATTTGTCAAAAAACCTCTCAAAATGCTGGCTGTGGATGCGAAAAATGCAGAAAATCGAACCCAATCCGAATTTTTTTTATGACGGACGAAAGTTTCGGAGGTGAGGTCGATTTGTTTTTTTAACGTGCGAAAATTTCGGATGCGAATTTCAGACTCAGTGTACAATGGCCTTAACCCTAACATCCGACAATTTCCGACTCAAGTATTAACTCTTTTACCACCATTGACGTAATTTTTCATCAAAGCTTCGAAAATTCAATGACGGAATTTTACAGCTTTCTGTATTTTCACTGTTATACAGAAGGGGGAGCAATTGCTGAGATTCTGGAGAAGAAGAAGCAGAAACAAGCATATGTAAGCAGATTCATAAGTAAAATAATGTGATGTATATCTCGCTTATAAATCAATTTTTCAGCTTTTTCTCAGCTTTTTGCTCAAAATAATGCTTTTTTTATGAAACTTATTCAGATTATTATTTTTTTTTTAAACAATGCATGAAGCTAGAATAAATCTGCTTTTAAACCAGAGGGTCTCTTCTTTCTTTTGATATATTGTATGTTCAGATATTCATGCAGCAAAATATTCTGAGGGTGAAAATGATCAAAAATGCTGGCGCTGGCTGGCAATTTTTTTCAAAAACGTTAAAAGTCGGCACATAACTCACTGCACAATGTTTGTACATGCAAGGGCCATTTACATTTCTTGCTTCTTGAAACTGTCCTCACTAGAATGAATTTGATAAAGTGACAAGCTAAAAACACCTTGGCAACTGCACCGCTATGACCTTACAAGCACCTTTCTACGTAATATTAATATTGCTTTGAGATAGCTTCAACAGCAAGATTATTCTATCCATGAGAACAATTGTGTATTATTTTATAGTGCAAGTTCAGACAAACCATAGCTTCTGGGAAGAGTCAGGATTTGGAGTAATTGTGATTAAGGTAATCACTGAGGGTTCTCAATGAAGTGGTCACATTCATACAAAAACAAACCAGTCGAAACAGGAAACATTACGGCTTGTTCCGGCTTCTGCTCTCGATGCCCCGCAGGTTTGTCTTGGTCGAACAGAGATTTCAGGGTGATCTCTATGCATTAACTCAGTGCCCCAAGGTGAGAGCAACAAGATAAATGATTGTTTTTTTCTTAATGCTGCTCTTCCCCGAGCTAAGTTCATTTCGTTAAACGCCCACACTGTGAACTCTTGTCCCCTCCAGCTCAAAGCACAACAGACTTCAGCAACACGCTGATAAAACAAGAGCAGAGCCCCATCTGTACTCACAACAAACTCACACCGTGTATTCATTACAACAGAAATCTCATCTCTATTCTCTTTGTTCAAAAACACAGACATATTCACATAACATGCTTTTCAGGGTTTAAAAACAGTGCTTTAACACCCCAACAGAATTAAATCAAACAGGGGTCTCAAATTTAAAAGTCAAAATATCTTACAAAGTATTTTCTCAAAATATGAACTATTTTGTTTTATAAGAAATACAATAATATATATATACAGTGGTGTGAATAAGTTTTGGCACCCATGCTAAAGTTGCCTAAAAAGAGGAATAAAAAATCATCTTTTGGATATTGATCTTAATGCCTTAATTACAAAAATGAGGAAAACTCCAACCTTTCAAGGACACCAATTTTCTTTGTGAATGAATAATGTATCATAAATAAATAAATGTTTTTCCTTAAAATACAGGGTGCATAAGTCAGGACACCCCTATGTTAAATTCCCATAGAGTCAGGCAGATTTTTATTTTTAAAAGCCAGTTATTTCATGGATACAGGATAATATGCATCCTGATAAAGTTCCCTTGGCCTTTGGAATTAAAATATCCCCACATCATCACACACCTTCCACCACACCTAGAGATTGGCATGGGGTACTTTCCATAAGATCAACTTCCAATGCAAATCAAACCAGCTATTAGGCTAACTGAAGTAAAACCGTGCCAATCTCTAGGTGTGGTGGAAGGTGTGTGATGATGTGGGGATATTTTAATTCCAAAGGCCAAGGGAACTTTATCAGGATGCATATTATCCTGGATACATGAAATAACTGCCTTTTAAAAATAAAAATCTGCCTGACTCTATGGGAATTTAACATAGGGGTGCCCTGACTTATGCACCCTGTATTTTAAGGAAAAACATTTATTTATTTATGATACATTATTCATTCACAAAGAAAATTGGTGTCCTTAAAGGTTGGAGTTTTCCTCATTTTTCTAATTAAGGCAATAAGATCAATATCCAAAAGATGATTTTTTATTCCTCTTTTTAGGCAACTTTAGCATGGGTGCCAAAACTTATTCATACCACTGTATATATATATATATATATATATATATATATATATATATATATATATATACTGTAGGGTTATATAGTGAAATAAAATCTCATCACTAACATCAACAGTGCTTGTCTTGACACAGTGAGGCATCAATAGCCTTGAGAAAACCTTCTGTTTGGGTTTTACTGTGTTTGCTACGTTTCAGACTCACTGTGAAAGAGGTTTATCGGATAAACACTGCATTTAAGCTCTGAGTACCAGAGGAAGAGTGACCCTGACATGACACAGAGTGGCAAACAATGGCCTCATCCTTCTGATTCCCATGTAAAGGACAGTCACAGCTGGGCAAGAGGAGTTTCCCTTGTGACACCTGTTACTTGTCCATTTGTCAAGTGATTTGTAGGATTGGTGAGAAAGCCAGTGGACAGGCAGGGGGTGGGACCACACACCATGAGTGACAAGCACAGCTCCCTATTTTCCGCTTTTATCTTTATTTCTCTTACAAAGCTGTAGCCGGAGGAAGACCCATGTGTCTTCTGGGCAGTGGAGGCTTGAAAACCTCCAGCTCATTTATGGTCTCTCTCACGGCACCGCTGTCCTGGAATCCGGAACTGCCCGGTGTCCCCTACTGGGCTCATGCCAGCAGGTGTTTTAGCACTAGAAACAAAGATTTAACAATTTGGCTGCTCTCCAGCTCGTTTCCATCCTGCTTAACTGGATGTGGCACCATCATGGAAAAACAAGAGAGTTGATACTGATCACTTCCTTTTCTTCCAAACATTCAAAAAACCAAAGCTCTAGCTTGATCTTTATCGTTTCACCTTTATTGAACATTCTCTTTATTGCACCTGGCAACAGACAAAACATCCAAACATCAACTTACATTGCAGGAGGAACCCCAGGCATATCTTCAGATCAAAACATCATAAGAGACTTCAGGGTGGGCTCTTCTGACTTGGGGTATGTAGTAACTACCTAGCAATCACAAAAACATTGCACCCACCCATAACTCAATAGTAACACATTTACCAATGCCTTATCCACCCAGAACACCCTAGAAACAACACAGAAACCACCCTTAACCCTATAGCAACACCTTAGCCATGCACTAGCAATCACCAGCACATCCAAGCAAAACCTTGCTACAACTCTTAAACCAATACTAAAGCTCCAGCAAGGACCTAGCAACAACCCGGAACACCCTAGCAACAATCCTGCAACCACTCCTAACTCTAAATCGACACCTGAGCAACGCCCTGGCAACCACCCAGCACATCCTAGCAACAACCTTGCAACCCTGTTAACACTTAACACTTAGCAAATATAAATTATGCAAATATTAATTATTACAAATACCCGCTGTCTTATTTTTAACACCCATGAAGATAGATGAATAAAATTATGCAAATAACCAGAAAACCGACCATAATTCTATAACAACTCCAAAGCAACCACCCAGCACATCCTAGCAACAACCTTGCAACCACCCTTAACTCTATAGCAACATCTTAGCAATGCCCAAGCAACTACCCAGCATATCCTAGCAACAACCTTGCAACCACCCTAAACTCTATAGCAACACATTGGCAACACCCCAGAAACCACCCTATAGCAATAACCTAGCAATGCCCAAGCTAGCCAGAAAGCTTGACATGCACCTGCTAAGATGTTCTGGGTGGTTGCTAGGGTGTCGCAAGGTTGTTTGTTGCCATGGCAACAATATTGCAAGCAACCACCGTTAACTTCGTAACAACACTCTAGCAACCACCCAGAACATCCTAGCAACAATTAAGCAACTACCCTTAACTCCATAACAACAAACAACCTTCAATTTCGATTTTGTCTTTAAATGATTATCTTTAAATGATTATGAAAGCCAGGGGTCACCAAACTTTTTTCTCTGGGGGCCACATTATCGTTCCTGACTGTGATGGGGGGCCGGGGCTATATAAAATAGAATTGTGTGACCAAGACCAAACTGACCACCAGCAGGCCTCATAGTAGAGATTACTAGCCTGGCACAGCCATATTTGTTTATCATTAATAGTTGTTTGCAAAAGTAGTAATCGAGTCTTCACACTTTGTTTTAATTTGAAATACCACAGATTTTCCATTTATTTATTTTCGAATACAAATAACATCAAACCTGTCAAGGTAAGAAACATCTGCCTAGTTGAGGTGAGTGGCACTGGTAAGGATGAATGAAAAATTATAAATTATAGGTAGGCCTGTTACTATTTATAATAATTGTGTACAGCACTTAATAAAGGTCAAATAAATAGGCCTATAAAATAAATAAATAAACATTGAAATTATAACAACAACATGAGTAATAGAACTAGTCAGCTCTTATGCCTATCCAGGTGAGCATGCTCAATAAACAACAAAATACCAAATGCAGACATGTTATTATTTTCCAAAAAGCAATTTAAAAAAATAGGCCATGACGACTTTTGGGGATTGCCGGTTCAAGTAGTGGGGGGCAGAGGGGTTGGGGGCCAGTCAAAGGGGTGTGGCGGGCCTGATTCGGCCCGCGGGCCTTAGTTTGGTGACCCATGATGAAAGCAATTCATGTACCAGCAACGCGTAGCGACAAAGCAACATGATCCTATAAATTTTCAATGGAGAGCTGGCAACCTCCGCCACAGTGACCGTTGGCGACAGAATGTAGGCGTGTCAAGCGGCGGGAGTCATGCGACAAAAATTTTTATTTGATTTTAATTTGTTGCTTGATCGATCGTTAATCTTGTTAATGATTTAATGCACTGAGCATGAATTTGTCAAATTAGAATTAATCTTAGTTTTAAATATCATCTTGAGATTTCATTTCCTGTATGGCAAGACATGCTGTCTAGCAATAACATAAGTGTCTTCACAGTACAGAGACTTTTTTTTGTGAAAATTTCAGAGAAATTTTACTGAAAATTTCAGCGACAAGGTCGGTGGCCGATGTGAATGGGGTTTTAATGTCCAATCATTCAATTATGTAATGTGGCTAACGTAAAAAGCAGTCAGTTATTGAGCTGAGATGGAGCACAACATGGATGAACAAGTTATACACTTTGGGACCCATCAACTTTTGTTTGTCTTTTTTTTCTGTTTTTATTGTATAACTTCAATAATTGTTTAAAGAATTGTTTCACTTATATTAGTTAGCCTAGTATTAGTTTCTGCTGGTGTATCAAAATTGGTATCAAGAATTGTGAAATTACACTGATATCTAAATTTCTATATCATAGCAACCTTATTTCCAGCAAAATATACTTTATATCACTATTATGTTGTTTTTTTTAAACTTGTTTAAGAATGTTCATCTTGCCCACTAATCGTGTTAAATCCTCGTGATGACAATAATAAATGACCAAAATAATCGTGCTTATGATTTTTGCCATATCAAGCAGCACTACCTTTCCGCACAGGAAATAGCTATTCAGATCATAACATCTAGTTTATGTTAGACTGTCAGTGTTTAGAAACAGGAAACATTTTTATTCTATATTGCATCATACTCATACAGTAATTTGCATACAATTGTTTGAGCATTTGCAATCTGAGCAATTCCACGTCACTCCGCTCAGCAGTTGATCTTTTAACACCAGCTCATACTGAGAGAACAGAGAGGCATGTGATATTTAGTTATCTCTCTCAAACGTCAAGTTCTAAGATAACACCAATCACCTTGATCTGTGGCCAAAGCGACCCATAAAGAAGAAGAAAAAACACTCATCGTCATGTCGTTCCTTTGTGTGGAGTGAAAGCTGAATAATGTCCTTCAAAATTCAAATTCAGATGCCTTTCTGAACGTAAGATAGAAGCTGTCGAGAAACTAAAAAAATTGCATGCAATTCTGTGCCAGACCTGGTGGATTAGAATGGATCTCCAACAGATATATATATATCCTCAGCTATGTGGTTTGGTGCCATTCAAAACCATTATAAAATATGGCTGGCATTTGTCTTGGAGGTCTTCCTGTGAAGTCTCGCCAGTTCATTTAGACTCTGTCAATCCCAGTGTCAAATTCATTTGCCACCCTGCTGAAATTGAGTGAATCCAAAGAGCTGTTTGGGATTTGGCCGAAAGATATCTTTTTCTGCTTTTGCTTCTTCAGTGTTTCATTCTCCAAGACCCGTGGACTTTGGAATTTGAATTACTGCATATTTATATTAATTTGATTAATTGTTAACCGACCATACATCTGAAATCTGATTTGTTTTAATGGCAAATGCTTATCAAAAAGAGTCAAATACTCACTCTAAACAGGTCATTGAAATTCAGACATAAAGAAGATGTTGCTTTTGCTGTAGTGATTCAGCGGGGAGTTATGTGTTAGAAGAAACCATCAGGGGAAAAAACTGCTCCATTTACACTTGGCCACATAAATGTAACTCTGCAACATGAATATAAATCCGATAATCAATTCCAGTACAATATGGAAATCGAATGGATTTCACACAACAAAAGGAACAGATATGAGCAGTATTTTATTTATCATTAGCTAACTTCAAGATCAAAGCCTGAAATAGGAGAAATAGCAGCGAGAGAATATAGCGCTCACTACTTTTAATGCATTTGATTGTGTGTTGAGTTGTGTGTAAGCGAAGTTGAACTTTCAGTTTCATTTGCGACAGTGTGTGTGTCGGCTTGCTGAAGGTATGCTCATCTGTGGCGGGTCATATCTGTGACGATGCATGTTGCTGTCATATGTGACTGGTAGCTGGAATAACACGCTCTGACAAGTTACATTACTCTTACACCTCCTGAAGTGGTTTGAGTGAATGGATTTAAATGCATTTACACCTGGTCTTTTTAACAATCGAATGGCTATCCAATCAGAGAAAATGCATGAAGTGACCAGGTGTAACCAGGCCCAATGACTTTAAAGGGATTTGCACTTTAAAGCAAAGCTTCAAGCTAAAACGATTTAAGGTATAACCTCAATCAACAGCATCTGTGGCCTGTTCACACTTACTACAGAAAACCATCACTCAGTTTGTTAGATAAAAAAAGTGATGCATAGTGGAAGCACATTAATTCCTTTATTATATGAGCTTTAACTTTACCTACATTGTCATTTTGAGGTGGGACTACTTTTGTAGGCGGATGAACATTTAGTTGTGCATCACCAACATAATTGATATGGGTAGAGTTGTGTGTAAAGACATTTTAATTGTTATTATTCATTTTACTCCACAAGAATGTACTCTGAATTGTTCCGTTTTGAATGGAAATAATATTTCACAGCATCACTTTTTACTGTATTCTTAAATAAATAAATGCAGCCTTGGTGCACACTGATAATAGACAACAGGAGCAGGCTATAGACCATTTCGCAAGATGTAAACAACACTGGTCCAGAAACACTTCCTGTTTCAGTTTGTAACTGTTTTCTTTATTTCACATGTAACGAAAACATCTTAAAGATGTTTGTTTAACTTTTTGATTCAGTTTTATATGTTCTGTTGGTTGTATTTTATCCCAGCTTTTATGTAGTGTTAAAAAACTGAAACAGGAAGTGCTTCTGGACCAGTGTTGTTTACATCTTGCAAAATGGTCTATATATGATAAAGCTGTTTCTAGCCCTGAAAATCCAGCGAAGTTTCCACAGTTAAGTAGCTAAAGAGTTGTTGGTCCTTCAAATGGGTTCCAGTTTCCCACAAGAGAGTGAGAGTCCTGTACCTGTTTCCCTCATCTCAATAATTAAATGCTTTATCACGTCGTGTATTTGTTTTGGTTATGTTGGTGTTGGAGTTCCTGGCGTCAGCTGTGAGAGCAGATGCCAGTCGGTTGGAGGCGGAGCCGGCTTGCTGTGCTGTGAGTACTCTCACACTGACTCATCCTGAACTACTTGTTGGCCTTTACAGAAATCCATACACCAGGGCCCAGGCTATAACAAAATGGCTTTTTGTCTTTATGAGTCATGCATCAGAATTAGCTCAGGACTTCATTTCCACTTCTGTAAACAATCTAACAGTGGAAAAAATTGCTATGATTTCTTTTTGTAAACACTTATCTGTGTCTGAACAACCACTGGATAAAAATTCTTCATGTGTCAGGGATCAGCAGATACTAGCTGTGCTTCCTCCAGAAAAGAAAAAAAATGAATAATTAATCAGGTGTTAATCATGTATTTCATATGGAGGGTGCTCTCTTATGTCAATACTGTAACACTTGACAGTCTTAACAAGGTTCTTCAGAGCCTGCATGAGACTCTGAATGATTTATTCATAAAGAAAGCCATACACTTAGCTAAGTGATGCTGAGTATTACTGATGTTAAGGCCCACAATAAAATTCTGAACACTTCTTCGCATTTTATGCACTAATTGTGGGAGAAAAAAATGTGTGGATATTTTAAATAAAGACAAAAGCTGACTTAATGAGCATGATCAAAATTAGTTAATAAACAAAACATTTGACCTTTATTTAAAGGTACAATATGTAATAATTTTGTAATACAATATCCAAAAATCACTTGCACAGTTTGATATATGCCCTGCAGTTGTGTACTTACAATATCCCAAAAGTTTCCAAAGATTTTTTTATTAGCAAATGCACATGAAACAAATCAATATTATAACGTTAGCTCAACATGATGAAATGTTATATGGTCAGTATGTTATTCTAATGTTGATCTAGCTTACTGCTAGTTTCGTATAGCAAACAAACTAACACGTAGTATAACATAATAACTTTCAACACACATTTAAATGCCGTTTGGCGTGACAGTGTAACGTTAGACCAATTTAAGCAGCGATGCGTTACCTCACAAGTTTAATTCGTCTAATAACCTGACCTGTGTGAGTAATCCAGCACTTGCGGGTAGTTCGGTAGAATTAAATGTCCTTATTCTTTTATATCCGCGGGATATCTGTCTCTTTAGCAATCGCGACCTGCTTCATACCACTGTAATATTAAAATACATGAATGTTTGCACTCATCCATAAACATTATTAGATCCATCAGCTTGACAGCAAGTCCCATCATTCAGCTCATCACTGCGTCATCAACCTACGCCTTTGTTATTGTTGGAAGCTTATATTTTAGAATATTTTGTATTAGATTAAAACAATTTATTTTTAATATTCAGAGACTTGCCAACTAAATAAGCAATTCAGGTTGATTTCAATGAAACATGGCAGGAGTCTGGGGTGGGGCAATCATTTGTCTGATTAATGGTAGATTGGTGGAGTTTGGAGAGTTTGGAGAGCAAACGACTGGTTTTATTCCATTCTAAATTATTATTACACAGTTGAACACATGCAGTGTCTGGTGGACATGCTATGTGAAAATATGTGGAACTTTATCGCAGATTCCATCCAACAGGATAAAAATAACATATTTAGCCGATCGTCTAGCTTGAAAGAGTGTATGTGACAACAATCTCCTCTCTTTACTCAGATAAATCTACATCACTAATGGGATTTCATGCATATCTTCGGTTGAGTCGAGAAAGATGCAGCTGCTATAACATTATCATTGTAATCAATCTATGAATCCAAGCCGTTTGTGTTGACTTTTAAAATGAATGAATGGTTATGGAACAGTCTGTGGAATAATTCAATATTGCCTTTAATTGGGTCAAGGGCAGCAGTTTGTAAGGAACATTGAAGATTTCAATAATATACATGCTTAAATACCACAATTTCTCTTTGTATCCTTACATAATGCCAATATATCAAAAAATAATAATAAAGAAGTATTTCATTTGTTCTTTCATTTACACATCAGAAATTTGCAACCATTTGAGTATGGGATTTCAAAGCTCTTTAAAGTCTTTGTTTCAGTGTCTAAGCACATATAAATTACATTTATGAGCAACCTTAATTAAATGAAACAGGGTGCAGACCACAAAGGTAACAGCCTGTTTAACATTTGCACTAAAAAAGAAGGTAAAACCTCAAAAGCCAGATGAGAAAGTTTTAATAGACTTTGCTCTTTCATGCTGATTTGTGATTAGTTTTCACAATAAATATGTTTTCCGTATATGTGGCAGTGCTCCAACCAAACCAAAAGGAAAGGTGTTCAGTGCAGCACAATGATAGATACTGCTATATTGGGAATGACATAGCTGGTCTAAAGGGCAGATATCACAACAACCACCCCATCCATGATGACACACATGTGACCCTGTCATTTACTAAAGAAAAATGTAAAAATAAAAGATCTATTGCCTTTGTGAGAGCAAAACCATACAGCTTTGTGCAGCATATCATATTTCACATCAGATAGCAGTACCTGATAGTAAAGGTGTGAGGTCATTTTCCAGCCGAGACACACAATGAGGCACATACATTTCAAGTTGTAATAGAGTGTCAGGCGATATCTGGGTCACATGAAGTCACATGCTCATTTCTCTGTCCGCATCTATCAATTTATCAAAAATACCAAGGTCAATATATTTGCTTTACCAAAGCAACTACTTTTTTGACTTGGTGGTTACACTATATAACCTTTTCAAGTCATTAAACACTTTTCTAAAAAAGTTGTAAGTTTGTAATTTTTCTTAGAAAATTGTAATCTAAGAAAATGTAGTATTTAAACCAGATTTTTTTACTATTATTATTCTTTATAATACAGTCTTACAGGCTATTGACCTTTTAATTGAAAGCTGGTATCCATTAACTAAGTTATGAAAAATGAAATCACGCACACTCTTAGAAGAAAAGGTTCTATATAGAACCGGTGCTACATATTTGGAACCCCTAAAATGTTCTATACAGAACCCTTTCAATAATAAGAACCCTTTAGCGTTCTTTGTAACCAGGAAAAAAGGTTCTATATGGAACCTTTTTGGTTCATTCATTACCATTTGTTTTGTCCTTTCCGGATTAATTATTTCATATTATTGACAAACATCAAGACCCTAAAATGTATTTATGAATGCATGTGAATGATCACAAAATTCAAGATATGGGGGTTAGAAAATGTATATATCTATCATTTTATGTAGTTAATCAGTATCACAGGAAGAGTGTCATTTCATTTTTACTCCAAAAATCAGCATGATTAAAATGTGATATTAAGTTACTACAACAGTTTAATAAACAATAATTTAATTACAACTACAGAATGTTTCAGAATAATGTAATATATGAATGAATGATACCTTAAAAAGAACCCTACAAAGACATATCCCTACTAAGAACCTTTGTGCCAAAAGGGTTCTTTCATCTCATTATAGAACCCTTTTTAGCGTAAAAGGTTCTTTGGAGTTGAGTAAAGAACCCTGTGCTTCATATATATAATATATATAACCCCAATGAACCCTTTTTTTCTAAGAGTGCACTGTAGAACTTGAACTGTTGCGAACATGAAGTGTCTATGTGATAAGAAAGAGTCCAGACTCTTGTGCGGATCATAAATCTGGCCCCTAAGGGACAAAAAGAGGCCCATGAGAGCGACTCAGTAAGCAGACACTTATAGGGTTATAGGTTAAAGACAAAAGACATCAGACATAAATACAGGCCCCAAGACCAACCAAGAAGGCTTCCCGCTTTAGGAAGTCCTGCGCCGTGGTTTATAATTTGTGAGGGAAAGGATATACTCCCAACGACTGCACTTATTCACTATCAACAAGGATTTATATAACTTTCTATTCCTGATGGACCTATTTTATTGTAACATGTTCCCAGCCCCTTTGGCCAATTCACAGCTTTACTGAGTTACTATTCTAAAATGAATTCTGTGAACAAGGGTGAGCTCAACTCAGTGCTCCCTGAGCCATGCATTTGATTAAGCCTGACATGAAGACTTTAAATGCATCCACGAGTGTTTCGACACCACCTGGTTGAGGTAGCGTAAAGATGAACAGTACATTAGTGTCCTAAAAACAAGGGTCTCCTTCAAGGTTGAGGAGGGAAACACGTAGCAGCTGGGGGACAGCTGCATCTGTTGATTTTTGTCATTCATCTCCTCTGCTAATACACAATTTCACTTCTGTCAATGACCTTTGCTAACTTTTGTTTGATGTTGAAGTTTGAAGTATGAAGTTTTTTGAAAAGGAATCGGCAGATAAAGCCTTGTGGACAAAGATTCGACATATAGCCCTTCGGCATAAGCCCTTCAGGTGCTGGAGTTCGTGTCCCACTTGTAGTCTTTTCCTGATTCTGTTCCCCTCCCTTTTCTTTAATTACTTTCTGCCTCTCCATGAACTATCCTGTCAAAGGCAAAAACTAAAAAAAATATATAACTTTTAAGTTCCTGGATATAATGCTCTTCTCCTTCATTTGATCACCATTTGATGCAAACAAACCTTACTTTAAATAACATAAGCCTCATTTCCATAAAAAGGAGGCATGTTCGAAAGGAATGATAAATTGACTTAATGCTGCTTTTTAGCTCCAGTTAAAATGGATTGTGGGTGGTTAATGAATATGCAGGTTTTTGCACTGATATACTGAGCAGTTCATAAAGAAATTCTCATAACTGAAACTTTGTAACTGCATTTTTGATCAAATAAATGCAGCCTTATGGACGGTTCAAACAGAACAACCCAATCTCACGGCAATTCGTAAGAATTTTACGAGGTGGCTAATTCATAACAATTCGTATGACCTCACTCATACTGTACGTATTAGTAAAATTTTTGCTAAAGAGTTGCCCAATTCGTATGAATTCCTACAAATGACCTACCCCTGACCCCGCCCCTAAACCTATCCATCACATGGGTTTAGACCTCACTCGTACGAATTAGCCACCTTTTAATCACTCGTACAAATTCGTACGAATTGGTCGTGAGATAGTGTTGAACAGAACGCATTATTGCTGTTAAAAACACAAGCTGCAGATTAAAAGCGAAGCTGCAAAACAATAGATGTGAGAGCAATGGTTAAAGATGTCCATCTAATGCCTGGTTCAGATTACACGATTTTAGCCAGATTTTGGCACGATCCATTTGAAATAGGGTGTCGTGAGGATTCCTAAACGACAACGGGCGTTGGGACGCAAGATTCGATCGTATCATCTCGTATAGTGTGTCATAGGGGGCGACAACCTACGTCGCATCTGTGATGCTTCGCGACATCACAACAAAAAGACTAGAATGTTTAATTTTTTTAATGGTCGTCCACGACGGTTCTGTCACATGTATGAGTTTGACCAATAGGAGCACAGAAGCTTTTCCGTTTACACGGTTTCCGTTTTCATGTTTACAACTTTCAAAATTGGTGAAACGAAAGAGAGGCGATGATGCTAACGTTAAAACTAAAAGTAAAAATATATAAGAAAACAATATTTTACCTCAAGTTCTCTTTGGAGGATTGACAGCCCATATACTGTCCTCTTCGAGCAATCCAGGAACGTGTCCATTGTCAGGTTTTCTTTCTTTTTTTACTTTTTTCTGAACATAGGACAGCCAATACAACACTCACCGCTTCATCCATTGTTTGTTTACGTTCGTTTCCGGAAGTCACTCACTACAAGTTTCGCCTTCTCGATGACATCACACGCGGCGTTAAAAACGGCATGCGATGATTGGTCAGGAAGCAACGTGTAGTCTGACATTTGTCTTGTCCACGACACGACAAGATTTTAGGCGTCAAATGTGACTATTGTAACAGACAAAAAAAAATTGTGTAATCTGAACCAGACATAACGTGTGGTTACATTGAAAAACAATGGAAAAGTAGCGCAGTGAATGCAAAAACTTTCTTTCAAGAATTTTTTTACAATCTGACCAAGCCCAAACTTTTGAACATGCATATTGCAAATCATACTGTGAGGACTTTGTATTGCTCAGAAGTTGCTCTTTCATACATCAGGAGATATAATGGTTGTTCTCAATAAAGTTTTAAGTATCAACATCAGATGATTTCCCCAAAACTCCTTTTGAGAAATATAGAGCTATAGATGTGGATAGCAAAACTGAGATCATTCGTTCTTTGAAGAATCTGATGACATTTTTGTGTTAATATTGAAAACTCTGAAGACTCAAGTAATCTAAATTTGCTCTTCATGTAGTCTCATTTGAGACAAAGAGATCTCATTTGTGATTTTTCTTTCTAAGAAGCATTACTAAAATGTCTAAACTGTCAGTTTTGATCAGCCTAAGTTGCATAGAATAATCTGAACAGTCTGATCTGTACATGGAAACTCAATTCTTTGCAATGGCTTTGGCATAATTCTGCATGTCATGTCTGGTCTGATAAGCTCACAGTGAATAAAAGGCTTGAGTAAGACGTCCCCTTTGTCTGAATCCAGCTGTTCTGACTGGTAACCATTTCCATGTGAGTAATACTGGCTGGTGCCTAGCTTATGAAATGTTAACATTGTCTGTCTTTCTCTGTTATAAATGGCACTTTAGTTCATATTAACAGTCCAAAAGGCCAGGAATTTTAAGGTACACAGGGTTTAAATAAATTACAGTGAATCCATCCAGCAGGATAGTACAAATGTTCACACTAATTGCCAAATTTGTTATGTAATGTTTGTGTATCTCCTGTAGTTTAAAACATTACCTCACCACAAAGACCATCACTGGCCTCAGTGTAAAATATTTGGTGTATAATGTTACCTTTCAGTGCCAGATAAAATGATTATGTCAACAAAGGATCGAATAGCAAAAGTTGCATCCAGAATCCAGGGGGAACCTTGGAAGTAAAATGGCCACTGTCAAGTATTGATATATAGGCTTGCTGCAACCATCCAGTTTTTGGCGGTTTGAGGTTGCTGCTGTAAAATATGGCATTCTGTCTTTAATGATCCTTTTGGTCTTTGTCTGATTTGTGCTAGTGTACTTTTTAAATGTATTCAGACAGCTGATGGTCACAGTACATTCACTACATTTATCCACCATGCAGAATTAACCACCATTTGTACTAGTACAGTTTTGCCACTAGACTAGCCACAGCTAGTTTCCAAGCAAATATGTTGTATCCGGCTTGAGGTGTTATTTACACTACTTTACAGTGTATATGGACTATAGTCTATCACTGTAAAAAATATTTTTCTTCAAAGTTGTAAATAAAACAAAGATTAAGGAGTGGATTTTACAAGAAATACCGTTTCAATATTTCCACTGCAAAATTTTGCATTTAATTTATTGTATTAAATGCCATTTCTTTGTAATTATTTGTAAAATTCACTAGCAATTTCTGAAAATTCAACTTAAGTCACATTCTAGGGTGCGTTTTCCAAAAACATCATTAGCCAACTCGCAAGTTCCGTTGTTACCAACTTTGTTGAATGATTTTGCATTTCCCACAACAATAGTTGCGTCAGAAACTTACATACGTAGTTGGAACTACAGCTCTCGAGCTTTCTTGTTAAAATGACATGTGGACTCAAATAGTGCTCTCTTGGGCACAATAAGCAAGCTAACATTCAGTACATTCTATATCTTTCAATTAACAAAATATTAGATATTTTAGCATCAGCGTAATTTTTGAGGTTTACATAAATGCGTACGGGAATCCAGGAGTACGACATATAAGGGAACCTGTGATGAATCAAACAACAATTGAAGCAAAACGACAGGGAATAAAAAGTTAAACATTGAAGTGGTTCTCAGTTCGTTACGTAGAAGCATGTGAGAATAAATATGTTAAGTGGAGAAAACTACTAATAAATGAACCGCATTTATAAGGGGGTAAAAACAGCAAATACCCCAGTAACAAGATCCAAAAATGAATGACTTTAATGGCTTTAATAACCCTAACCCTAATAAACCAAAACTTAAGCCGCCTTTCCACTGCACGCGACAAACGACAGCCGTCGAACCGGAAGTCATTCGTTTCCAATGGAGAGTCGTACAGGAGCTGACGACAAGGTTCAGGCTTTATTAAGCTTAAATTCAGAGTCACCAGACTATATCTTCACAGTATCTTCACGGTACTTTAGAGTTCGGTGAAGTTCGGACAAACTGTTCCGGGTAATTTCAATGGAAACGCGCTTTTGAGTTCACATGTCATTTTAACAACAAGCTGTGCTTCTATCCTCAGCTCGAGAGCTGTACTGTAGCTATAATTACGTAAGTTTGCGATGCTATTTGCGAATGTTTGTTAGAATCATGGTTTCTGGAAACACCAAATCGTTCAAAGATGTTGGTAACGATGGAACTTGCGACCATTACCATAGTTAGCAAAATATTCTAAAAAATAACAATTTCTAAAGACGAACTACGGTATACGGTATCTAAATGTAAGCTACTCGTAGAGTGACTTCTGAAATGTGAAAAAAGTTGCTATGAAATATACATTTACAAACAGATCAGTGGAGGAGACAAAATGATATCGAAAAAGCTTGAAAAAGACGAAAAAGCGAAAAGTTGTATACATATGTCATCAAGGCAAAAATGGAAATTATTTGCGGTACATTCTAATAGTGGCTTTTTTCTGATTCAGAATGCTGCGACTGGGAACTACACTGAAGTTTTGTTTGGAATACATGTAATGCATTAACAAAAATGTGAATAACATTGGAAAGTTTAGGATTCATATAAAAAGAACTTCAATCATTCAGATTGACAAAAATGTTAAATTTGGATGAAACTAGTTTGTCCAAACAATTGCTGATAGAAATGACATGCTTCAGCTTTAAATTTGAACAGAATCTGAAAAAAAGTGTTAAAGATTTGTTATATTTACTATATCCAAACACATACAATGGGTTAGGCAAAGGCCTATTGACTTTGTTCCTAAAGAATGTCTAAAAATTACAGTCCAATGGCACTAAATTACATACAGGCCTTTATTACCAGTCATATTCCCAGCTGAGAGCAACTACAAAGACCTGCATTAGCACAACAGCAGGGTTTGAGTAGGACTCTGAATTGTGGGAGTACATTATTGAATATGCATGTGCATATGCACACACTCATATCTAGGTACTGGATCTGCCAGTATCAACCCACTATGCTTGATTATCAGATCTACGGGGAGTAGAGGAAAGAATGAAAAGAGGATGGCTGATGGCAGAACGTTGGCACGGTGCCACCACTGTGGGTGTTGGGAGATATTACCCCTTCAACAGATCTCTGATCAGCAACACAGTTTGTTCAACAGAATTAGTCTGAATATGAGAAACTGAGCATGATATAGTTTGAACTGCTGTGCATCTGGACTTTCAATATGCCAATCATGTTCTGGTCAGAAAAGAGCAGTTTGTCCCAGACAGGGAACATCTGTATTAATATATATTTGATGGAATAAACGAAAGCCTACTTTTGTGGTCCCCCCCAAAATCCAACTCCAACAAGATGCATCTCTTGGAGAGAAAGGGCAAAGTGATCGTGTGGTTCTGGATGACATTTCAAAGATGAAGAACATTCTGTTTACTTCTGTTTCACTGATTTGACTGAAATAAGTGAGCGCTAACCTTTACCACTATGATATTTATCAGACTGTGTACTCATCACTCTTCAGCCAAAAGATCATTTGCCCACACAAGCTGGTGTCTCCGACAACATATGGCCCTGAATATATATAAGATGTTTAAAAGCGATGACAAGTTAAAAGATAACACATTATCTTAGTGATGCACTAAAATAAATATTCTTAGTAAATACTGTACAACAAAATTCTGGACAAACTGGGCCAAAAAACAAGACTACACCAAGACTGATCTGTTTTTATTCCTACAGTTTTGTTATTTAAACAATTTTTCCAGTAAAGTTTGGCTAAAAATGCCTGCATATTTCTTATGAATAATGAGAAAATGTGTTTTATAAATGAGAAGGAAAGAAAGGAAAGTATGGACAAGACGGTAACAGAGTATAACATGCTGGAGGACAAAGAGATGTAGGGTGTGGTGGTTCTTGAGGAATTTTTGCCTTCGGTAATCAGCAGAAAAGCACAATGAATGTCTCGATAGCTTTTTTTGTTAAGAGAGATGCTCGTATAGAGACACAGGATGACATATGGCTTGATCAGATTTCAAAAAGCACTGAAATACATCTCATGCCATTCTACCACATAATAGGACGTGTGCAGGATCACATGCCTCTAACACCTGAAGAGCTTATGATGATATATCTAGAGTATTTAAAGGTGTGTAATTTCTGCCACGCCATAACAGCACCAAACAGAACTGCAAAATGTCTGTTTCAGAAGAAATTAAGGGTGTCCAATAAAAAAAAATGCACACACACCTTCTTACTACTTTAACTTCAAGTTGTTTTTTTTAGTAAAATCCTCATTTTTTTATTTATTTATTTTTTTATCTGCATGATGGTCACACCACACGACTGATTTGTCGCCAAAGTTCAAAGTTCGCCAAAGTAATTTTTTCTTTAAGAATTTAATTTATAAATCTGAAGTTTTTCTTCATTATAATATCAGGACAGTTATATCCCCCTGACAATTTTCACTAGGGGTATAACAATATACAGTATCGTGCCACAATATATCACAATACAAAAATGCAACAATATGTATCGTGGATAGTGACAATATCTATCGTGGATTGTCCCCCCAAAATAAAAATGACTGTGTGAGAGTTTTAGTGTCAGTACTACATTAAACTACTCTATATAATGTTGATTATAATGTAAAATAATGCAATGGGGGAATATTTGTGGATCCTGATAATGCCAAATGGCCGACATTATTTTAAATATGTGAAAGTGTGCAAGCATATTGATCTAAAAAAAAATTCTGTATGTTCAGGTTCAGAATCATGAATATTGTTATTCTGGTGTCACCATTGTCCTTGGGTTACAAGCACCAAGTCCAAGCCTATTCATTTATGTAAAATCAAATTTAGCAATTTAATCAACAGTACATTTTTTGTAAACCTTTTACCATATGTCTTGTATCGCAATAATATCGTATCAGTATCGTGATATGTATCGAATCGTGATATGAGGGTATCGTTACACCCCTAATTTTCACATTTTGAACCAAATAATACCTACATGAATTTTAATGCTCAAATGTAAACAATGCCCGTCATAGAAGACGTGTTTGCAGGGCATTTTATGCATGAATAGCATTTTTAATGTATTTTTGAATTAATCAATAGATCCAGACACAAAAAAAAGTCCAGTCATGAAAAAAAAAATTATTAATTGGCTTCTTTAGACTTGGAAACAGTCATAGGTGGTTCTTCTTAAAGGGATAGTCCACCCAAAATGACATCTAAATGAGTAAATGATGACACAATATTCATTCTTGGGTTTGACCGTCCCTTTAAGGCGAGCAACCAGCCAACAACATCCTAAAAAAACACTTAGGACACCTTGGTAACTGCTTAACAATGGCCTGGCAAAACCCCACTTGTAGATTCTTTCAAAAATACAAAAATCAAGTTAACTAACATCACTCAAGGTAAACAGTCTTCATCTAGGTTATTTGGCAGGACCACTGAGAATTACCTTGAAACCACCTGAAACACAAACACAGCAACTGCAGGTATGCCTGCAAAAATCAATAAAGATTTTGGAGAAAGTAAAACACATGAAGGGCCTGAAGCCCCTGGCTCCCTTTGAATGGGCCGGTAGCCAAGCCTGAGTGAAGGGCATGCGAGCATGAGGGAGATGTGGGAGGAGGCGTCTAAGATCGTGGGGGATGGGGGCAGACGGCGAGACTCGAGGTGCTACTATTGTGGTGTATGATTTCTGTAACATGAGCAACCTACTAACTCACACGCATGCACACACATCCAGAAAAAAAAAAAATCCACATCTGCCTCCTCAAGAATGAGTTAGCCACCAGGTGTTTGCAGCTGTCTGTGGATTTTATGGTAAACAGAGAGAGAAAGAGAGATGGAGAGATGATAAAGACAGAGAGGCAGTGATTTGAGGGAGATTTTGGAGAAAACATTATCGAGGATTTCCGAAATCTCATTTGCATTGTGAGGATTTCTGCCAGATCCCGAATCGGTTCCTGGCCAGTGACGTGTCCCACAGATGGGGCTCTCCAAAAGTGACGGGCTGCGTTCAACCAATTAAATAGTGCATTTTGGACGGGTGCACTAAGCTGGTTATAAGTCTGGAGAATAATAATGAGATAAAGCCAAAAAATCACAAGGGACATGGTGTGCAAAATTAAGCCTTTTATCAGTACATACTATGTATTTCCCCATTTATTTTAATGGCTGTCTACAGCTGTGTCCTTAACACTGTTGCATGAAGCATATAATTGCTATTGATCCAAAAGGAGATTATTTATGAATGGTATTGGTGAGGAAAATAACCTCCTTCCATTTCAAATAAAGTAATAGAGAAAATAATAGTCAGCAGTCTAATAATTACATATTTCAATGTTAAAGGGATAGTTCACCTAGAAATTAATCTACTCATGTTATTTCAAACTGGTATGACTTCTGTGAAACACAATGTAGATAAAAATGTCCAAACATCTCTTTTCCTTAAAACAAAAGCAAGCACGGTCTTCTTCAATGTCACAAAATCCTTCAGAAATCATTCTAAAATGCTGATTTGGTGCTCAAGAAACATTTCTTATTATTATCAATGTTGAAAACAGTTGTGCTGCGGAATATTTATGTGAAAACCATGATTTTTTGGTAACATTATAAATATCGTTACTGTCACTTTTGATCAATTTAATGCATGGCTGAATAAATGTAAAGATCGTACTGACCCAAACTTTTTTAACATGTGAATTCTAAAAGTACACTGTAAAAATATATTGTTGGTTTAACTTAAAAAAATGAAGTAACCTGGTTGCCTTAAAATTTTAAGTTCATTGAAATGGAAAAATGAGTTAATACAAAGGAGATTGAGTTAATCATCAGAAACTAAAAATAATATGTAATCTGAACCACTGTAAAAAAATAAATGTTCATGATTTGTAATTACAACATTTTTTTCTTTTGTCAAATCAACTTAAATAATTTATGCGGTTCAGATAACATAATATTTAGAGTTTCTGATGATTAAATCAATCTCCTTCATTGTATCAACTCACTTTTTCTAGTTCAATCAACTTAAAATTTTAAGGCAACCAGGTTACTTACTTTTTTAAGTTAAACCAACAATATTTTTTACAGAGAGACTTGTCAAGCTCCAAGGACAAAAAAACATATTCATCACAAATGAGATGTAATAACACATTTTACCTTGCAATAATTTAGACAATTATTATAATTTTACAATTTGTTTAGAAAATCCCAATGAATAATTTATAGTATTTTATTAAAAAGAATCAATTTTAGTGGTGATTTTCATGTCAGTGTGTCCATAATTTTTGCTTCCAGACAAAAAATGAAATGATGATGAATAATATATTCTAATACAAAAGCTTTGTATAGATGAGCTTAAAGCTTAGCGTGTAAGGAGCAGACCGCTACATATAATGTACTGTATATAGACGAGTCATATGGCCCACTTGACGTCATCCGTCCTCATTCACGTCCATTTTATGGACACATTCAGCAAAATATATAATTTTGTGTTCCAACAAAATAAAATAAGTCAGATTAAATGGTGAAGGTAAACAGAAGTTTCATTTTCAGACAAACAATGCCTTTAAGAGAAACAGTCTGTAAGGAAAAGATAAACTGGGACAATTTGAGTGTGACCAATCTAATATTGGATTCATTTTACAGCTTTTTAATATAAAAAAATAAAAACACTTTCTTTGAGAAAGTGAGGGAGAGGGGCAAAAAGAAGCTGGCATCCGTCCACTGTAAATTCTTCACCCCCTTCGTTGCACTTGGATGATTGTTATTCATTCTCACGCTTCATTAATGTGGTCAGTCTCCACATCTGACTCTGATAAACATGCCATCACTATTAGCCCAGGTTTTTACACATTTACTCTTTAGTTGGATCAAAATGTAGTGACGATGGCAGATTGTGCCACTGAAAATGCAAGAATCTACACAGATCATTGAATAAAGTAACATGAGACACGCTGGCAGCTCCGACGGCCTCGTGGCCACAGCAAGTTTGACACATTTCCCAGACCGCACTAATATTGTAAAAAGTAAGCCAACAAAAAACGAAGAGCAGCCAGACTGGATTCCTTCACAAAATGACTAGACATAGTTTTCTTCATTCTTGAAACAGTCAGTGCTTTAAAGGTATCTCCTTGTTCAAATACAGCTCAGATGAAGACTAGATGACAAACACAGAGGCTTTTCCTTTCAATGGCACAATTGGCAAGTCACAAAAGGCTTTGATAAGAGCAATCTCTGTCAGATAGTGATCTAACCCTGTAAACTCACCTGTGGATCTTAGACACGCACACCTCCAACTACCATCCCCCCATTCGGCTTCCTACTGATACATGCAGGCATTTAACTGAGGAATCTCATGCCATTGTTTTGGCTGAACTCAAAGCGGGTGACTTCAAGGATTGGCCTGCGGTGCTGTCGTCTAGCCTGTCTCAGCTCATCGCTTCAGGGAAATCTTCGAAGAAGGATCAAAACCTTGACTTCGGGGATATGTTCAAAAGAGATCTAATACTGAATTATGTTTGAAAGTGAAGGGCTGTTCTGTGGTTGAGCACTGAAGGGTCTAGTGGATTTGATGGGATGTTTACAGATGTAAAATATGAAATGGTCACCATAGTTACTGCCTGACCTTTCAGTGATTCATATACAGTGAATTTGTGTGGTTTACCAGGGTGAACATTAATGAATGACTCATTAGCGTACTTAAGTACTTAAAGGGATACTCCACTTTTTTTTTTGGAAATATGCTCATTTTACAACTCCTTCAGAGTTAAACAGTTGCGTTTTACAGTTTTCGAATCCATTCAGCCGATTTTCTGATATTTAGAAGAATATCAGTAACCAGACAGTTTCTGGTCCCATTGACTTCCATAGTAGGAAAAAAAATACATACTATGGAAGTCAATGAAACCAGAAACTGTCTGGTAACTGATATTCTTCTAAATATCAGAAAATCGGCTGAATGGATTCGGTAAAACCCAACTGTTTAACTCTGAGGGAGTTGTAAAATGAGCCTATATTTCCAAAAAAAAGTGGAAATTCCCTTTAATATGGTAACACTTTACAATAAGGTCTCATTTGTTAAAATTAGTTAGTGTATTAACGATTTGCCTGGTAAGAATTGTTTTACAGTACAGTCAAATATGAGATGGACATTAGGTCTCGTGTAATTTTATCATGACACATTAAAAATAGTTTTTTTTCTCGCTCTAGCTGTGTTTAAATGCAATAACACATCTTATGCAAACGGCCACAAAAAAAGTCGTCTAAACGGCCTATTTATGCAGGGCTAAAGGCCAATTTATACTTCTGCGTGCGTAGGGTGTGCTCAGCACCTCCTCAAAAATGTAACTACTTGTCGCAATGACGCGATCGTTGATTGGTTGGCTTGGTACCATCGCATTTCCTTCTACGCATTTCCGCACGTACCAGCTCACGCACGTACCATCTCCTCCGACGTCTTCTCTCAGTTTTTCCACCTCAATAAGCTTCAACACCAACATGATCCGCTCTCTTTCAGTCGCTATTGCACCTAGCCGCGAGGAATCTAAACACAGTGGAACATTAAAACCCTCTGCCGCCAACTAGCGTTTCGGAGCAGTACTGCAGAGCAACCAAGACCTGAACGCAGAAGTATAAATGCTCACAACACCACGGGTACACCACGGAGTACCCTCAACACAGAAGTATAAATTGGCCTTAAAGGCTTTCAATTACTCAGCCACTGTGTGTTGGCCAACCAATGGCAGGCAGGGTGACGGTTAAGGAAACCTGTACGAAAACAGTCATTATTTTTCCGATTCTATTTGGTTAAACTGGTGGCACAAAAAATAAAATTAGTTTCCAGCTACTTACATGTTTCATTATTATAATAATGTTTTGACCTTGTAATTTTTTATCAAAAAATCATAATTTGAATCTAACAGCCGACTTCTCTCTGATGTATGCTGGACTTCTTAAACCCCACCCCTTTCTTACATTCAACAGCAAACCAGCTTTCAAATCTCCCTCAACCAATCAACAAGAAGACTCTGGCCAAGAAACCAATGTGGAAATGTTTCACTTAGATCATGTTACAGTAAGAAATTATCTGACTGAGGTAAAGGAAACTAGATGTACATCCTAATGTCTTTTTGACTAAATGTGATACTGACAAGATAGAGTCTACAGCACTGCATACCTCAAACTGAACTTTGAAAGGTAAATATGTGCAGTAATGGTGCAGTAAATGTGAGATGGTGTAAGATACAAGTGCACAATTCAAACCATGCAATCAAGACGTTCTACAAATACAATGCATATTTGTTGCATGCATGCATGTTTAATCAATAACACAAGTGTTTAGTTATGTTCAGGTAATTGCCTTATTGCTGCCCCCTGCTGGTAAGAGTAATTAAAGGCTCAGTGTGATTGGATTAGATAAGAGATTAACTCTTAAATTTGAAATGAACCTTCCCATCAGTCAGATTCAATATATGCATCAGTGTTGTTTCATATTGCATACCCATAACACACAATTGTGCAATATACTCAACACCACATAGTTGCAAATACTGACAGTTTGAACTAAATGTAAGGGTCTCAATCCTCATCTAATCCACATGTTGTTGCTCACTGAAGCTGAACTGCAAAACAACATTGCAGATTATCCCTATAGAAGTCCTAACTGATTTCCACCTTCTGCCAGGCCCAAACAATAAGCCCACAGGCTTTTACATGACATTCCCTGTCAAGAGTGACAGACAGGGGCTCAACCCAAGATTGTGGGCATAGAAACCCCTTCAAACCAGAAACAGCCACTCAATTGTATCGCCTCTACTGTGGGTCATGGGCTGCTATGGGAAGCAGGAAGTCTAAGGCAAGGCATCTTTGTCGCTGGCACACAATGCAGCTCATACGAATTTAAGGGAATGAGTACGGGCATCTAGATAAAAATGCATATTTTGGCGGATGTCCTATATTAGGATTTTCACTAGAGCTCCGGTTTTCACTTTTGATTGACAGGGCCTTGATATGTAGATTTCTCATTGACTTTTGCTGTGGCCGTGAAAGGAGCCCAATATGTCGGTTTCATGAATATTATAATGACAGAAATATTATTAAAAATGTAATAAAATTAATATGAATTATATGATATTACTATTTGATAGTGTAATGCTTATAGTTCATTAAAATAAACAGGTTATCCGTTTACACAAAAGGGAAAAATACTATTAAACAATTAAATGACTAATAAATGAATCATATTTTTTTATTTAATAATTTTGACCTATTTAATAATTTAATATTAATAACACTATGACTACTATATATATACACTGTAAAAAAATATATGTTCATGATTTATTCTTTTGTCAAATCAACTTAAAATCATTTATGTGGTCCAGATAACATAATATTTTGAGTTTCTGATGATTAAATCTCCTTCATTGTATTAACTCAATTTTTCCATTTCAATTAACTTAAAATTTTAAGTCAACCAGATTACTTCATTTTTTAAGTTAAACCAGCAATATTTTTTTACAGTGCATTCATATATTAACAACAGTAGTCACAGTGTGTGTATATGATGTTATTATATACATTATAATTTGATACTGTTTTAATATTGGGTCTTTTATGCTTAATCAAAATAAATGGTTATTTGTGTGATAATTTACAACAAAAAAAGGTTTAAAAAAACCCATATCAAAGCCTTTTTTCCAGTACATTCTATCATAAACATCACAATGACTATAAATTGTAAGGATGACACTTCAATGTCGAGTTCTTTGATGAAAAATCTCCCCTTCACATTGAGGGAGCAAGGTGACCCCTCTTAATCATAAGGGCAGTTATCTAACGGGGTGTTCAGTAATCCCAGGACAGACAGCTTTGGTTCATCTGGGGAACTGGAGGGACCTTATTAACACAAGGGTGAACAGAAGGTAGGAAAGGGGCTTGTTAAGAATCTTTGGAAGAACCAGCATTATTAATCCTGATCCATAATCAACAAAATATGTAGGGAGAGAAAGAGAAAAGGCGATGAAGGTGGAAAATAGTGTAAAAGGATGGACAAAAAATCGGATAACACAACTGGGGATAGATATGGATGGACAGGGAGAGGATTATTCAGTGG
The DNA here is from genome assembly GCF_016745375.1 of Pimephales promelas. The sequence continues at coordinate 14,552,896 of NW_024121987.1, forward strand.
GGGTCCATCATCTGTTCCCTAATGAGAAAGGGCTGGTTCGGTAGTCGACTATAGGTCATGTAAGAGACCTACAGGGCAATTTGCACAGATATAAGCTTTATACTTTGAGGATCTAGGTCTACAAATGTATGATTATACAACTGAGTAGCATATTGTGAACAGCTTGCTTATCACTGTGAGAATCTCTCATATCATCAGATTTTTGAGCCCCCTATAAATGAGTTTCACAGACTGTATCTGAGAGCAGACATACAAAGAATGTATTTGTGACTAGTCCCATGATCTGAATCACTTCATAACACCAGAGGAAACTGCAAATTGGCTAGTTATTAATATGAAACCTCTTTAAATATTTGCTTTGTTAAATATATTTGCTTTGCACTACTAGATAAAATGGGGTAATTAGATTAAAATGTTTTAAGAAATACCAGAAAAAAAAAAAATTTAGAAAAAAAAATCACAGTTTTAAAACACTTAGTCCACCTGCAGTTTTTGTATCAGTTTTAACCGTTTAAGGTTACAGTTTTATGCAAATTCATAATATGAAAATGAAAGGGAAATGAAATTTTCTTATTTAAAAGCAATATTGTATTATTGTATAAACAAGTACTATGTATTTTTAGTATAAAGTTTCTGTTTGTGATCAAGCTTAACGTATTTATAAGCTCACGTGCAGTGTGTTTTGATGTGAAACTTCACACTTTTCTCACGCGAATACCAAAGCTGAGGTAAAAACCCTTTACAAATGTGGTCTAAGTAACTTTAAACAGACGACATTCCTGTACGCTATTACAAACAGAAGGTTTTAAACACCACACAGTGTGGTACAGTATAACCGCAGCATCCTAAAACAATCGCATGCATCCCATTCAAACGCGCGCGGTCGTAAGGCTCCAGAAGTTTTCATAAAATTAAACCACAACAAAAAAAAAAAACAGCGCCGCAAGGAAAGGTGAGGTAAAATTGACCTACCTTGCCACACAAGAGCGCACAGTTGAAGAAGAAACAGTAAAAGTGAAGTGTTTGGCAGAGCCATGTTTCTGAAGTTATCCATCTGAATGAAGCGCACTAGAGGAGCTCAGCAGTTTTGGCCAGGAGGAGCGCGAGAGAAGGAGGGAGGGAGATGGAGTCGAGTTGCAAATGCTCCCTTTCTGCTCACTATTGTAATTGTACTGTCCCACTGCGAGTGGGAGGAAATTCGGGACATTCAATTAATGCTCCCCACCCTACAAAATAAATCATATGTGTTTGGTCTCATTGGCTATGGGTTATTTTTGCCCGCGCGTGATGGCTACGCATTAATGTTTATATGTGATATAGGCTACTTGCAAAAAGTGCCTTCCATGCATGTTTTGGACATGGTGCCTTGTTGATAGCATGTATATTGACATGTACCTTCATAATACCATCGTATTTAAAAAAAAAAATAATAATAATAATAATTTCGAGTTCAAAGTTGTATTTTAGTCAGTACCATGGTTTTAAATATAATTATTACCATATGACACTATGGTACAAACACAGTTCTTGTTTGTATTAAGGGTCTTTATTTAATTGATTATGTGCTATTTGTGTTAGTTCTCCCACTCTCAGAAAAAAAAGACACGAAAGCTGTCACTGGGGCTGTACCTTTTCAAATAGTAAACTTTTGTCCATTTTAGGTGTTAATAGGTACATATGTCGATTTAGGTTCTAATATGTACATTTTAGGTGCTAATACATACATTTTAGGTGCTAATATTTACATTTTAGGTGCTAATATGTACATTTAGGTTCTGATATGTACAGTGTAGGTGCTAATATAACAAATATATAAATTTAGGTGCTTATTTTAGGTGCTAATATGTACATTTTTAGGTGCTAATATGTACATTTAGGTGCTATTTTAGCTAATATGTGTATTTTTAGGTGCTAATGTGTACATTTTAGGTGCTAAAATGTACAAAAGGTGCCAATATGCAACCTTTGACAATGCTTAAAGCCATAATGTAACCTCAAAATAGCTATATATTTAAATTATAATTTTCTCGCAAGTCTCTGGTCAGGAATTTTTAGGAGCCAGAATTTATTTTTATTTTTTTATGAAAAGACTTTTCTCCATGAGAGAGAACAATGTTTCACATTGTTCTGGAAAGGAGGTGTTGTTGATGGTTGCGTGTGTTGGTTTAGGAGAGGGACTTCTTCTAAACCAATGTGTCAGCATGCAGGTTGTTAACAACCTCTACTGCTATCACCACTCACTCAGCTAACAGCTGCTGGAGGGAGGTGAGAGAGAGAGAGAGAGAGAGAGAGAGAGAGAGAGAGAGAGAGAGAGAGAGAGAGAGCGGGCCAGAGGAGGGCTGTCCCTCCAGCTGTCTACCCACCCTCTTGCCATCATTCCGTGCGCCTTTTACTCAAAACTGGGCCATAAAACACAACATTCATTCATGAGCTCAAGTGCTCATTTAGTTCTTGAGGGTGAATAAGGTAAACAGATTCGTCTTTTTTCCACAATATATTTGTTCTCGAAGATGAGAATGCAAAAGGAGCAGCAATAAAGCCCATTTTTATTACGATCTTCAATAACCTTTAAAGAGATAGATGGTTTAAAAAATTAAATGAAATTCTTACCCCGATGTCCAATGCTTGCATTACCTCCACGTTCTTCAATAAAACACAGAGACATTTTGCATAATGTCCGTGCTTCGTTTGTTTTTTCAAACAATGAAATCATATTGTGACCAGGACATGTTAAAAAAAAAATCAAAATCAAAATCAAGTCATGCAAAACGTTAGACACCGTATTAAAAGGAATTTACACACTTTAATGTCAATCCAAACCTGACTTTCTTTCTTCTGTATAAGACAAAAGAGGATATTTGAAGAGTTATGATTAAACTGTTTTTGTCCATATTATGGGAATGGAAATTTCCAAGCACCAAAAAGTACATAAAGGTAACATGAAACAAACTCACTTCTCAAATCACGAACATAAATGAGAAATATAAGCATTTCATATCAAAACAAAATATTTATCAACATAAGCACACACAGAATACATAATAAAATAATGCAAGATGAATATCAAAACCATGACATTTGGTCAAAAAAAAACAATGGTTCAGTCAGGTTAATGTTTGAGGTTTGTGTTTTCACATTTACGTCCTTTTTGGAGAAAGATTATGAATGAATCAGGTTAAATTTTGCTCTATTCCTCACACAAAACTTCTAAGAAGACTTGTAATATTACACATAAATCATATGGACTACTTTTATGTTGGTTTGATGGTCATTTTTAGAGGTGGACACCTCAACATGAGGGTGGGTAAATGGTGACAAAAAATGTCAGTGTTGGATGAACTATCCCTTTAAAGGGTTAGTTCACCCAAAAATAAAAATTAAGTCATTAATTACTCACCCCCATGCTGTACCAACCCCGTAAGACCTTTGTTCGTCTTCGGAACACAAATGAAGATATTTTTGATTAAATTTGAGAGCTGTATAACTACCACATTGGCTGCCTAAGGGACTGCCTCTTGACGGCCCAGAAAGTCAATGAAGAAAATGTTTAAATATCCCAAGTGACTACCGTGGCTCAACTATATGTTTATCAAGCGACGAGAATACTTTTTGTGCGAAAAAACAAACAAAAATAACGAGTTTATTCGACTATTTCTTTTCTTCCTTGTAGGCCAGAAACGAGATTTCCTTAGATTTCCACGACGCTGCTTTCAGATCGCAATTCTCACGCATGCGTCGTGGAAATCTAAGGAAATCTCGCGTCGCTTGATAAACATATAGTTGAGCCACGGTAGTCACTTGGGATATTTAAACATTTTCTTCATTGACTTTCTGGGCCGTCAAGAGGCAGTCCCTTAGGCAGCCAATGTGGTAGTTATACAGCTCTCAAATTTAATCAAAAATATCTTCATTTGTGTTCCGAAGACGAACGAAGGTCTTACGGGGTTGGTACAGCATGGGGGTGAGTAATTAATGACTTAATTTCCATTTTTGGGTGAACTAACCCTTTAATAAAATCTGAAAACCTGGAGCATAATCTCATTTGAAGTGAAGTGTGACATTCATAATTGAAAATTTAAAAGTCTCTATTTTTAAATATGTTAAAACTTACAGAGTGCAGTATTACAACAAAAGCTGGCAGTGAACCAAATCCAGGTCAGTATTATTGAGGGGCTCCACACACTGAGCCCTCAGACTTACAAGTGCGCTTTGAGGCCGCTGAAGGAAATCATATATGACCAAAGAGGGAAAAAAAGAGAATCGTACGGCTTTGATGTTGACTCAGTCAGAATTCAGATCTCTCTCTCTCTCTCTCTCTCTCTCTCTCTCTCTCTCTCTCTCTCTCTCTCTCTCTTCTACGTTCTTCTTGTCCACAATTATTCTCTTTAACTCTAAAGGAAGAGATACAATTTCACTGTCACATTTATATATACATTTATATATAGGGTTAGTTCACCCAAAAATGAAAATTCTGTCAGTATTTACTCACCCTCATGTTGTTCCAACCCCGTGAGACCTTCGTTCATCTTCGAAACACGTATTAAGATATTTTTGATGAAATCTGAGAGCTGGATCACTCCTCCATACTAGTCCATAGGCTTCTTGAGGGCTTGAAACTTGCCGGCCTCGAAAAGTTATTAAAGACATCGTTAAAATAGTCCAAGTGACTACAGTGGCTCAATCTTAACTTTATCAAGCGACGAGAATACCTTTTGTGCGCAAAAACAAACAAAAATAACGACTTTATTTCAACTATTCACTTCCTTCTCTATGGCCTCTAGTATAACGTAGTGTGATTGCGTAGAGCTATACGTCACACGTAGGCTCACTATTGGCCGACGCTGGTGATGTGTGTGATGCGTGTGACGTACAACAACAGATCATACGTTATTAAACTAGTAACCTGATGACTCGAGGCCCAGACAGAAGTAAATGAATAGTTGAAATAAAGTCGTTATTTTTGTTGTTTTTGTGCACAAAAGGTATTCTCGTTGTTTGATAAACTAAAGATTGAGCCACTGTAGTCACTTGGACTATTTTAACAATGTCTTTAATAACTTTTCGAGGCCAGCAAGTTTCAATCCCTCAAGAAGCCTATGGACTAGTATGGAGGAGTGATCCAGTGCTCAGATTTCATCAAAAATATCTTAATTCATGTTCCGAAGATGAACGAAGGTCTTACGGGGTTGGAACAACATGAGGGTGTTCCCTCTCCCCAAATTGTTGCATATTTCCTTTTAAATCTTGTCCAAGTACCAGCATCTGTGTGTCTTATTGCAGTTTAACAGGTTCCAGCAGACAGAATATGTCGGTTGATTTGCAGAAAAAATATTATTGAAAAACATATTTAAAGAGATAGTTGTAAAATCATATATCTTAAAGTATTTTGTATCCCTTAAACTCATCTTTGATCACCAAAATGACATATTTAATTTTGGCGTCATATACAGTAGCTGACATCTTGGGACGTCTTTTGACCATACGTCAACATCCGCCTTTTTAGGGCCCCCTTAAACGTCGGTTAGATGACGATCCCGGGCCGTCATACAACTGACGCTTTACCTTTAACGTCGGTTAGGTTTAGGGGTAGGTTTAGGTCTGGGGTAGGGTTAGGATCCGATAAAGTCATCTAATCGACGTTTAAGGGTAGGCCTACCCTAAAAAGGCGGATGTTGACGTATGGTCAAAAGACGTCCCGAGACGTCAGTTATATGTCGTCTTGGAATGAGACTGCGCTGATAGAAACCATGTTTACGTTTGCCATCTCAGTCTGTCTTCTAAAAATCAGTGTCCTAGAAACGCTTTGAACAATGCCAGTGGAGAAAGGCATATACGTATAACAGCACGATTGGTTGATCAATTTTGCACAAGGCACCTCCCTTGTTGACCCAGGAACGCGTCTAACTCGGCAGAATCAGGACGTGCAGCACGCACATACGTCATATAAATATATTCACCTGCTATATTGCTATATGTACCCATTTTTCATATCAACAGAAAAATATACAGGGATAACCTGCATGACTTCTCTTAGACACCCCTGCTTTGCTGCATAGTAATGATGATCTGCTCAAACCCGCATGTTGGCAGGATTGGTTACAACATATTTGTGACGTATGAACAACGACAATTTCAAACCGCTTTTTTGAGACTGTCTTTGGTTCACTGCAGTTTTAAAGAGAAAATATGAATATGAATTTGCTCATGGCTTGCCTTAATGCATATTAAAAACACCACATAGACACATAAACAACATTACAAGACACCACATAAACAAGACAGGGGGTCTTTAAAGAAATACATAAAGAAACAATATTAAAGAGATGAAAAACTAAATGAAAAAAAATTGTTAATTTAATCATCTTCACACTTTCTTCTTTGGTACACAAAAGCAGATTCAAAATTTGTGTTAGGTGCATTATCCCTTTAAAGTCCCTGTGAAATCAAAATTGAACCTATTTACTTTGTTAGCGCATATTACTAGTCTTGTGGTGAACAATTAATCCGTGCAAGTAAAAATATATTAAAAAAATGTTTTACTTTGGTAATCTTTAATCAAAATCTGAAAAGTTACTTCCGGTCTGGAACGGTTTCTTTTTCTGATGACGTAGGTTTCACAGCTTGGGTGGGGAAACGCTTAACCACTCCCCTCAAAATAGTTTGCTATGAGCGAGAGATGGAGAGGAGGAGCGCTAGAGTAAAACCCTGCCCTCTGTTCAATATTCCGTTTCACTTGGAAATACGTCACAGCACTGGAGAAAAATCGTTTGCAACTTCCGGTTCACGGGGACTTTAAGACTCCACGAATAGTGGCACTACTTCCTATAATCTTCTACAAACACATGTAAATGTCACAAACTATTATTGCCAAAAAAAGAGCTTTTTTAAGGATTTTAGCTTTAACAAGCAACTATTGTATGAAGACATAGAGTCAGAGGTCTTGCATAAAGTGATAAAAACTTTAGGAAACTTTGAAACTTTGCTCTGAAAAGTTGTTTGTCTGTATTTATAAATTTATATATATATTTGTGTTGGCCAGATTTTCACGTCGTAGCACGACATGCGGGCATTGTGTGCTGTCAGGATTTATTTAGAATGCAATGGATTTTTAGTTGTGTATTTGGACACTTAAGCCACGCATAATGAACTATTTATGCAATTGCTTTATATAACAAAATATCATATATTAAAAAGATTATGGTTTCAATTAGCCTAGGTTCTGTTCATTAAACAGATTTTGTGATTTTTGATACTATTATTAACAGGTTAACAGTTAAAGGAGTAGTTCACTTTAAAAAAAAAAAAAACTTTTGCTGATACACCCCCATGTCATCCAAGATGTCCACGTCATTCTTTCTTCAGTTGAAAAGAAATTAAGGTTTTTGATGAAAACATTCCAGCATTTTTCTCCATATAATGGACTTCATTGGGAACCAAACGGTTCAAGGTCCAAATGAGAGTTTCAGTGCAGCTTCAAAGGGCTTTAAACGACACCAGACGATGAATAAGGGTCTTATCTAGGACCCTTCGAGTCATGACTCGAAAAAAGATTTGTTCATTTTGATGAACGAGTTTGAACAGGAGAGTCACAAACGCTCATCACAGAACAGAGCAAGGCGAGCATTTGTGCTTATAAAACCTAAACTTTTTTGTTTATTTTTGAAATGACCGATCGTTTTGCTAGATAAGACCCTTATTCATCGTCTGGCATTGTTTAAAACCCTTCAAAGCTGCAATGAAATTCTCATTTGGACCTTGAACCGTTTTGGTTCCCATTGAAGTCCATTATATGGAGAAAATCCTGGAATGTTTTCATCAAAAACCTTAATTTTTTTTCGACTGAAGAAAGAAAGACGTGGACATCTTGGATGACATGGCATGGGGGTGAGTAAATTATCAGCAAATGTTTTTTTAAAAGTGAACTACTCCTTTAACAGGTTAGAGTTATTTTTATCTTAAAGAAATAGTATACATTTTAAGCAGAACAATTCACCAGAAGAAGTTTGTTTGGTTTTAAAGGATAATATACTCTTCAAAATTAAAACAAACAATATTGTGACATTTTGTTAGCCTGGATGCCAGCCCGAACTCCGCCCACAACATTTTTTGGTCGGGAAGTTCGGTCTGGACTCGATCCATTGAGGAGTAATTGTGGCAATCAGGCAAAAAATAATCGGGCCAATCAAATTGCCAGATGATCTGCAGGGACGTAATCATCACGTTATCAAAGAGCGCTTGTCAAAGATGACTGCAGCCGGAGAATTGAGATGTATTCCGCTGTCGCGTCTTTTGTAAAATAAATCGACAGCACATTCATTTTAATAGACAAACAGAAATGCAATCAAGGCATTTGTCGATCGGAAAGATATTTTTGGCATCCTTCCTACATGATTCGGGAATAGTGTAACTTATCAGCTGGCTCTGACGGTCGTTAAGAAGATGGGACGTAATGAAAAGCCTGTGGTCGTTGTGGTTTCTCCTTTCGTGGCACTCATGGAGAAGTAAGTAAAAGAAGCAACACTCGTTATTTAACTTCTAAAATAAATAAAGTTAGGCTCATAGACTATGACTATGTAAAAGGCTATGTTCTGTATTTGAAAACTGCGCTATGCAAAGGAGTTGCCTTACTGTGTTGCTCTGATTGGTTGTAGGTCTACCGACTCCAATTGAGTGCAGAGGTTGTTGTTTTTTCCTGGTTCGGTTATGACACGCCTCATAATCAAAGCCCAATGGAGGAGTTTCAGACTCATATTCTCTCTTGAATATGAGTAAGACGAAGTCAGGCTAACATTTTGTGGTTTAGCCCACAAAACCACATTCAGACCAGTTTATTAAAAGTCACTGAGAAATGTATAAACGAAAATTAAAGTTAGTTCTGTGAACAGCTCTAGCAGCATTTGTTTGCAGATGCCATTTGGTTTGATATTCTGTATTTAATTCAGTGAGATTAAGATATTTGAAGCGTGTCTTTTTTGTCCAAACACTTTTTGAGGCCACTATATGCATGTAATTCTATAGCCTAAGCAGTTAATGGGGGTTATTTGGATCTCTGATGTCACCGCTGGACTGATATCTGGGGTTAAGAGAGGTTTCCCTGATCCACAGGTGTGCACATTCTATCTATTCAACATCAGTTTACTTTGCCAAAGACAGTAAGTTATACATTCTTGCTAGTTATTCTCATGTCACGACTGAGCTTGCACTTTGGATCAAATGCACAAGTTGCATGGACCCTATTAAAGGGACACTCCACTTTTTTTTTTTTTTTTGGAAATAGGCTCATTTTAAACAGTTGGGTTTTACCATTTTTTTTTTAATCCATTCAGCCGATTTTCATAAAAATGTAAAAATGAGCCTATTTCCAAAAAAAGTGGAGTATCCCTTTAAGGCGGTGCTTTTTCTTTTTTTCTTTTTTTTTGGTGCTTGACAGCAAATCACTGCCAACTTTCACTATGGAAAAGAAGCTTGTAAAACATTTCCACAAAAGTTATTTGGGTTTGAAACAACATGAGGGTGAGTAAATTGTGACAGAATTTGCATTTTAGGAGGAACTGGCCCTTTAAATGTCTCCAGAGTTCCCAACAAAGAAAAATAAGACAGCTGTGGAAGATAAAAACAAATTCATCCAGGTTCATCACATATGCAATCAGAACCAAGCAAGGCTTTTATTACTATCTCTAAAGATTTATGTGGTTGAATGAGACCTCCCACTGCATTGGTTCAGTTATGGTAATGATGCAGCGAGTGTGTGCGTGTCTGTGTGTAATCTAGTTTGACCTCACAAAGACTATGCCCACCGGCCACCTGGAGTCCCAACCTGGGTATGCAGTCACCTAACACCACCCCTTTGGCAAATATCACATATACTGGTATCATCTTTCAATGACACCAAGTCAAAAATATTCCGTTTTCTTTTCATTGTGTCTTCCAACCCATATCAGCCTCATAGCTCTGAACACCAATCTGATTGCTTGTTTTCTTCTTATTCACAGAAGCATTTGGCCACTGCCATGGCAATAACGCAGGTTATGGGTGTAACACCATTACACCGGAACATATCCAGCCATATTACTTAATGACACCAGGCATATCTGATAAAAGCCAGTGATTTTGGGTAATGTGAGACTGGCTATTCTCCACCTCAGGACTGTCATGCCCACCAGCTCCAGTTTCACGGACTGAAGAGCAGTACGTCTCACAACGGGGGTGTCAGACTCACCCCAGGCAAATGTTTAGAGGAAATATGAGAGTTTGACCAAGAGAGAACAATTCTTCCCCAAACCCCTCCTCCATGACCTCTAAAGGTTATTTTTGTATTCATGTCTACGTTTGTGTGGAGCAGTAAAGATTGTATTTACTATATTGTGGCTTGCTGAGGCAAGATTTGAAGGAAAATCCATGGTGTTGTGCGGTGGTGGATTGGATCATTAGACTAATGGTGGGTTCTTTAGGAAATTGATTTAGAGATTCCAATTCATAAACTATGGAAGTGCCAACCACACCATTTTACAAATTGGCAATTTCGTGTTCATTTTGTATGATTTGATTCATAGGGGAAAATATGATTTCAAAGAAAACATGAGGGTCCACCCTTAAACCTATCCCACAGGCTATAAGCAAATCGTACAAAAACGTACGATTGTACAAATTCATTTAAATTTTCCATAAATTTGCAAAAATACTTATGAACTGTTGGAATTGCTGGATACTATTTCTATACTTGTAAGAGGCTCAGAATGGGAAGAATGGAAAAATGGGAAAAACTACAAAACGTGTTTATATGGTAATAGGAATATGCTATTCCAAATAATGTTAACAGAACACTGACTATAGCGTCTATTTACTAGTTACTATTTCTGCAGTATTCTCACTGTGCGAAGTATGCAAATTTTCAGGAATGACCTACAACATTAGCCTAAGTGTGTCGCTTAAGTGCACTGTGGGGAATACTGTATCCCACAATGCAATGAACTTGAATGACCTTCAATTTCCAATGTGACGAATGAACCAGAAATAATTTCAACCGCCATTTTAAACGTCTTCTTTTTGAATAAATAGCTGAATTAGCTAAATACAAATATACTAAGACATTTTTGACACATTTTATTACAAATGCAAAATAACCGTTTTTATCGATACACTTTAAAAAATGCTGGGTTGTTTTAACCCAGTTTTGGGTAAAATATGGACAAACCCAGCCATTGGGTTACATTTTTAAATTACATTTTTAACCCAATGGCTGGGTTTGCCCATATTTTACCCAAATTGTGTAACCATGCCTCTTGCATAATAAGGTCATCATGTATTTTTTAAATAGTGTGCATTAAGCAATATGCTGGCAATCTATTCAGCATTAATTCTATAGTTTTGTTCGTAATCAACTATATTGATTTAAAATTTCCTCTCTGACATTTTGTTTCATTTTGTCTCAGTCCATGTTTCTTGTGACCACATAAGTGCATCTCAGTAGATATAAGTGTGACTGCTAAAGGGGTGAAAGTCAGTGTGTGTGTGTTTGTGTGTGTGTTAGGAGGGAGAGGATGGTGTTGGTTGACCTCTTGTAGCAGCCGTTGCCATAGCATCCCCCGAAGTGGCAATATTTGGCTAATAAATCATTGTGGAAGACCACCACTGACATGCTACTTTCTGATTGGTTGAATGTGGGAGAAGGCAGAAAACCACAAAGGGAAGTGGGCGGGGCAATAGTAATGGTGGACCCTAGAGTCCTGGTGGTTTCTTGAGCCCCGTACTGATGACGGGACATTATAGGGACCCAGGTGGCTACTTAGAGGGCATTATGAAGTATTAAACAGGAGTATTGGCACCTTTTAGTCTTCATTTTGATGGACAGTTTAAATTCACCTCCCTATACTGTAGTCTCCCATAACCTTGAACTCACACTTGATTTCTCACAATGGTGATTTGTAAGAAGAGGAAACGGTTCTCTGTGATCTTTGAGACTCATTCAAATCACTTATCCATGCTACGCTGGGGTACAAAAGAAAGGACATGCTTCGTTGCTCAAAATGTGTTCTAGTAATGTAGCTGTCAGTTCTCCTTCCTTCACTTGTGTAATCACAACACTGACATCAAAAAAGCCTCAACAATCGCCACAACTATAGATAGCTAGATTTTAGAGAAGAATATTTGAGTGCTGCTTGCTTAAATGGATAGTTCAGAACTTCAGGTGGTACATTAAAGAAGGCACTTTGAAAAAGAAGCAAATGTCAAGGTGTATTTTGACCTTAATTGATGGAATTAAGTTGTTTCTTTGAATTTGGGTGTGGGTATTTTTTTATATTATTATTTGCTTCTCCTTTTTTTTTTACAGGGTCCTATTGGGTATTGGGTGGGAAATAGTGTTTGATATGTTGTATGTAATTATATGTGTAGTTTAAGCGGGGGGATGCATTTTTTTTTGTGTCTGTGGTGTATTTATATGGTTTCAAATTTGTAATGAATAAAAAGGTACTTTGAGAAATGTCTCAGTGTTGTTTTGGAAGTCAATGGTCACAAAAACTATTTGGTTACCAACATTCTTCAAAATGTCTTCTTTTATGTTACGGAAAAGAAAGAGTCATAAGGTTTGTCATAGGTTTTGAACGACATGAGGGTGAGTAAATGTGTGAGCTTGCCGTAGCCACTAATAATAGTTCATTCAAATAAACAAACAAATAAATAAATATGATGATGATGATAAATAGTAGTAGTAACTCTTAACGACATTAAGAAATATAATAAATATTATTGTTATTGTTGATTTTATAAATAAATAAATATCAATAATAATAATAAATAATACATAAATATGATAATGATAAATAATAGTAGTATTAATAGTACACTCTAAACAATGCTGGGTTGTTTGATCCCAAATTCGGGTAAAATATGGACAAACCCAAATATTGGGTTAAAAATGTAATTTCAATTTTTAACCCAACTTCCACTTTCAACTGTAATTTTTTTAATTGCATTTTTAACCCAACATTTGGGTTTGTCCAACCCGATCTCACGACCAAGTCGTACAAATTCGACGGATTATTAAAAAGGGGCTAATTCGTACGAATTCATACGACCTCACTCGTACGAATTAGTAAGATTTTGCTAAATCGTACATATTTTACGAATCGGCCAATTCGTATGAATTCGTACGAATGACCTACCCATTACCCCGCCCCTAAACCTACCCATCACGTGGGTTTAGACAAATCGTACGAATTTGTACGAATGAGGTCGTACGAATTAGACACTTTTTAATCACTCATCGAATTTGTACGAATTGGTTGTGAGATAGGGTAGGTTTGTCCATATTTGACCCAAATTTGGGTTGAAACAACCCAGCATTTTTTAGAGTGTATTCATTAATAATAGTTGTATTAATAATAAACCATTACAAATAATAATACATATAATAAATACATATTATTGTTATTATTACTAATTAATTACTAGTTAAATAATTAAAAAATAACATTGTTGTTAATAATAATAATAATAATAATAATAGCAATTACTAATTATAAATATAATAATAATTCAAACTAATATTGTTATTACTGGTGAATAAATAAATATACAAACCGCTAAAGCATTTAATTATAAAACACAGTTTGAAGTACAGTACATGCATGCTGACTGGTGTCCTGCACAGTTCTTGCTTTAACCCATTAGAGGAGAAAAGGAAAGCGCTGCAGGCGCAGGTCAACCCGTGGGCTCCTCCGAGATGCTGGAGACAAGGTCCCCAATTTACCCAATTGACAAGGGTAACAAAATCAGCAGAACCCTGCCTTCGGCGTGGGCCACGAGCATCAAGCGAGAAAAGCAATTAGAGCTCAGCTGTTTGGGGGACATGGTCTGCCACAAAGCCCAGGAGATGACAAATTCAGCAAACAAATATGGCTAATATTACAGTGTGTGGAGCTGTCAGATTGCTGTAAGTGCTGCAAAGGGGCCTGCAGGCGTTGGCGGTCATTAGTGCCTTGTGCTTTGGGCTTTGTGAACTGCACCTCTACACACTCAATCTCATTCAGACTACTGACTGAGCTCAGATAAATTAGACAGGCTCAATGAAACTACAAATGGAGAATTTGGCGCTGGCTGCATATCAAACAGCCCAAGCCACAGTTAGCAGGTTCTTCATTTATCGCTGCTCACGGCTAACATACAGCTAGAAATGTTCTGTTCTAAAAATGTTCTGGGAACATTACCATGAAGTTCTAATAATGTTTTCAGCGGGTAGTATTATTTTGGTTCCCAGAATGTTCTCCTAAAAGGAACACAGCACAAACTCCGGTGATAAAAGTTAATGCGATAATTAAGTGATTAATTAAGTGATGATTGAGCATTATTGAAGACATCTGATGTTAACAAGCAGAATCACAGAAGGAGAAAATCACTATTTTTAAGTCACCATTATGGTGATCAGTGTGTGCTTCAGTTAGGCTCTTGACCCTTACATTTTTAACTGTTGTAACTGAGTTATACCTGCCAGATGAACAAAGAGAAAAGGTGATCCGAAGTTGTTGGTTATGTTTTGACATAATCATAATTTTACCTGAATCACAAAACTAATTTAGAGCCTAATCTCTGACTTACATTTATATTGTCGATTGCAGAATCACAGTGATTCTGCAGCATAAGAGCCAGAATTTTCAATATATTCCAAAGGATTTCTTAAAACTTTTTCTGATAAAATAATTTAAAAAAAATGTCTAGGTACTAACGGACATCAAGCATGAGTGTATGAATCTCAACAATGGTGACAAATGAAATGTTTAATTAGGAAAAGGACAGTTCAGATCATAATTTATTCATACTGCAATGCATGATGGGAGCCATGAATGTTTTGATTGGTGGCACCCAGAATGCACTGCAATATGGTTTATTATGGTCACCACCGTTGAGATTCACAGACTAAATCTTGATGTCTGTGTGTCTTAATAAAAAAAAGGAACTGTGTCTTAATAAAAAAAAAGCTAAACATAACCATCACCACCTGAACACCATTCTCTTTGTTCATGTGGCAGTTACAACTCATTTATAACAGCCAAACAAAATCCAAAGTTAATAATTTGAGGGTCAAGAGCCCAACTAAAGCAAACACTGATCACCATAATGGTGACTTAAAATTTGATTTTCTCCATTAGGGATTCTGCTTGTTAACATCAGGTGTCTTCATGGTCAATCATCACACAATTAATAACGTAATTATTAAATTACTTTTAACACTCTTCAGTGTTCATTTAAAGCCAAACTGTGGGATTTTTACCCCCATCTCGCAGTGGTACATGACCATCCAGTGAATATTAGTTTCTGTTCCTCTCAATTCCGATTTCGTTTTAACTCTTACGGTGGCCAATGTAGTCCAAGTTTAACATGGCTTCCAGTTCGACCTCGTCCATGAGTGTTAACAGAAACGTAAACGCGAAAGGCGAAGCTTTAATTAACGGGTATGTCCCTCTTTGGCTAATGTCCTTTCAAGATGGAGGGTCAACATGGTGACCAACATTAGAACCCCTTACCCCTTTACCCCTTATGTATTTTCAATGGCATATTATATACTCAGTAGAATACTTTATTACTTGAACGGAGTAAATATACATTAATGAGCACACATATTTTTGAAAGAACTAAGTGTTTTTAGATAAGAATAAACTAAAAGAGTTACACAGTGTAGCTTTAACACTCATATTTGAACACTTTAACTCTTTGAGTGTGGAGTCAAATAAACTCCCAGGAGAGTTAATTTAACACTGGGGTTTTTGCTGTATATGCAACCCGATCTCACGACCAAGTCGTACGAATTCGACGAATGATTAAAAAGTGGCTAACTCGTAACAATTCATACGACCTCACTCGTACGAATTAATACGATTTTGCTAAATCGTACATATTTTACGAATTGGCCGATTCGTATGAATTCATACGAATGACCTACCCCTTACCCCGCCCCTAAACTTAACCATCACGTGGGTTTAGACAAATCGTACGAATTAGTACAAGTGAGGTCGTACGAATTAGTACGAATTAGACACTTTTTAATCATGCGTCGAATTCGTACGAATTGGTCGTGAGATAGTGTTGGTATATGATAACATTCTTGCTTTAACATGTCACATTACAAGAACGTTTTATAAAATACATTCCATCATCTCAGGCCTCAATGATATCCTCAAAACATTTTGCAAACGTTGATTTGATTATGTTCCTCCTTTGTTATTATGGTATACATTGCATAATCTTTTATCTCAACAACTTTCCCAAAATATCCTCAAAATGTTACAGTTATATCTTACTTTACATTTAACCTTATAGAAATATTACATGAAATGACAAAACATCCTTAAAACATTCTTTGAACATTTCTTTAAAACATTAACCAAATAGGGAATGTTAGCCAATGTTCTGAGAACGTTCCCTGCTAGCTGGGCGAGCTTATATCATGTAGAAAAATTCTTGAACTTTTCTCCCATTTTCTCTTTGAGACTGAATAAAAAATGGAAAGAGCAAACTTCAACATGGTAGAATGCATTAGCTCTATTCTATTTATTTGTTTACCTGCTGTATGCTAGCCCTGCTAACCATGCTAATCCTAAATTGCTGTATCCAGTCATTTTGCACAGTCGCAGGAACTTTCATACACTGTGTTTAGTGTTAGTGTCTCAGAAAAAAAGTTGAAAAAAATATAAATAATTGATGCAAACACATAAATCCAATTAAAAATCACTTAAATGCAACTAGGTGGATTAGGATCTAGGCTACTTGTCTAAATAATGTTAGGCTACGAGAGTTCAAGAGATTTCCACGACGCATGCGCAAGAATTGCAACTCACTTCAGTTCAGTTCTCACGCATGCGTCATGGAAATCTCTTGAACTCTCGTCTCAGGCCTACAAGGAAGAAAAGGATTAGTCGAATAAAGTCGTTATTTTTGTTTGTTTTTTCGCACAAAAAGTATTCTCGTTGCTTGATAAACTTATAGTTGAGCCACTGTTGTCACATTGAAAAAATATTTAAACATTTTCTTCATTGACTTTCTGGGCCGTCAAGTTTAGGCAGCCTATATAGCAGTGATCCACCTCTCAAATTTAATCAAAAATATCTTCATTTGTGTACCGAAGACGAACAAAGGTCTTACGGAGTTGGTACAGCATGGGGGTGAGTAATTAATGACTTAATTTTCATTTTGGGCTGAACTAACCCTTTGAGGTATTTCTGCTTTTCTATAAGCGCAACCTACTGTCAGAGAGTGATTTTTGTGATGAACATTCGTGTTGGTGTGAAAAAACCTTCAACCATCTGCATGAGCAATCAATATTTTGATTTGTTTTGCCAGAAAAAAGACTGTAAAATTTAAAAGAATCTCAGCTTAAAGTGAAATTTGTCAGGTTTTAGGATAACATTAGCATAGGATGACCTCAAAGCTAACAGGCATGATTTCATGTCTGTAAAGCATCCAGTTTTATGCTTTATATTCTATAAGGGACTGTGTCAAGATTAAGGCTATATCTTGTTAAGTGCAGAGAAGTCATTCAGAAATATGGGGGTTGTTTGGCAAAGAATGGTGGAGTGATTTCATGGATAGTTTATGCCAGTTTCACTTGGTAGCCCATGAGAAGGGAGCAGCTGCTATGGGTGGAGACAACAGAAAGAGCGGGGGAGTGAAGGAGAGACTGAGGCAGACAACAGCTGTCAGAAGAGATGAGACTTTAAAAAAAAGAAAGAAGGATTTCCAAAAATGCATCATGTCATTTTTTTTGGGAACCATATATATATATATATATATATATATATATTTAACAGAATTGAATAGAACTCACCCTCAGATTTATAATATTTTGGATTCTAGATATGACTGAAGGCGCTGTCACATTAGCGGAATTGTGCAGGAATTTTGCCGAAATTTTGTAGGCAAAAATGTGCATTGTAAAGTGTAGCAATGACATAACACCAGTCACATAGAAGACATTTTTAAATCCAGCTGATTTCTGTTGGTTAACGAGACAAATTCATGTGACCAAAAATGTGCAAAATCTGTTTGCGAAAATCTTTCGCCTTTACAAGGAATTCAAGCTCACTTGGATTCCTATTGAAATGAATCTGACTGCACCTTAAAGGGGAAATTCACAGCTGACAAGATGGGCCGTCTATGAAGTAGAAACGGACTTTGGGTTGAATTGATACGGTAAAACCGTGACCATTGTTACATCGTAAGTGCTGAGGAAGCCCCCAGAGCTGAAATTCAGACATGGTAATGGCCGTTTACTTTCCACTGTAAGCGGACCAATCACAACAGACTGGGCCATCTGACCAATCAGAGCAGAGTAGGGAGGGATTTAGAGAGAACGAGTCCTTTATAAAACGTTTTAGACAATGAGAACAGAGATAATGCTGCAATGTGAAAAGAAAAACTTTTTTAAAAAGTTTTTCAAAGTCTAATCTACTCACCAATTCTTGAGACGTAAACAAACATCACATTTCTTTGACATAAATGTATGTAAATAGTACGTATCACCCCCAATGAGCGAGTGAACAAGGATTTTTTTATGTCTGACTGAGAAAGTCAGATTCAAGCATTTTATTTTTTCATGTTATTCGGTTTATTTCAGGTCTACGCCACCACTTTCAAACCAAACGAAATTTCCTTTAATTCAGTCACACTGATTGAGGTGTTTACATCAAGACTTTTCAGTCCGACTAAGCCATCAACATGTAAACTCAGCCACAGAAAAAGAGTAAACAGCAAAATGATCCCTTTTTCAGTTTAAATCTGTGTGATTTGTATGTCTGTTTTATCTGGAAATCACAAGTCTGATCATGGAGAAAAGCAATAGCATTTCATTAACAAGCTACTTGATTTAAAGGGATAGTTCACTTTGAAATTAATTTTGGATATATTTTAGCTTACCTCAAGATGTACGTGACTTTGTTTCACCGTTATTTTCAATTTGGATATTTTTAGGTCAAACCGTTCTTGTCTGTCAGTCATAATGCAGGTCACCAACTCAAAGAGCATGCACAGAGAAGTCCAAATTAAACATGATTTAATGACATCAAGTACACATTGAAAGCCTAAGACACGAAACGAGCGGTTTGTGTGAGAAAACGAACAGTATTTATATAGTTTTTACCTCTTGTAACCACAGCCAAAGCGCCCGCGTCCTCAGATCACTTGGACGTGGCTGTGGTTACAAGACGTTTTCTCACACAAACCGCTTGTTTCGTGTCTTAGAAATCATGTTTAATTTGGACTTCTCTGTGCATGCTCTTTGAGGTGGTGACCATAGACCTGCATTATATGACTGACAGACAAGAACGGTTTGACTTAAAAATATCAAAATTTAAACTACTGCGGAAATAAAGACACCTACATCTTGGATGCCCTTGAGGTAAGCTAAAACATATCAAAAATTAATTTCAAAGTGAACTATCCCTTTAAAGTGTATTTTCTCTTTATGGCACAAACAGCCCTGCACAAGTTATACTACAAATGTGATACTTGGGGGGGGTTGAAAAATCCCTGAGATTATGCAGTAGTAAAAGTGATGTTCATTTTAACATCTGTTTTTCCCCTTCTAAATATCTTATGCAGAATTAGAAAAAAGATGCCCCTGTCAGCAGCAAGCTGTGAGGCTTTGGTTTGAAAGGATGCATTTTTTTTTTTAAATCTGCAGGCCAAATGCAGGCTTGATCTTGTTTGGATGCAGCTCTGCTGAATGTTAACACTATAGATCTTAGCAGGTGGGGACCATTTTACATGCAGAAAAGTCCCTTAAATCAGTCTTTTCTTTGTGGAAAGCCATGTTCTTTTGCAAGGAGGGGCAGAATGGCCCTTACTTTCAGTAGATGGGTTATAATCACATGACGGCTCCAGTCAAAAGGCACAGCTAGCAGCCACAGATTTGACTCGTGCGTTTATTTGATAAGAGCTTTTCCAAAATGAGCCGGCTTTCAGAAATGGCATTTTGTGAGGAGGGTGGGAGGCGTATCTGTCAAAGGGAGGCCTCAGACTCTTCCATTGCAGACTTGCTCGGGGCAATCACACAAGCAAGATAAATCATAAATTACTAGAGTGAGGCCTGATGGCTTTTTTAGACTCATAATGTGATAAAGACTTCCATTAGCAAAGGGAACTCATCATCTCAATGTTAACAAAAGGTACATAATGAATTTCCTGAAAACGGTGTTTAATAGATGCATTCGTTGATCTGCTTCACAGAAACCAAACCTCTTACCCACATAAATGTAGGTCAGCGTTGGGCAAAATTCATAATTTAAGAACTGGCCTTCCTTACAACTAATAACTGTGAACAAGATGTTGAATATACATTAAGAGAGTTTGCTGAGTTTGACTTCAAAGAAATTCAATTCAGTCTCACGACAGAGTTTCAATAAAACACAAACGAGGTTAATCATTTTAGCGTCAGTTAGATGATGCCCTAGGATCGCGTGTAACCCTACCCCTACCCCAGACCTAAAACTACCCGCGTCATCAAACTGACGCTTTCCTTTAGCGTCAGTTAAATGACGCCGTAGGATCGCGTCATGTAACTGACGCTAAAGGGAGCCTAAAGCGTCAAATATTGAAGCATGGTCAAAAGGTGACACCTTGGGGTGAGAATGTGTTATCTTATTATTATTTTGATGTCATTTATTGTAATGTAATTCTGTGATGTCTTCAGTGATCCTTCAGAAATCATTCTAATATGCTGATTTGCCTTTTTATATAGCATTTCTTTCAACATTTAAAACTGTTGTGCTGCATAATATTTTTGTGGAAACTGGATATTTTTTTTTTAGGTTTCAGGATTCATTGATGAATATAAAATTTGAAAGAAAAGCATTTATTTGATAAATAGAAATCTGTTTTTAACATGATAAATGTCTTTATTATCACTTTTGAGCAATTTAATGTGTCCTTGGTGAATAAAAGTATTAATTAATTATAAAAGTAAAAATGTAATAAGTAATCTGAACTAAATAATAATAAGTTAATAAATAAATAATAAGTTCTCTGAACTAAATAAATTATTTAAGTTGATTTGAAAAAAAGAAAAATGTTGCGATAATATTTACAATCGTTTAATTTAGTCGTTACTTTCAGATTATACAGCACATAAAATGTCATTTTAGCACCTAAAATGTACAAATTAGCACCTAAAATGTACATATTAGCACATGAAATGTACATATTAGCACCTAAAATGGACAAAAGTTTACCTTTTGAAAAGGTACCGCCGCAGTGACAGTACCTTTTGTACATTTTTTCTGAGAGTGTATCCAAAACCTCAGACCTCCAAAGCGTACAGTGACTTCATTAATTTTTAGTTATCAAACTTTTCACTTTAGAGTATAACTAAACTCCTTCTGAAGGATTTGGATATGAGACATTACTTGTAGGTTACCATGATCTTCTGGGAGGTATGAACAAATAGTTACTGATTAGCTAATAGTAATAACTACCTCACTCAGCTATTCAATACTAATGTTAATATTGCATTTCTCATTTGTTCCTGTGTAGTTATTCATTAAAGACATAACAGCATTATAAAGTGTACTCCTAAATGTTGGTCCACCAGAGTGAATGTAGCCTACTGTATCTTGAATATAATTATGTAATTATGTATTGTTCCATTGCCAGATTTTGAAGTGCCCCGGTTTTTAAGCAGACAGCACTATGCAGTGTTTATTATATCATTACATTGCTATACATGTAGGCTAAAACCTGGTCAATTTTCATCCTGGCCTTAAACCAAAGCACATATTTCAACTCCTCCGGGCTGTTAACAGACATCTCATTCTTAGGTAGGGCACGTCTTCAAATGCCAAGATGCCAGTGCCATAATGCTACAGATGGTATAAGCCTGAGGCACTGCAGCACTGACATGGATGTCCATTTTTTATTTTTTATGTCTCAAAATCATGCATGCAGGATGCAAGTTATGCGTGAGTTATACAATATGAGTGGGAAACAGTTTTAAAGTGTTTATGGCACATATCAACAAACACACTGAATTGAATAAATGCATAGGCTAGATGTACAGTAAATTCCAAGGGAATGCTGAGTTGAAAGTTATTAAATTATGCAAATTAAACCCTTAGTCCCAACTGAAACTATTCTCTTTTTGAATGCATGCATTTCACATATTTAAATTA
Organism: Pimephales promelas; assembly: GCF_016745375.1. The sequence goes on from NW_024121987.1 coordinate 14,575,050, forward strand.
CAGAAGCTGAGCGCTGTGACCTGGAGGGACAGTTTTCCCTTTGAGGATCTTCATTAACACTCTCAAAGCTGAAGGAGTTAGCAGACCAACACTTTAAAACCCAAACACAGACCCGTCCAGAAGCATCATGCTTTCGCAAACTCAGGGAGCCAAGTGGATTTTTAACATTTTTTTTTTTTAACAATTTTGGAAACATTTTCAACATTTCTTTTTAAACATATAATTAAGTTGGACTACCGGTCAAACTAATTAACATTTTAATTAAGATTTAATTGATAATTATTTTAATGTTTTGTGCTCAAGAAACATTTATTATTAAAATTGTTAAAAACATTTTTACAGTTTTTTGTTACTTAAAACATTTGTGGAAACAGTGATACACTACCATTCAAAGGTTTGTGGTCAGATTGTTGTTGTTTTTTTATTAAAAAAGGAAATTAATTCTTTTATTCAGTAAGAACTTTAAATTGAACAAAAATGACAATACATTTAACTAGGGTCCAATTCTCATGGTTAAATAACGGTAACACTTTACAGTACGGTTTGTTAGTTAACATTAGTTAACTACATTAGTTAACTTGAACTGCACACATACAGCACATTAATTAACATTAATTAAGATTATTTTAATATTTTGTGCTCAAGAAACATTTATTATTAACATTGTTAAATACATTTTTACAGTTTTTTGCTACTTAAAACATTTGTGGAAACAGTGATACACTACTATTCAAAGGTTTGTGGTCAGATTGTTGTTGTTTTTTTATCAAAAAAGGAAATTAATTATTTTATTCAATAAGAACTTTAAATTAAACAAAAATGACAATACATTTAACTAGGGTCCAATTCTCATGGTTAAATAACGGTAACACTTTACAGTACGGTTTGTTAGTTAACATTAGTTAACTACATTAGTTAACTTGAACTGCACACATACAGCACATTAATTAACATTAATTAAGATTATTTTAATATTTTGTGCTCAAGAAACATTTATTATTAACATTGTTAAATACATTTTTACAGTTTTTTGCTACTTAAAACATTTGTGGAAACAGTGATACACTACTATTCAAAGGTTTGTGGTCAGATTGTTGTTGTTTTTTTATCAAAAAAGGAAATTAATTATTTTATTCAATAAGAACTTTAAATTAAACAAAAATGACAATACATTTAACTAGGGTCCAATTCTCATGGTTAAATAACGGTAACACTTTACAGTAAGGTTTGTTAGTTAACATTAGTTAACTACGTTAATTAACTTGAACTGCACACATACAGCATTTTAAAATATTAGTTAATATTAATTTCAACATTTACTAATAATTTATTAAAATCATCTTTTAAAATCACTGCGCTGTGAACTAACATGAACTAACAATGAACAGCTGTATTTTTATTAAACAAAGATGAACAAATACAGTAACAAATGGATTGCTCATGGTTAGTTCATGTAAGTTAATACATTAACTAATGAACCTTATTGTAAAGTGTTACCTAAATAACTATTAACTATGACTTTTGTCTCAATAAACTTAGTTACTGCTTATTAATAGTTAGTAAGGTAGTTGTAAAGTTTAGGTATTGGGTAGAGTTAAGGGATGGGATTATAAGGGACATTAATATGTGCTTTATAAATTCTAATAAACAGCCAATATAATATGCAACTTTAATAGTTGGACTCTAAACTAAAGTGTTACCAATTTTTCAAATAAATGTTGTTCTTTTGAACTTTCTATTCATCAAAGAATCATGTATCATATAACCTTTTTAAACATTGATAATAAGAACCTTTAGTAATGTTTTATTTTTATGTAAGAAGCCTCTTGTTTATCGTGGCTGCATTTATTGGATAAAAAAATACAGTAATACACAAAAATATTAAGATATTAAATATTAATATTAAATAGTTATTTTAAATTGTAATTATTTTTCACAATATTTCTGTTTTTACTGTATTTTAGATCCAATAAATGTTGAGTGTTGGTGAGTGTTACAGTCGGAGACTTCTTCTTACGACAGCCTGCATGGCGCACTCAATTTTAAAAATATTTTTAAAAGAAGTTTCTTATATCTACATTTCCTTAGATCAAGGTATAACCTCCCACTTAAATGTCCTTGTGTTTGCATGTACATCTATGCACATGATTCCTAAGTGGTCCATATGGAAGAAGCCCAGATTTTCACAAATGTTCAGACAGACATTTGTGAAAGCCCCCGTCGTCTGCCTTGTCCCGCTTTGTACACTCATAGCTGGAGCGGTGCCAGTGGGGCTGTCATTAAGGGTCCTTTGTTAACTCTTATGGGGGGAATAATTGTGCAGCAGGATATTGCTCTACACCCCCAGAATATAGAAAGAGTCCCACACCTCCTCTGCTCATTAGCCTGGGCTGGCCCCTCTGTTGTACTGATGCGTTTTCTCATCCACACCCGCCTTCCTCAAAAGAACTTTTTTTTTAAATATATATGTAGAAAGTGATAAAGTTTCAATACTGCTCTTTTGAACTGTTAGTATGTTATTAAAATTATTATGGTTTCTACAAAAGAAATATTAAGCAGTTGTATTCAACATTGATAATATTGAGAAATATTTCTGAAGACTGGAGTAATTACGCTGAAAATTCAGCTTAGGAATAAATTACATTTTACAGTTTTTTTCTGTATTTTTGATCAAATAAACAGCCCGTTCTCATCCCAAGGCATCATCTAACTGACGCTTTTGACCATGCGTCAACATCCGACGCACATGACACCCTTTAGCGTTAATATGAGACACGCCTCCTAGTGGTCTAGCCCTAACCAAACCCCAGACCTAAATCTACCCGCGTCATATAACTGACGCTAAAGGTTGCCATGTGCGTCGGATTTAGACGCATAGTCAAAAGCGTCAGTTAGATGACACCCTAGGATGAGAATGCGTTGAAATAAATGCAGTCTTGGTGACAAAATTCAGTATCCTGTTGTTAAAACCAGTGGACCCACTTTGTATGTTTTTAGCTATTATGTCAAATTAGTTAAATTAATAATTTGATACATTACTGTTTACATAAACATGTATGAACTTTAGTTAAAAAATACCTGCATGTAATTACAGCTGTAATTGATATCTGTAATTCCATCTATAATTATACTAATATAACCCAATTCCTACACCTTAACTGACCCTTAGGCCCCGTCCACACTACTGCGTTTTCGTTTAAAAACGGAGAATTAAAACGAATACGATCTCCGTCCACACCAGCGTTTTGTCTGCGTATTAGAATTGATCTCCGTCCACATTAAAACGACTGAAAACACAGATCACGTGACCATTCACCAACACTGGGCATGCGCGCGCCGGTGTAAACACTGGTTGGAGAATCAGGGAAGGACACGTCATGACTGATGACACCCAATCATAGAGCCGAGCGTGAGCCTCTGCGTCATCGTTTGTAAACTCCTCCGTTTTGTCTCGTCCACACTAAAACGCCCTCCGGAGTTTCAAAACGCAGCTGCAGCGTTTCTAAACTTCTCCGTTTTAGGTCTTCGTTTTTCCCGTTTTAGTGTGGACGGGAGGTGCAAACGTAGCAAAAGGTCTCCGTTTTTAAACGAAAACGCAGTAGTGTGGACGGGGCCTTAAACCGACCCATACCACCAAACCTGTTCTGACCTTAAAGGGATACTCCACTTTTTTCGGAAATTGGCTTATTTTACAACTCCCCCAGAGTTAAACAGTTGGGTTTTACCATTTTTGAATCCATTCAGCCGATTCTCTGATATTTAGAAGAATATCAGTAACCAGACAGTTTCTGGTCTCATTGACTTCCATAGTATATATTTTTTCCTACTATGGAAGTCAATGGGACCAGAAACGGTCTGGTTACTGATATTCTTCTAAATATCAGAAAACCAGCTGAATGGATTCAAAAATGGTAAAGCTCAACTTTTTAACTCTGGGGTAGTTGTAAAAACTGTTGTAGGCTGTATACGGGAGTTGTAGGCTGATGAGTCCACCTTCACAGTCTTTCCCACATCCGTATAGGAGTTATGGTGTGGAGAAGCCCCTAAAACCTGGACTGTTGCTGCTCAGAGTGAAGCATGGGGAGGATCAGTGATGGTCATGGCATCCACTATTTGAAAACAATTTGTTACCACAAAAATATGAATTTGTGAAAGCAGTGACGCCATATGCATGCGTATTAAGTGTATAGGCGTGTAGTGTTTCTTGTTTCGAGTTCAGTCTATAGGCGCGTAAGTGACATCGCCAACTACTGGCCTAGAACAATACTCCATTTTTCCGTCATTTTCGCGGATCCGTGTGAACAGAACATCGCTGTTGTGTAAACGTACCCTCAGACACGGTTTGGCATAAGTCCAAAGGTTTAACCATACACTGTATAAAACAATGGACGTAGTGTCCGTGACATCACCTGTAGGCTTCTGAAGAGCATTTTTGAAGCCCAAAGTGGGCCGTCAACATCTTGACAGCGCGTCACTCACGGATAACCGAAAATGGGAAAAGAGGCGGGCCGTGGGTGGAGCTGAGGTGCCAGGTTTTGTACAGTCTCTGGTATGCAGGCCTATTTCCTACACATATTTTTGAGGACATGTCAAGAATTAAAACCAACACTTCCAATAGTCTGGGTTAGTAAATGTTACGCTACTTAAAATTCAGGCGTAACATTATATGACGTTTCGTAAAACAATGTTTTATACAGTCTGGTTTCATACAGCTAATCCCAATCTGACGGATTCTGGAGTGAAGTAAAGTTTTAAATAAAATTATAAATAATTATTTTAAATAAATTAATAAATTAAATTATTTTAGAGTAGCCCAGACTTCTTTAACAATTTGTTAGCACAATTAAGCCATATTATTTGATCGTTGTATGAAATAATCCAGAAAAAAGCACAAACATGGCAGAGAGGCCAAAATCAGCGCTATCTCACGACCAATTCGTACGAATTTGTACGAGTGATTAAAAGGTGGCTAATTCGTACGACCTCACTCGTACGAATCTGTACGATTTGTCTAAACCCACGTGATGGGTAGGTTTAGGGGCGGGGTCAGGAGTAGGTCATTCGTACGAATTCATACGGATTGGGAAACTTGTAAAATATGTACGATTTAGCAAAAATCTTACTAATTCGCATGAGTGAAGTCGTACAAATTGTTACGAATTTGCCACCTCGTAAAATTCGTACAAATTGCCGTGAGATTGGGTTGGGTAACGCAACCATAGACATCAGCGACATCAGCGGCAATCTACTTGTCACTCAAGTGGCCACCCCTTAATTATGCAGAACTTTAAGGCTTAATGGGCTCTATGCACGGCGTTATTTCCGGTGAAGGATTAAGGATGCTCGATAACTTCCGCCGATCATAGAGTCCAATGCAATACCGAGAATTTATATTGAATTTTATACTCCATGGTTATACTAATGAAACGTTAGTCACAAAAACAGATAAAACAGACACCCCTCGTTGTGTTTATGCTTCTTTTTAAAATTATATTAAATAAACATAACTATATATAAAATGACATCTAAACGTATGTACGTTTCGTTTCAAAGACGGGAGGACAGTAAATATTGAAGACTCTGCCATAATCCCGTTTTCCTCCGCTTTAATCTACACAACCGGAAATGGACGAGCATCCTTACGTCAAATGCGGAACTTATGCGTGCATATAGCCCATATAATTTAAACCGATGAGCTATAAAAAAATCCACCCCCCTCACAGTTGTCATGAAGGGCAAAATTCGCTATATAGACAAAAAACCCTCTTTGCACCAGGCTGTAAACATTTTTTTTTTCGTCTATAAAGGTGGCCATTTTATTATGGGGAGTCTATGGGATTGACTGTCTTTTGGAGCCTGCCTCTAGTGGCCAGTCAATGAATTGCAGTTTAAGTCACTTCAGTATTGGATTCAGAGAGAATTCAAAGTTGCCACTTGGGTTTAACCATCACTGCTGATTAGTCTAGTTATCCTATAATGAGGGTACCAGCACACCAGCATATAATGCTAGGCACCATACAACATCCAAAACACATGCTGGTGACCAGCTACACTTTTCAACAGATCTCATGCCAAAACAATGAGGAGATAGAAATGTCGTTTAATCATCATGTCTGTTGTCGTTTAGACTCAGACAAAATATTTTTGTATGTCTTCCATCTTAATCCGCTTATGTCGGTAGATAAGATATCAGTTCATCCAGTGTTTGTGCCAACAGCTAAAGATCAGGTCGTCTCTGCACGTATTTCGTAACCGGTGCCAATGTGTTATATTTAGAGGCAGAGAAACATGGAGAACAGTTTAGAAAAGCAAATCTGAATTTCAGGCTTCTCGGAGCTTGGTAAGGCGTGGAGAAGGTGACCTCTCCCTGACTGAGCCAGGCTGTCGTCCTAAAGAAGAACAAACAGTCTGTCACCAGCTGTCCCCCAGAATATGCCAAGACTCCTCTCCCACCCACAACGCACTCCTGTTGTTCGTGGCCAGAAGGCCAAGGGATGGGCACACTGTGAAAATGCTCCTCACCCAGATTTTTGGGGATTAATAAAGCTGCTTGCAAGACGTAAACTATTTCTCAGCTTTACCAACACTGTGTTACAGGTGCTGATGCAACAGAAAACACTGCAAAAAAGATTCAGTTCCACGCATCATGCGACAGAATGATTTGCGAATACGTGAGAACGCTTGCCAAATATCTGTTGTTGCAACGCTCTCAAAAAAAAAAATGGTACAGCTGTCACTCGGACGGTACCTTTTAAAAACGTTCTAATGTGTGCCATTTACTTATTTGTATACTTTTGGTACCAATATGTACCTTCGATGTACATATGCACTCTTTAGGTGCAAAGGTGTACCTTTTGAAAGGGTAATGCCCCAGTGAAAGCTTTTGTACCTTTTTTCAAAAGAGAGTGAACCAAATTTTTTTTACAGTCATACAGGTTTGGCACAACATGAGGGTGAATAAATGATGACAGTATTTTTCGGGTGAACCATCACTTTACTAAAAAACAATATGCAAAAATTGTACCTTTAGAGCTATAACCGGTTGCCACAGGGCAGTACCCATAAAAGGACAATTTGTAAATAATGCATTTTATGTACCCTTAAGGTACTACTATAAAATAATGGGTAAATACGGTACAAAGTGTATACTTTTAAGGGATTCTGCCCCAGTGAAATATGTTATACCGCTACATTTTTTGCAAAAAAAATAAAAAATCTGAGAGTGTTTAGGGCATGGGGTGTCCAATCCTGTTCCTGGACATCTACCTACAGAGTTCTGCTCCAACCCTGATCAAAGAAGGTCATCCAGGCACTTTTTCAAGACCCAGCACTCTGGATGAGCTTAAGGCCGCTATCGAAGCATCCTGGGCCTCCATAACACCTCAGCAGTGCCACAGGCTGATTGCCTCCATGCCACGCCGCAAGTATTGAGTCCCGACCAAGTATTGAGTGCATAACTGAACATAATTATTTGAAGGTTGACCTTTTTTTTGTATTAAAAACACTTCTTTTATTGGTCGGATGGAATATGCTAATTTTCTTGAGATAGGAAATTTGGGTTTTTATGAGCTGTATGCCAAAATCATCCATATTAAAACAATAAAAGGCCTGAAATATTTCAGTTGGTGTGCAATGAATCTAAAATATATGAAAGTTTAATTTTTATCATTACATTATGGAAAATAATGAACTTTATCACAATATACTAATTTTTTGAGAAGGATCATATGGGCTAGAAGGCGCCTCATAGTGGTCTAACCCTAACATTACACCAGACCTAAACCTACTCATAACCAAAACGTGTTATAGGCTATTGACGCTAAAGGGTGCCATGTCAAAAGCGTCACCTACATGACGCCCTAGGATGAGAATGCGTTGAAAATAAATGTTCACCAGCCTATAACTGCCTGTGTTTTTACTGTAGTAATTTCCTGTGTGTTGTTTTTACAAAAATGTGTACATTACACATTTTAGAGTGTATTGTAAATTGTAATAATCACATACATGTACTGCATTTATTTTTACAATAAATGGCTGTGAAGTAATAGCGTATAATTATTACAGTATATTGCTGGTGAGTCTGATCATTCAGACTTATTGTTGCCGGCCGACCACACGTTAGCGATTGGCTATGGGAGATCCTGAGTGACTCTAGGCAGATCCAATAGTTTTGAACTTTAACAGAGAACCCGCCTACAAGGAAGTAAACGTTTCTCAACGAGAGAGGCCCGACTCTCTGTACAAATGAAATGTACGAGAGTCTGGTTGAACCAGGCAATCCCAAAACTGTGTCCCACTGTAAAAATAGTGGTAGGCATATGACTTTGGAGTAAATAATGATGATAGAATCTGTGAACTCTTCAAATAAGCTTCAAGACTGACATTTTTTTTCTTTAGATGAAACTTAAAATAACCATATGTATATCCAGTCTTCTAATTATTGATGGAGTTCTATTCCCTTGTAGCTAACACTGAAAATACAGAGCATCTAAATTGACTTTTTCTGAGAGGAATAACACAGTCCCCTCTTTCTCCAGCCCTTGTGGTGGTAACCTAATAAACACAAGGTGATGGTATCAATTTAACTTGCAATAGAAAGATCAGGACAGGTTTGTGACATTTACCTTAGTTCAAATAATTCACACTACTACACTTCTTTGGTATGGGAAATCTAGATTTTAATACATTTGTAACCCTACAGTGTGTTTGTACCCTTTGGCTTAACTTTAGGATCCAGAGAATGTGAGCGGAGTGGAGCGCGTGCGAGCGGATCTTGGACAGAGCGCAGAGCGGCATTTTTAAAAGGACGGAGCGTCGCCCTATAGGCTAGATATGGAAAGCAATTCTTTTCTCTTTTTTTAAGTTTGAGCCAATTTAAACTGTTATCCACGCGCTCTCTGCACAAAAGTTCAGATAGATATAAGTCTGGTGGCCTAATAGTTAATTTACTCTTTAATTTAACACTTTGATGTAGGCCTATAGCCAATTTTTATTTATATAATTAGGCGCATTGATTTGTTTAATTTTACAGATTTTTTTGTGTACAACTGATTTAGGCCTAAGCCAATTTAAATTTTAATAGGGTGCGCTGCACAAAAGTTCAGTTAGGCTTATCGAAATCTGACCTAATAATTAATAACTTTTAAACATTTATGTATATATTTTTACATTTTTTTTTATATCATTTTTGGTTATATTATTAGGCCCATTTATTCGTTTAATTTTTTTTTCCCACCTCCACCCCCCCTCTTCGGGGGACAACTTTATTTATTTTATATTATATTATATTATATTATATTATATTATATTATATTATATTATATTATATTTCTGTATAAGAGCGAGATCTGTCCAAGATCCAATTTAAACTGTTATCCACGCGCTCTCTGCGCAAAAGTTCAGATAGATATAAGTCTGGTGGCCTAATAGTTAATTTACTCTTTAATTTAACACTTTGATGTAGGCCTATAGCCAAATTTTTATTTATATAATTAGGCGCATTGATTCGTTTAATTTTACAGCTTTTTTTTGTATACAACTGATTTAGGCCTAAGCCAATTTAAATTTTAATAGGGTGCACTGCACAAAAGTTTAGTTAGGCTTATTTTAATCTGACCTAATAATTAATAACTTTTAAACATTTATGTATATATCTATTTTACATTTTTGTTTATATCATTTTTGGTTATATTATTAGGCCCATTTATTCGTTTAATTTTTTTCCCACCTCCACCCACCCTCCCACCTTCAGGGGACAACTTTATATTATATTATATTATTTTATATTTCTGTATAAGAGCGAGATCTGTCCAAGATCCAATTTAAACTGTTATCCACGCGCTCTCTGCGCAAAAGTGCAGATAGATATAAGTCTGGTGGCCTAATAGTTAATTTACTCTTTAATTTAACACTTTGATGTAGGCCTATAGCCAAATTTTTATTTATATAATTAGGCGCATTGATTCGTTTAATTTTACAGCTTTTTTTGTGTACAACTGATTTAGGCCTAAGCCAATTTAAATTTGGGTGCGCTGCACAAAAGTTCAGTTAGGCTTATTTTAATCTGACCTAATAATTAATTACTTTTAAACATTTATGTATATATTTTTACATTTTTGTTTATATCATTTTTGGTTATATTATTAGGCCCATTTATTCGTTTAATTTTTTTTTCCCACCTCCACCCCCCCTCTTCGGGAGACAACTTTATATTATATTATATTATATTATATTATATTATATTATATTATACAGAAACTGTGATATCTTTTTTAAAGTAGTTCACTTTTAAAAAAAACTTTTGCTGATAATTTACTCACCCCCATGTCATCCAAGATGTCCATGTCTTTCTTTCTTCAGTCGAAAAGAAATTAAGGTTTTTGATTAAAACATTCCAGCATTTTTCTACATATAATGGACTTAAATGGGAACCAAACGGTTCAAGGTCCAAAAGACATTTTCACTGCAAAATGCAAACTGTTAAAAGGGCTTTAAACAATTCCAGATGATGAATAAGGGTCTTATCAAGCGAAACGATCGCTCATTTAAAAAAAATAACAAAGTTTAAGTTTTATAAGCTCAAATGCTCACATCAAAATGCATCAAAATGAACGAATCTTTTTCCAAGTCAATTCGTTCGTTTCGTTCGTTGAATGAACCAAATGACTCGGAAAAAGATTCGTTCATTTTAAGTTCAAACAGGAGAGTCACAATGTGCGTTAAAGAACAGAGCAAGGCGAGCATTCGAGCTTATAAAACTTAAACTTTGTTATTTATTTATTACATGAGCGATCGTTTCACTTGATAAGACCCTTATTCGTCTGGAATCGTTTAAAGCAAAAAACCTTAATTTCTTTTCGACTGAAGAAAGAAAGACATGGACATCTTGGATGACATGACATGGGGGTGAGTAAATTATCAGCAAAAGTTTTTTTAAAAGTCGTTCGGCTGGTTGTTCGATGCCAAACTGGTCCAAATTCGTTTAATTTTACAGTAGTTTGTATGTACAATGGCTATAATTTAAATTTTTATCGTGCGCGTTGAGCAAAAGTTCAGTTATCAAAATTCTGGCCTTTAGTTAATTTACTTTTAAAACTTTTATGTATATTTTTGTTTATACAATTTTAAATTCATATTATTAGGCCCATTTATTCGTTTAATTTTACAGGACTTTTTGTGTTGGCTACATTCCTGTATGCAAATAATAAGCGGAGCGGCCTGGTGTGGCTTTTGAACCACTCCAGTCCGCATATCCCAAATTTTTCTTGATTGATTTACTGTCCGCAAGATCCCCCGTGTTGCCAGGCTCTGAGCTCTCTGGTGTGGCGGCGTGAGTTCCCTGGCAAGTTGAATTTCGAGCTTCGGGTCACGTCACGAGCTCAAGCCCTCCACCAAGGACAGCAAGTTTGTTATTTCCTGTCCAAAACAAAGATTATAAGAACATGTCAACACATAAAAGTTTTTACAGCAGAATTGAATTCTGTTTGCATCACTGATTCTGTTATTTTCCTGTTTAATATCATGAAGCTGCATGAAACAATCTGTACTGTATAAAGCGCTATATAAAAGAAAGTGACTAGACTATGACAACAACATTAAAATAAACTCTGTTCACTCCACATATCTGAAAATAGATAAATGATAAATGAGAACAATCCTACTCTGTCTGACTGTTCTACTTCCTCACACCTGAAATCTCCTGAACTTGTCCAATCTACAAGAAGATCATTCTCTAATCCATTTATGCTGTAAGATCTGATCTAACGTCGGCCGTTTAGTTGGATCCTTTGTAAGGCACTGCCTAATCAGATCACTGCATTCTGTACCAATATTAATAAGAAGAGAGCTGGTTAGTCATGATGAGCATGTGACTTGGCATCTAAACATGATTAATGTAAGGTAACATGTTCTTTATCTTTACTTTAAAGGTGAAGCATAGAGTTTCTGCATCAAAGGGATGCATGCTTCACGCCTCAAACATCACAAAGGCAACTCTTACTGGTTCAGAAAAATCTTACTTCACCTTTAACTGTTTCTGTACAGAGCCTTTGCTTTATGTGTGTGCTTATGAAAGATTTCAATAGTATTCACTCACCTTTGGATAAGTTGGGGTTCACAAATATAACGTTTCCCCGTGTGAGTTCCTTTCTACTGACAAAAGGAGGACATGCGTTCGTCATCTCATATAACAACACGCCTAGAGCCCAGGCATTTGTTGGGACGGCGTGGAATCTCCTATCCGTGAAGACTTCAGGTGGGTAGTAAGTTCTTAATCCTGTAAGCAAGACATTCGCAAGTTGTTGAGCTTTTATGTTTTTCCAAAGTGTCAAATGATCAGTAGGTCACTACATTCAGGTTTCCACACTGCCAAAATGCTCACCAAAGTATACTCTGCTCTCGTAGCCGTCACTACTAAGAAGCTGACCGCACCCAAAGTCAATCAGCTTGAGCTCTAGCGTGTTTTTGTTGATCAGGAAGTTTCCCGGATGAATGTCATTATGAAAGACGCCATGTTCGATGCAGTGTTGTACTGCCAGCACAGCCTGTCTCATGATGACCTGTGCCGTTGGTTCATCAAGCTCAAAGCTACGGTGCATTAAGTCCAACAAGCTCTCACAAGGTTCGGGGTACTCCATGACGAGAGTGAATTTTCGAGGGTGTTCAAACCACTCGTACAGCTGTATGACGTGGGGGCTTCTGGGTTCTTGCCTCATCATTAGAAGCAGCGCCACTTCTGTTACGAGAGGTTCGGGATGCCCAGGCTAGAGAAAAGTAGAAGAGAGAAGATTAGCTGGGTACAAATCTCATTTTTTTAATGTACTTTTCTTTGACCTCTGTAGATACAGAGCCTTTTCAGCTTAAAGTTATTTGGTGCGTCTAGGCTTACTTGTCTGTAACATGTACAGCGAATGCTTCCTACAGGTGTATTGACTACAGTAATCAGCACTTAAACAACTAAATAGACATTCAACAACTTACTATAGCAAGATAACGATTGTTGTCAGTCTTGCTGATCTGCTTGATGGCAACCTGCAAAAAAACAAACAAAAAATGTTTCATTAACAGTAACAGTATTCAGGCACCTGACCTTGCACTAGGTATCAAACCACGATCTGTAAATTGTACTTGCAAAAATGTTTCTGCAGTTCGGTAATATTTACCTTTTTGCCATCCAGTTTCCGCATTCCCTCGTACACCCTGCCAAATCCCCCGGACCCAATCATCTCTCCTACCTCGAAGAGAGAAGCAAAGGACTCTGAAAAACAGAAACAATATTATAAATAAATAAGCTCGCTAGATCCTTTAAAAATAACAATAAAAGGTTACTGACTCAGATAAGTAATATGAATTGACTACATGTACTTACAATAGAGTTAAGGTTAGGATTAGTTAAGTATGCATAATTTACTGTACTTTAGTAAGTAGATGATGTACTAATTTGTAACTACGTCACCTTAAAATAAAGTGTTACCGGTAGCACTTTATTTCACAGTCCTGTTCCCCATGTACTTATTAAAGTTATTACAATAACTGGGTACTTGATATGCACCTTCACCTAAACCTAATCTTAACCCCTGTAGTTACCTTTTATGACATTAATATGGGGAGAATAATATTATTCTCAGAAAACAAGCCTTAATATATTTTTAGTGGAATACAAGACAACAATACTGTTTAAAATAATGATCAAGAAATAATGACTGTAGATTTACCATGATTGTGCTTGACGGCTGAGTGATCTCGGTCAGGCTCTGGGTCCAGATCTGGTGGAGGGATGAAAGGCTCCACAACATTCACAGCACTGCAGTGACAACGGCAGCCGAAATGCCGTTTCATAGCCTTCCACACCCTCCTGAGGAAACCACAAAGTCCTTTCTTCTCCCTATATTCTGAAATGTACAAAAAAAATATTGAAAAGACAACATCTCTGACCTCAAATTAAACAATGACAAAATTACACGTTACTGTTCGATTCTTATCTGTAATATTACAAATCCAAGTAATGCAAATATTATACGACGGCCCTGCTTCTGCTTAATGCCTGCATAAATGTCCCAAACTCTTATTTCACAATATTTACTATTGAGTATTAAAAAGAATTCTTGCAATTGCAAATGTTACGGAAACATTCTGTTTAATAATTTTGCAAACATTATGGAAACAAAAAGAACATTTTAACGTTAGCTAAATTATGCTGAGCAACGGTAAATATGACTAGAGATTAACCTGTTAAATACTTGACGCAGTCTTATGCATAAAATAGGAAAATCAGTACACTTTACACCCCTCACTCCTATTTCAATCTCACCTGTTGAGCTCTTGTTGGCAGGAGACGCCTCCACGGCACCCTGAGCTATCAGACCATTAGCGGTCACTGCTGGCTCCACGGGAACCTGACCTGGCAGCGGAGGACACATCATCTCTCGGAGGCTGTTGGACGCGGACAAACTCCAGAGGCCACAACTGTTCTGTTCACTTGGGCCGTCCGATCCCAAGCCACTCCACCTCCACTCAACGATGCATGACCCCCTGCTGCTGAGACTCAACTCTCCGACTCTGTGACTGGATCTGGAGCGGCCTGACACTGGAATATTTCAAATATCAAAAACAGTTGTTGTTTTTTATTAAATAATATAAATAATCAATGTCAGAGGTCACTTGTTATAAGTATATTGTTATAATAGAAGTGGACGTACATCCACCATCTGGGTTCTGCTGGCTGCCGCTCTGCCTCTTCCGGTGATCCTGACCTGTGAACACAGAACCAGAAAACTCAGAAGACAGAGGAGCTGAACCGTCAGAACTGAGTCTCCAAACCTCCAGACCAGCCGTCTGAGTGGAAGCAGCTCTCCCGGATCTGGAGAGGGCTGAGCCTAGAATATTTCAGACATCACATAGTTAGTAATGTTATGTTAATAATCAATGTTCAATGTCAGCAGTCAGTTATAAATTGCTCCTATAAAGTTGCTCAAAATTGAAAGGTTTATTTTACATGCAATAAGGAATCAAATACACGTGAGCACTTAGCTGAGAAATTTGGCGGATCAAATAAGTTATCTCGCACAAGTTTCAGCACATTAATTTAGTTCATCATCATCATACCATAACATAAACAAATGAAAAGTAGAGCACTCACCTCGTCTTTCACTCTTCTGAGCCATCAACGTCAACCTGCAATAGAAACAAGAAGTTAATTTCAAAATACAATACAAAAAAATAACACAGTACAACCCTCCTCAGAAATACTACCAAAATAAATCAAATAAATAAATAAAAATAATAAATAAATAAAACAAAAAAAAATTAAAAAAACAAATAAATTAAATAAAAAATTACATAAAATAACAAACTCCTAGTTTAACTCCCAGATAATAACAATTAGATATAAGCCTCCTCAGAAATAAGATAATGTTTAAAAAAAGAAAGAGTGGGAAAAAGGGAAAGGATCCTCCGATCTACTCCTCCAAGATGATCAGTTTTTTTCTCAGGAATTCTCCAAATAGCTTCGAAATCTGCACAGAAAATACTCGGCAAAACTCTCTGAATTCGCCTCGTCTCTCGAGCAAATGATTGCGATGTTTGAGTGTAAACAAACAAATTCATAAACCAACACGCATCGTTATAGCAACTAAAATTCAAATCATCATTGTACGCAGACTTGCAGTCGTCATCAATTCCTTTACATTTACTCGAAAACATCCCGATGTACAAGCGAAAATGTCGTCAAAACAAATAAAACTATCCGGACATAAATACTCATCTGGGCTTCTTTTTTTAAATGGGTAACGTTAACACTTCCTCCAGGTCAAAAATGGACGAAGCCTTAAAGTTTAACTTTATTTTTTTTCCTAGGATAACCATTGAAATATAGTTTTGTTCTATTTTCTGATTATTATTAAGAAGTTTTTGAGTTTTTATTATACTTTGCATTAATTCTATAATTTTTATGAGCTATTTTTTCCATTATATATATATATATATATATATATATATATGCAACATTTCACATCAAAATACTAGACGGTGGGCCGAGCGCGTTTTTCGTGTTGTTGATCGATCTCCATCGATAGAGTATACGTTTCTTTTATGTACGCTATTAAGTCATTATATGTAGTCAAATAAAATTTGTTGGCAATTCTGGTTTGATCACATATTTTCACAAAAGTATGTTTTATTTGTCAATAGTCTTAGGCAGATCGCGGGACAGCTCTAGTAGCTGAACCAATCGGATTGTAGCGTTTAACTCATTAAAAATACCAACCAATCGCAGACGACCGACTAGGACCCTGACATAGGCGGGAGTGACCTTAGCGGCAATGTTATTGTAGGCATAAATGTATATATTTAACATAAATAAAACACTTTATCTTGAATATGGAGTGTTGTGTGCATGTTACTAACTGTACATCAACAAACATCATACCCTTTTCATTAACAAGTTGGATCAAGTTGTACAATGTTCTTTAGAGTGTAGGGTGACTTTATTTTGATTACCAAAATCCAGGACACTCGTACACGGACCATCAAATGATACTCGAAGTTTACTCAAAGATGCCTTATTAATTTCAAAACACATTTAAAGTAAGTTATGCCTCCTCTGTATGGATAGAAAATGTTTATATTACAAGACACAAATTCAGATAGGCTTATCAGAGGTTACTCAACATGTTTTATTACGACAGGTTTCAAAAATAATGATAGAAATAATGTCTCTTCTGTATTAGAAAAATAAATATATAAATAACTAAAAGAAATACCCCCAAATTGAACAAAAATAGCTCTCACAAACTTACAAAAACGAACTAACAATAAATATATTTTTATCTTTAGTTTTCTTCCTCTTTATCCTAGTCCAGAAGCACTTCCTGTTTCAGTTTTTTAACTCTACATAAAAGCTGGGATAAAATACAACCAACAGAACATTTAAAACTGAATCAAAAAGTTAAACAAACATCTTTAAGATGTTTTCTTTACATGTGAAATAAAGAAAACAGTTACAAACTGAAATTACAAACAGCTTATCTTTCCCAGTAGTTTTTTGAAAACCAGGACATTTCATCACTTTATAAAAAACAGCCAGGATGGCCAGGACAGGATGTGAAAACAGGACTGTTGGTCACCAAAAAGCTGTGGAAAAATGTGAAATCACAGAAGGCCACATTCCAGATGTCCCAATTCATGTTGGTTAACATAGAGAATGCTATTTGCAGTATGCTAACAAAAGAAATATTGAGAGAGCCAGCAAGAAGAAAAGACAAAACAGGAAGTTGAAGGTTTGTACTCAGCATACTGCAGCTTTATAATGGTTAAGTGTAGCCTAGTTGTTTGACCTCATATGTTTGGATAAATCATGGTATAAAAGCTTAGAATCGTTATTAACCCCAAAACATAAGCTATTGATATTTAAATCTCAGAAATACTGAAAAAACATACATATATAATTGTATACTATAATTATATATATTTAAGTTAATTATTACATATTTATTCTTTGGTTAATTAAATATGTTCTAAGGTTGAATATGTATTATCTTATCATGACTACCTTTATAACTATATAGGGTACCAATTCAACAATTTGGTCAAGCAGGCTTTATTAATATTAGATGGCAGTAATAGGCTATACATAATGGTAGACCATTTAACATATATTAACAACATAAATAGATCCCTCTGAAACTATGCACACACACACACACACACAAAAAAAAAAAAAAAAAAAAAAAAAAAAAAACACTGCCCATGTAACATTAAAAGGTTTTTATGATGAACCGTAAAAACATTTAATTTTCATTGTTTCAGCAGAATAGATGTGTCAGGGCATAGTCAGATCAGGTCAAGATGTCTCTCACTGGAGGGCTGAGGATCTGGGATTACCTGGGGAAACAGATGAGTATAGTTGTAAAGTCAGACATGGGCAGTATTTCAATTAAATGCATTTTAAATATGTATTTAATTACTTTAGTGTATTTTGTAATTTGTATTTTGCAGGTGTGGGAAAAATAAAATGTAGTTTTGTAACAAAATATTTAAGACTTACAGATTATTGTGGGAGTATTTTTGTATTTCAAAATACTAATTACTTTAATTTAATTTAAATACATTTATTCACATCAGCTTTTGTATTTTATTTTGTTACATTTCATGAGCCAGTATTTGTATTTTGTAACAAAATTATTTTTGATGTATTTGTGCCCACCTCCGTAAACAGTGTAGTAAAATAATTAGTTCACGGTCTAATAAATGAGGATTTATATTTATGAAGCAGTTGATGTAAACTTATATGATAAATGTTATCTTTTCCACATTAATCTCTGTCTAATCGTCTTTCATATCCTAATTTACGGCGCTACAGCCTAATAGAACCACTATTTACGTTAACACGCATTGCTAAAATTACATCTAGCTAACGTTTTAACATGCTAACACGTTAAATCATGCTAACGCTATAAGATAGGTATAAACAGCAGTACTTACCGGAGCCATTTACGTTACACCTGGAATTTTGGATGCCGGTGTTAATGTTTCTCGACTTCGGATAGGATTCCGGCTGGAAAATGTTTTATTTTGTAGACTTTGTCAGAGACGATTTATGGTGTGAACCTGTGGCTAGCTAGCTAGCTAGAAACAAGCAATAACAAGTCGTGATAAATGATAATATATTTTGAACGAATACTATTGGCAGACGTTAGTCACGTGACGATAGAATTTGTTTTTTGATTGGTTAGAGCCATAGTACTCCGTCGCCTTTGCCTAATCCGTTTATGAATCGTAAATTTAGTTTTCAAAAAACTATGATCGACTTGACACTGCCAACAAACGGATACGTGTTCAAAAAATGGATTTAGTTTATGTGAAAAAAGCAGCTACTCTATCCTTGAGGATCAATCATTTCAAAAACTAAAGCAGATAGCAGCGTTCGGCCCACCGTCTACAGTGCCAGCCTATTAAAAAATTTCAACTAGAAGAGCGCCATCTAGTGGCTTTAAAAAAAAAGTTATGTCCTGTATGTGTGCAATGTCCTGTACCAGCCTGTAGGCTGCCTAATAGCTTCCTATACAAGTACAGTAAGTTACATAGAAAGGCTTTTTGATTCTTTTTGTTGTTTTAGACATGATTTCTCGATCTTATTGGGGTTTTTTTTAATTTAGATATACATTTAGATATTCTAAAAGACTACTTTATTTTTTTTCAACAACTTTTTTAGTTACGTATCAGGTTTTGCATTATGATTAGAATCAATGAAACTGCACTTGAGCGAGATTTTTTTTTTTTCATTTGTCGATTTTATTTTGCATATTCTGTACAATTTTTTTTCTGCACAGTGGCTGATCTGTAGCTTGGACCACCAAAAGTTTCTCAGAGTTTTCCTATTTTTTCGTATTTCCCATTCATTTCCTATATCGGTCGGAGGAAGCTAAGTGCACTATTTTTTACGACCCTTTAACATATCAGAATCATCTCCTTATTTTTTTTTTGTGTGTGTGTTCATATAGGTAATAATGTCAAAAAAAATTACTTGAATCAATGATCAGCACTAATGAAGAAAAATTAGGAAAAAAATATCTTTTTTTGTGTGTGTTCTTATTTATTTTAAGACATTTGGGTATATTTATGGTGGTCGACAGATAATAATTTTATAACTTCTATTGCGCTCTTGGCGTCCAATTTCGAATAGGAACACAACTGCCCTGAAATGATAGACAGACAGGAAGTCTGGAAGAAAAAATTCAAAACGTAAAAGTTTTCGGTCATTTTTGCGAAGAAGTCCAGAGGGATACAAAAGATAGAGTAGGCCTACTTGCATGCTAATAATGACTACTGACTTTTAAAGCCAGACACACACGCTTCTGAAAAGCTTGTTGTGTGTGTGAGAGAGAGAGAGTCGTGTGTGGCGCAATATTTATATAGGCCTAAAGATTGTGCTTTCCGCGTCCGCATAAGATTGCCTTTATGTCGAAGTGGTATTAGTATGGAAGCTTGTTTCCGCCACAAAATACAATAAAATTAAAACAGGCTTCCTGTCTGTCTATCATTTCAGGCCAGTTGTGTTCATATGCGAAATCGGAAGCCAAGAGCACAATAGAAGTAATAAAATTATTATCTGTTGACCACCATAAACATACCCAAATGTCTTAAAATAAATAAGAAAACACACACAAAAAAATTAAGTTACCCTTTAAATATGGAGGCTAAATCTGGCAAAAGTTATAAAACAGTGCTTACCTTTAATTGCCTGGGATCCTCACTGGCCACAGACAAACTGCAGTTAAAGGGACAGTTCTCCCTAAAATGAACATCAAGTCATCATTTACTTACCCTTGTGTTGTTTAAAAGGAGCTACATGTAACTTTTCTTCCTAAATTAATCCTTTTTTATTGCCTGTGTGTGAAGGGGTTGTAATCACACATCCACTTGTCGGGTTTTGCTATTACTTCTGAAGCTATTTCTATGTGAAGTCTCCGGGTCGGATTTTCTGCGAAATCCATCGGATCCGGATGTGACATAGATGCGCGCTCTCTCCTTTTTATGTACAGCCTATGCGACGGCACTGCAGCTAACGACATGGAGTCTGATATAACACCAAAAAACGACCTGCCTCCAGCGCAACACGGACTCCAACACAACCAACATAAATATAAAAAAAAGTCCTGCTTGTCCATATACACTCAGCTAACAGATTGTTTGGAACACCATACTAATACTGTGTTTAACCGCCTTAAAAAAACTGCCTTAATTCTATGTGGCATTGATTCAACAAGGTGCTGAAAGCATTAGAAATGTTGGCCCATATTGACAGGATAGCATCTTGTAGTTGATGAATCTTTGTGGGATGCACATCCAGGGCGCAAAGCTCCCGTTCCACCACATCCCAAAGATGCTCTATTGGGTTGAGATCTGGTGACTGTGGGGGCCATTTTAGTACAGCAAACTCATTGTCATGTTTAAGAAACCAATTTGAAATGATTCGAGCTTTGTGACATGGTGTATTATCCTGCTGGCAGTAGACATCAGAGGATGGGTACATGGCGGCCTTTAAGGGATGGACATGCACAGTGGTAGCAAAGCATGATGGATCCATGTTGTCATTTTGTTTACGCCAAATTCTGACTCTACCATCTGAATGTCTGAACAGAAATCTAGACACATCAGACCACGCAACATTTTTCCAGTCTTCAACTGCCCAATTTTGGTGAGCTCTTGCAAATTGTAGCCTCTTTTTCCTATTTGTAGTGGAGATGAGTGGTACCCGGTGGGGTCTTCTGCTGCTGTAGCCCATCTGCCTCAAGGTTGAGCGTGTTGTGGCTTCACAAATGCTTTGCTGCATACCTCGGTTGTAACGAGTGGTTATTTCAGTCAAAGTTGCTCTTCTATCAGCTTGACCTCTAGCATCAACAAGGCATTTTCGCCCACAGGACTGCTGCAAACTGGATGTTTTTTCCCTTTTCACACCATTCTTTGTAAACCCTAGTAATAGTTGTGTAAATCGTGAAAATCCCAGTAACTGAGCAGATTATGAAATACTCAGTCTGGCCCCAACAACCATGCCACGCTCAAAATTGTCTGAATCACCTTTCTTTCCCATTCTGACATTCAGTTTGGAGTTTGTCTTGACCAGGATCGAGCCCTAAATACATTACATACTTACAAGCCGCGTAATGATTCTTCACAATTGCCCTTCCAAAACAAGCCTGGCTACGCACTTCCGCCCAATTTCATTTTCCTTCAGTACTACGTCCGGGACTGCTGTATATTCTTAGGTTTCCAGAAATCTAGGACCAATCAGCGAATTTTTTTCTAGGACCAATCAGCGAATAGAGGGAGTGGCTGAGAACGATGACGTTGATGTAGCACACCAGTTTGAGTTTCAGAAAGACATGAGAAAAGCTATTCAGTCAAAAACGGCCAAATATACAGAATTTAAAGCCGGGGCAAGAACAATGTTTGCTAAGTTTAGTTGGTGGCCATGATGTTGTGGCACTCATCCTATCTAAAAAAAATTAGCATATTTTTTTTTTTTTTTTGAATCAACTAATTAACTCTAAACACCTCAAAAGATTCCTGAGGCTTTTAAAAACTCCCAGCCTGTTTCATTACTCAAAACCGCCATCATGGGTAAGACTGCCGACCTGACTGCTGTCCAGAAGGCCATTATTGACACCCTCAAGCAAGAAAGAGGGTAAGACACAGAAAGAAATTTCTGAACAAATAGGCTGTTCCCAGAGTGCTGTTTCAAGGCAACTCAGTGGGAAGGACCCTGAGGAAGATTGTGGAGAAGGACCGATTCCAGACCTTGGGGGACCTGCGGAAGCAGTGGACTGAGTCTGGAGTAGAAACATCCAGAACCACTGTGCACAGGCGTGTGCAGGAAATGGGCTACAGGTGCCGCATTCTCCAGGTCAAGCCACTTTTGAACCAGAAAAAGCGGCAGAAGCGCCTGACCTGGGCTACAGAGAAGCAGCACTGAACTGTTGCTCAGTGGTCCAAAGTACTTTTTTCGGATGAAAGCAAATTTTGCATGTCATTCGGAAAATCAAGGGGCCAGAGTCTGGAGGAAGACTGGGGAGAAGGAAATGCCAAAATGCCTGAAGTTCAGTGTCAAGTAGCCACAGTCAGTGATGGTCTGGGGTGCCATGTCAGCTGCTGGTGTTGGTCCACTGTGTTTTATCAAGGGCAGGGTCAATGCAGCTAGCTATCAGGAGATTTTGGAGCACTTCATGCTTCCATCTGCTGAAAGGCTTTATGGAGATGAAGATTTCATTTTTCAGCACGACCTGGCACCTGCTCACAGTGCCAAAACCACTGGTAAATGGTTAACTGACCATGGTATTACTGTGCTCAATTGGCCTGCTAACTCTCCTGACCTGAACCCCATAGAGAATCTGTGGGATATTGTGAAGAGAAAGTTGAGAGACGCAAGACCCAACACTCTGGATGAGCTTAAGGCCGCTATCGAAGCATCCTGGGCCTCCATAACACCTCAGCAGTGAGGTGTTGTTTTGTATTAAAAACACTTCTTTCATTGGTCGGATGAAATATGCCAATTTTTGGAGATAGGAATTTTGGGTTTTCATGAGCTGTATGCCAAAACAATAAAAGACCTGAAATATTTCAGTTGGTGTGCAATGAATGTAAAATATGTGAAAGTTTAATTTTTATCATTACATTATGGAAAATAATGAACTTTATCACAATATGCTAATTTTTTTAGAAGGACCATATGGGCTAGAAGGCGCCTCATAGTGGTCTAACCCTAACACTACACCAGACCTAAACCTACTCATAACCGAAGCATGTTATAGGCTATTGACGCTAAAGGGTGCCATGTCAAAAGCGTCACCTACATGACGCCCTAGGATGAGAATGCGTTGAAAATAAATGTTCACCAGCCTATAACTGCCTGTGTTTTTACTGTAGTAATTTCCTGTGTGTTGTTTTTACAAAAATGTGTACATTACACATTTTAGAGTGTATTGTAAATTGTAATAATCACATACATGTACTGCATTTATTTTTACAATAAATGGCTGTGAAGTAATAGCGTATAATTATTACAGTATATTGCTGGTGAGTCTGATCATTCGGACTTATTGTTGCCGGCCGACCACACGTTAGCGATTGGCTATGGGAGATCCTGAGTGACTCTAGGCAGATCCAATAGTTTTGAACTTTAACAGAGAACCCGCCTACAAGGAAGTAAACGTTTCTCAACGAGAGAGGCCCGACTCTCTGTACAAATGAAATGTACGAGAGTCTGGTTGAACCAGGCAATCCCAAAACTGTGTCCCACTGTAAAAATAGTGGTAGGCATATGACTTTGGAGTAAATAATGATGACAGAATCTGTGAACTCTTCAAATAAGCTTCAAGACTGACATTTTTTTTCTTTAGATGAAACTTAAAATAACCATATGTATATCCAGTCTTCTAATTATTGATGGAGTTCTATTCCCTTGTAGCTAACACTGAAAAAACAGAGCATCTAAATTGACTTTTTCTGAGAGGAATAACACAGTCCCCTCTTTCTCCAGCCCTTGTGGTGATAACCTAATAAACACAAGGTGATGGTATCAATTTAACTTGCAATAGAAAGATCAGGACAGGTTTGTGACATTTACCTTAGTTAAAATAATTCACACTACTACACTTCTTTGGTATGGGAAATCTAGATTTTAATACATTTGTAACCCTACAGTGTGTTTGTACCCTTTGGCTTAACTTTAGGATCCAGAGAATGTGAGCGGAGTGGAGCGCGTGCGAGCGGGGAGCACGAGCGGGCGGATCTTGGACAGAGCGCAGAGCGGCATTTTTAAAAGGACGGAGCGTCGCTCTATAGGCTAGATATGGAAAGCAATTCTTTTCTCTTTTTTTAAGTTTGAGCCAATTTAAACTGTTATCCAAGCGCTCTCTGCGCAAAAGTTCAGATAGATATAAGTCTGGTGGCCTAATAGTTAATTTACTCTTTA
The DNA here is from genome assembly GCF_016745375.1 of Pimephales promelas. The sequence goes on from NW_024121987.1 coordinate 14,599,516, forward strand.
ATTTAACACTTTGATGTAGGCCTATAGCCAAATTTTTATTTATATAATTAGGCCCATTGATTTGTTTAATTTTACAGCTTTTTTTGTGTGCAACTGATTCAGGCCTAAGCCAATTTAAATTTTAATAGGGTGCGCTGCACAAAAGTTCAGTTAGGCTTATTTTAATCTGACCTAATAATTAATAACTTTTAAACATTTATGTATATATCTTTTTTACATTTTTGTTTATATCATTTTTGGTTATATTATTAGGCCCATTTATTCGTTTAATTTTTTTTTCCCACCTCCACCCCCCCTCTTCGGGGGACAACTTTATATTATATTATATTATATTATATTATATTTCTGTATAAGAGCGAGATCTGTCCAAGATCCAATTTAAACTGTTATCCACGCGTTCTCTGCGCAAAGGTTCAGATAGATATAAGTCTGGTGGCCTAATAGTTAATTTACTCTTTAATTTAACACTTTGATGTAGCCCTATAGCCAAATTTTTATTTATATAATTAGGCGCATTGATTCGTTTAATTTTACAGCTTTTTTTTGTGTGCAACTGATTCAGGCCTAAGCCAATTTAAATTTTAATAGGGTGCGCTGCACAAAAGTTCAGTTAGGCTTATTTTAATCTGACCTAATAATTAATAACTTTTAAACATTTATGTATATATCTATTTTACATTTTTGTTTATATCATTTTTGGTTATATTATTAGGCCCATTTATTCGTTTAATTTTTTTCCCACCTCCACCCCCCCTCTTCAGGGGACAACTTTATATTATATTATATTTCTGTATAAGAGCAAGATCTGTCCAAGATCCAATTTAAACTGTTATCCACGCGCTCTCTGCGCAAAAGTTCAGATAGATATAAGTCTGGTGGCCTAATAGTTAATTTACTTTTTAATTTAACACTTTGATGTAGGCCTATAGCCAAATTTTTATTTATATAATTAGGCGCATTGATTCGTTTAATTTTACAGCTTTTTTTGTGTACAACTGATTTAGGCCTAAGCCAATTTAAATTTTAATAGCGTGCGCTGCACAAAAGTTCAGTTAGGCTTATTTTAATCTGACCTAATAATTAATTACTTTTAAACATTTATGTATATATTTTTACATTTTTGTTTATATCATTTTTGGTTATATTATTAGGCCCATTTATTCGTTTAATTTTTTTTCCCACCTCCACCCCCCCTCTTCGGGAGACAACTTTATATTTAACTTTATATTATATTATATTATATTTAGGGCTGTCAAATGATTAATCACGATTAATCACATCCAAAATAAAAGTTTTGTTTACATGATATATGTGGGTAAACTGTGTATAATTATTTTCTATGTATATAAATACACACATATGCATGTATATTTATATTTATATATATATCTATATTTATATATATATAATTTATATATAAATCTATTATATACAGTATATACATAAATATTTGCTTAATATATACAAGCTATTTATATATATAAAATAATTATATACAGTTTACCCACATATATCATGTAAACAAAAACTTTTATTTTGGATGTGATTAATCACGATTAATCATTTGACAGCCCTTATATTATATTATATTATATTATATTATATTATATTATATTATATTATATTATATTATATTATATTATATTAAATTATATTATATTATATTATACAGAAACTGTGATATCTTTTTTAAAGTAGTTCACTTTAAAAAAAAACTTTTGCTGATAATTTACTCACCCCCATGTCATCCAAGATGTCCATGTCTTTCTTTCTTCAGTCGAAAAGAAATTAAGGTTTTTGATTAAAACATTCCAGCATTTTTCTTCATATAATGGACTTCAATGGGAACCAAACGGTTCAAGGTCCAAAAGACATTTTCACTGCAAAATGCAAACTGTTAAAAGGGCTTTAAACAATTCCAGATGATGAATAAGGGTCTTATCAAGTGAAACGATCGCTCATTTAAAAAAAATAACAAAGTTTAAGTTTTATAAGCTCAAATGCTCACATCAAAATGCATCAAAATGAACGAATCTTTTTCCAAGTCAATTCGTTCGTTTCGTTCGTTCAATGAACCAAATGACTCGGAAAAAGATTCGTTCATTTTGAGTTCAAACAGGAGAGTCACAATGTGCGTTAAAGAACAGAGCAAGGCGAGCATTCGAGCTTATAAAACTTAAACTTTGTTATTTATTTATTAAATGAGCGATCGTTTCACTTGATAAGACCCTTATTCGTCTGGAATCGTTTAAAGCAAAAAACCTTAATTTCTTTTCGACTGAAGAAAGAAAGACATGGACATCTTGGATGACATGACATGGGGGTGAGTAAATTATCAGCAAAAGTTTTTTTAAAAGTCGTTCGGCTGGTTGTTCGATGCCAAACTGGTCCAAATTCGTTTAATTTTACAGTAGTTTGTATGTACAATGGCTATAATTTAAATTTTTATCGTGCGCGTTGAGCAAAAGTTCAGTTATCAAAATTCTGGCCTTTAGTTAATTTACTTTTAAAACTTTTATGTATATTTTTGTTTATACAATTTTAAATTAATATTATTAGGCCCATTTATTCGTTTAATTTTACAGGACTTTTTGTGTAGGCTGTTCTCACATAGGCTAGTCCTAATATGTAATTTGAAATGAAACATTTCTGTTTGGAAAATGTTGTTGTTGGTCTTTAGTTCTTTGAAATACAAATTCATGCCGATTTGAGTGGAGCGCGAAGCAAACTGCGTTAAGCGCCGAGCGATAATAAGCGGAGCGGCCTGGTGTGGCTTTTGAACCGCTCCAGTCCGCACATCCCAAATTTTTCTTGATTGATTTACTGTCCGCAAGATCCCCCGTGTTGCCAGGCTCTGAGCTCTCTGGTGTGGCGGCGTGAGTTCCCTGGCGAGTTGGATTTCGAGCTTCGGGTCACGTCACGAGCTCAAGCCCTCCACCAAGGACAGCAAGTTTGTGATTTCCTGTCCAAAACAAAGATTATAAGAACATGTCAACACATAAAAGTTTTTACAGCAGAATTGAATTCTGTTTGCATCACTGATTCTGTTATTTTCCTGTTTAATATCATGAAGCTGCATGAAACAATCTGTACTGTATAAAGCGCTATATAAAAGAAAGTGACTAGACTATGACAACAACATTAAAATAAACTCTGTTCACTCCACATATCTGAAAATAGATAAATGATAAATGAGAACAATCCTACTCTGTCTGACTGTTCTACTTCCTCACACCTGAAATCTCCTGAACTTGTCCAATCTACAAGAAGATCATTCTCTAATCCATTTATGCTGTAAGATCTGATCTAACGTCGGCCGTTTAGTTGGATCCTTTGTAAGGCACTGCCTAATCAGATCACTGCATTCTGTACCAATATTAATAAGAAGAGAGCTGGTTAGTCATGATGAGCATGTGACTTGGCATCTAAACATGATTAATGTAAGGTAACATGTTCTTTATCTTTACTTTAAAGGTGAAGTATAGAGTTTCTGCATCAAAGGGATGCATGCTTCACGCCTCAAACATCACAAAGGCAACTCTTACTGGTTCAGAAAAATCTTACTTCACCTTTAACTGTTTCTGTACAGAGCCTTTGCTTTATGTGTGTGCTTATCAAAGATTTCAATATTATTCACTCACCTTTGGATAAGTTGGGGTTCACAAATATAACGTTGCCCCGTGTGAGTTCCTTTCTACTGACAAAAGGAGGACATGCGTTCGTCATCTCATATAACAACACGCCTAGAGCCCAGGCATTTGTTGGGACGGCGTGGAATCTCCTATCCGTGAAGACTTCAGGTGGGTAGTAAGTTCTTAATCCTGTAAGCAAGACATTCGCACGTTGTTGAGCTTTTTTGTTTTTCCAAAGTGTCAAATAATCAGTAGGTCACTACATTCAGGTTTCCACACTGCCAAAATGCTCACCAAAGTATACTCTGCTCTCGTAGCCGTCACTACTAAGAAGCTGACCGCACCCAAAGTCAATCAGCTTGAGCTCTAGCGTGTTTTTGTTGATCAGGAAGTTTCCCGGATGAATGTCATTATGAAAGACGCCATGTTCGATGCAGTGTTGTACTGCCAGCACAGCCTGTCTCATGATGACCTGTGCCGTTGGTTCATCAAGCTCAAAGCTACGGTGCATTAAGTCCAACAAGCTCTCACAAGGTTCGGGGTACTCCATGACGAGAGTGAATTTTCGAGGGTGTTCAAACCACTCGTACAGCTGTATGACGTGGGGGCTTCTGGGTTCTTGCCTCATCATTAGAAGCAGCGCCACTTCTGTTACGAGAGGTTCGGGATGCCCAGGCTAGAGAAAAGTAGAAGAGAGAAGATTAGCTAGGTACAAATCTCATTTTTTTAATGTACTTTTCTTTGACCTCTGTAGATACAGAGCCTTTTCAGCTTAAAGTTATTTGGTGCGTCTAGGCTTACTTGTCTGTAACATGTACAGCGAATGCTTCCTACAGGTGTATTGACTACAGTAATCAGCACTTAAACAACTAAATACACATTCAACAACTTACTATAGCAAGATAACGATTGTTGTCAGTCTTGCTGATCTGCTTGATGGCAACCTGCAAAAAAACAAACAAAAAATGTTTCATTAACAGTAACAGTATTCAGGCACCTGACCTTGCACTAGGTATCAAACCACGATCTGTAAATTGTACTTGCAAAAATGTTTCTGCAGTTCGGTAATATTTACCTTTTTGCCATCAAGTTTCCGCATTCCCTCGTACACCCTGCCAAATCCCCCGGACCCAATCATCTCTCCTACCTCGAAGAGAGAAGCAAAGGACTCTGAAAAACAGAAACAATATTAGAAATAAATAAGCTCGCTAGATCCTTTGAAAATAACAATAAAAGGTTACTGACTCAGACAAGTAATATGAATTGACTACATGTACTTACAATAGAGTTAAGGTTAGGATTAGTTAAGTATGCATAATTTACTGTACTTTAGTAAGTAGATGATGTACTAATTTGTAACTACGTCACCTTAAAATAAAGTGTTACCGGTAGCACTTTATTTCACAGTCCTGTTCCCCATGTACTTATTAAAGTTATTACAATAACTGGGTACTTGATACGCACCTTCACCTAAACCTAATCTTAACCCCTGTAGTTACCTTTTATGACATTAATATGGGGAGAATAATATTATTCTCAGAAAACAAGCCTTAATATATTTTTAGTGGAATACAAGACAACAATACTGTTTAAAATAATGATCAAGAAATAATGACTGTAGATTTACCATGATTGTGCTTGATGGCTGAGTGATCTGGGTCAGGCTCTGGGTCCAGATCTGGTGGAGGGATGAAAGGCTCCACAACATTCACAGCACTGCAGTGACAACGGCAGCCGAAATGCCGTTTCATAGCCTTCCACACCCTCCTGAGGAAACCGCAAAGTCCTTTCTTCTCCCTATATTCTGAAATGTAGAAAAAAAATATTGAAAAGACAACATCTCTGACCTCAAATTAAACAATGACAAAATTACACGTTACTGTTCGATTCTTATCTGTAATATTACAAATCCAAGTAATGCAAATATTATACGACGGCCCTGCTTCTGCTTAATGCCTGCATAAATGTCCCAAACTCTTATTTCACAATATTTACTATTGAGTATTAAAAAGAATTCTTGCAATTGCAAATGTTACGGAAACATTCTGTTTAATAATTTGCAAACATTATGGAAACAAAAAGAACATTTTAACGTTAGCTAAATTATGCTGAGCAACGGTAAATATGACTAGAGATTAACCTGTTAAATACTTGACGCAGTCTTATGCATAAAATAGGAAAATCAGTACACTTTACACCCCTCACTCCTATTTCAATCTCACCTGTTGAGCTCTTGTTGGCAGGAGACGCCTCCACGGCACCCTGAGCTATCAGACCATTAGCGGTCACTGCTGGCTCCACGGGAACCTGACCTGGCAGCGGAGGACACATCATCTCTCGGAGGCTGTTGGACGCGGACAAACTCCAGAGGCCACAACTGTTCTGTTCACTTGGGCCGTCCGATCCCAAGCCACTCCACCTCCACTCAACGATGCATGACCCCCTGCTGCTGAGACTCAACTCTCCGACTCTGTGACTGGATCTGGAGTGGCCTGACACTGGAATATTTCAAATATCAAAAACAGTTGTTGTTTTTTATTAAATAATATAAATAATCAATGTCAGAGGTCACTTGTTATAAGTATATTGTTATAATAGAAGTGGACGTACATCCACCATCTGGGTTCTGCTGGCTGCCGCTCTGCCTCTTCCGGTGATCCTGACCTGTGAACACAGAACCAGAAAACTCAGAAGACAGAGGAGCTGAACCGTCAGAACTGAGTCTCCAAACCTCCAGACCAGCCGTCTGAGTGGAAGCAGCTCTCCCGGATCTGGAGAGGCCTGAGCCTAGAATATTTTAGACATCACATAACCTTAGTTAGTAATGTTTTGATATAATCAATGTTCAATGTCAGCAGTCAGTTATAAATTGCTCCTAAATATTTGCTCAAAATTGAAAGGTTTATTTTACATGCAATAAGGAATCAAATACACGTGATCACTTAGCTGAGAAATGTGTTATCTCGCACAAGTTTCTGCACATTAATTTAGTCCATCATCATCATACCATAACATAAACAAATGAAAAGTAAAGCACTCACCTCGTCTTTCACTCTTCTGAGCCATCAACGTCCTCCAACCTGCAATAGAAACAAGAAGTTAATTTCAAAATACAATACAAAAAAAAAATAACACAGTACAACCCTCCTCAGAAATAGCTACTACCAAAAGAAATCAAATAAAAAAAAATTAAAAAATAAGAAATAAAAAAAACAAAAACAATCAAATTAAATACAAAATTGAATAAAACTATAAACTCCAAGTTTAACTCCCAGATACAATTAGAAGCCTCCTCAGATATAAAATGATAATGAAAAAAAAGAGGGGGGAAAAGGGAAAGGATATCCTCCGATCTACTCCTCCAAGAAGATTATTAGTTTTCTCTCAGGAATTCTCCAAATAGCGTCGAAATCTGCACGGAAAATACTCGGCAAAACTCTCTGAATTCGCCTCGTCTCTCGAGCAAAAGATTGCGATGTTTGAGTGTAAACAAACAAATTCATAAACCAACACGCATCGTTATAGCAACTAAAATTCAAATCATCATTGTACGCAGACCTGCAGTCGTCATCAATTCCTTTACATTTACTTGAAAAAATCCCGATGTACAAGCGAAAATGTCGTCAAAACAAATAAAACTATCCGGACATACTCATCTGGGCTTCTTCGTAAATTGGTTAAACTTAGCTTCCTCCCGGTCAAAAACTGACGAAGCCTTAAAATTTTACTTTATTTTTTCCCAGGATAATATTTTCTGATTATTATATAGAATTTTTACAGTTTTTATGATACTTTGCATTAATTATATAATTTTATGAGCTATTTTTTTCCATTAGAATTTATATATACTGTGTGGGTGTGTGTATATATATATATATATATATATATATATATATATATATAATTTTACATTTATTAAAAAAAATAAATGCAACATTTCACATCAAAAATGTTCAAGTAAAAGAGAAGAACGCCATCTAGTGGCTTTAAAAAATAGTTACATGTGTGCAATGTCCTGTGCCAGCCTGTAGGCTGCCTATAGCTTCCTATATAAATACATGGAAAGACTTTTTGATTTCTTTTGTTGTTTTAGACATGATTTCTCTATCTTATTCGTTTTTTTTTTTAATTTATATATACATTTAGATATTCTAAAAGACTACTTTATTTTTATTTTTTTAGATACATATCAGGTTTTGCATTATGATTACAATCAATCAAACTATAGGCTAGCATTTGGTTAGAAAGGGAACACAATGCAAACATTTTTGTTACTCAGTATTTGGTCATTCAAATAATTGAACAAAATAAGGGATGGTTAGTGATAATTCAAAACACTTTATACAGACATTTTGCCTGTATAATAAATTGGTATTTTTATTCATTTTAATTCAGTAAGTAATAAAAACTTCTGAAGGGAACAGCAATGATCGAACAGAAATAAACATAAAATAATGATAATTAAGTTAATTCTCTCTCTCTCTCTCTCTCTCTCTCTCTCTCTCTCTCTCTCTCTCTCTCTCTCTCTCTCTCTCTCTCTCTGTGTGTGTGTGTGTGTGTTTGCATTTGAGCAAGAGTCTCTTTTGTATTTTGTGGGGGGGGGGGGGGGGTCTTATTTGAACTCTTGATGTTTTAGAGTGTCACCCCTTCATTGCTGTACACTTTTTTTTTTGCACCGTGGCTGATTTGTAACTAGTACCACCAAAAATTTCTTTCCTATTTTTTCGTATTTCCCATTCGGTCATTTTTGACCGGGAGGAAGCTAAGTGTCACGTGTGACTATTTTTTACGACCCTTTAACATATCAGAATCATCTCCTTATTTTTTTTTATTTTTTTGTGTGTGTGTTCATATAGGTAATACAACAAAAGTCATACATTTGCATACTTCAGTTCACCTTTAAAGTAAAGATTAAGAACATGATACCTTTTTTTAATCATGTTTTGATGCCAAGTCACTTGCTCATCATGACTAACCAGCTCTCTTCTTATTAATATTGGTACAGAATGCAGTGATCTGATTAGTCAGTGCCTTACAAAGGATACAACTAATAGTCCTTTACAAAAAAATTAAACAATGGGCTCTATACACTGCGGTATTTCCAGTGAAGGTCTAAGGATGCTCGATAACTTCCGATCGTAGAGTCCAGTACAATACCAAGAATGTATATTGAATTTTATTGGTATGCAGATATGAGGTATGCAGCAAAGCATTTGTGAAGTCACAACACGCACAACCTTGAGGCGGATGGGCTACGACAGCAGAAGACCCCACCGGGTACCACTCATCTCCACTACAAATAGGAAAAAGAGGCTACAATTTGCAAGAGCTCAACAAAATTGGACAGTTGAAGACTGGAAAAATGTTGCCTGATCTAATGAGTCTCGATTTCTGTTCAGATGGTTCAGAATGAGAACATCGGTCCATCATGCCTTGTTACCACTTGTGCAGGCTGGTGGTGGTGGTGTAATGTTGTGGGGGATGTTTTCTTGGCACACTTTAGGCCCCTTAGTGCCAATTTGGCATCGTTTAAATGCCACGGCCTAACTGAGCATTGTTTCTGACCATGTCCATCCCTTTATGGCCACCATGTAACCATCCTCTGATGCACAATGTCACAAAGCTCGAATCATTTCAAATTGGTTTCTTGAACATGACAATGAGTTCACCGTACTAAAATGGCCCCCACAGTCACCAGATCTCAACCCAATAGAGCATCTTTGGGATGTGGTGGAACAGGAGCTTTGTGCCCTGGATGTGCATCCCACATCCCTCCATCAACTGCAAGATGCTATCCTATCAGTATGGGCCAACATTTTGAAATAATGCTTTCAGCACCTTGTTGAATCAATGACACATAGAGTTCTGAAGGCGAAAGGGGGTTAAACACAGTATTAGTATGGTGTTCCTAATAATCCTTTAGGTGAGTGTGTAGTAAAGAAACTCAGTCTTTTACCATTAAAATCACAATCATTTTTTACAGTGCAGTTTTTAGGGTGTGCTAGGTAGTTGTTAGGCCAAGTCGAATGAACCTTTGCTGCATCCCAATTACAATTCCTAAATAGTATTAGAAATTAGTGTGTTCCAAACCATATATGTTGAAAGGAGTATTTATACACAGGTGATCTACTTTTTCCAGTTAGAAAGTGTTCAAACATAGTGGACGTCAGAGTCTGACGGTTAAGTAGAGAGGTTTATGCTGCATTCCAGATGAGGTTAAATGTGTGAATATCCCAAATTAAATGTCCCATTTCAGACTTCGATGAGTTCCAGACAATCAGATGTCGAGTTCACATGTTGACCTTATGATGTCACCAAGACAAGAAACTGAATAAAAAACAACAACATAAAATCGCATTGAAAACAGTTGACATAAAAAACAAAAATGAAGGTGCCATTGCATAAACTTAATGTCTGATATAGTTTGTTTTTACCTTTATGCTCATTGGAAACAGGATTTACAGACATCTTGGAAGTGATGTCAAATGGCACATCTAGCTGAGGTTGGGGTTGGTCGGTAGCCAAGTTCAAAGGTCAAATGTCTGACTTTGAATGTCGTTCCAATGTATTCACTCCATGCCGTAATTACCGTAGTATCAAGATGACAGCATGTGACTGTTATTCTGAGCTGAATTATAGTTGGTACCTATCAATGAATCTGCAGCGGTCAGGTGGTACAGCAGTCATGTGGTACAAGTGGGAGCTCTCAGACAATTCCCATTTTATAATCTGTAATTACGAGCTCTCTGAGGACGTGAATGCTTTTTACGAGTAATTACGACACGGCCTGAAACGCACCATTATTTCCAAGAACAAGGTGGGGAAAATTTGAAATCCCTTGAAATCCCTTGGAGTCAGAGGCTCCAAACTGAAAAAAAAACCCCTCAAAAACCTGGCAGAGGAGGCACAGCAGGGGAGCTTTTTGGCTCTTGATGAGACAAGAAGTGCCTTGGGGTGTACTCACCTCTGCTTCCAACCTGTTACACACTCTAAAGTATATTTTCTTCATGAAAAAAGTACATACTAAGAGGGTATAGTATAAAGGCCTGTTCACACCAGGACGAATTTCGCGCACGTTATTCACCAACGTTTAACGCCTCACGACTAAACAAAGGGCGCCAATGAGAGTGTTCACACCGACGCGTAAAAAGCATCATTTTTTAAAAAACGCCTCGGGTTCGTTTTTTTAGTTTGACGCGCCGCATCAAAAACTATCTGACCAATGAGATTGGCGCTTTTGCTCACGTGTTTGGAGCTACTGAAGTTACAGGAAAACACAACTTGGGGGCGCTCAAACACAAAACGGTCTTGCCAAGCACACATATGCAACGGCGAAGAAGATATACGCGTCGCCGTCTACACCATAGATATGTACATAAAGGCTAGATGTGCTACGGCGGAGTTTCTATCGTCATCACCGGCGGCCATCTTGTCACAGACAAGCTGATGCAAGATGAGTGGTCAGCATGAACACAAATACTCTTATCTCGTTGAAATCTTGACGGATTTACAAACGGTTTGGTTTCTTACAAACGTTATTAATGTGGCTATCATTATTCGGATGATTATTTATTTATACACTTTTTATTCATAAGTATGCAGTGTCATAGCTACATCTCTGACGTTTATAACAAACCAAACCGTTCGAAAATCGGTAGAAAATTGAGCAAGTTATGGTTATTTAAATAGTACATGTATCATTACCACAGTGTTACGAGTGAGCGAGCTGCCTGTGACAAGATGGCCGCCAGGTGCAGACGACGACCTCCATTGGCCAGCAGCGCAGACGACACATCTAGCCTTTATATACATATCTATGGTCTACACAGCATAGACAGTAAAAGAAATGGACAGAGCGATCTCATTGGAACTCCATTGAGACGATTGAAGCAGGAAGGAGACAATTTTGCTAGGTATTCTGATTAATTATTTTGTCATTTTGCCTCCACGTTTCCCTGATTGCGTGCGAGCTTCTTCTCATGTCCATACGGTAATCTCTCTACTGTGCGACAGAGAGTCGCGTGGGTATGACGCAATCGTTAGCCTACTTTCACTAAAACTGCTTCTACGGGGCCATAACATAAGCTACAAGGTAATGGAGCTATTTATACATTGTCGTGTTTCTTTAGAAATAAATAAAGGACAAATGGGGTCTTCAAACGCCTCAGATGTAAAGTTATTCACTGTCAAAGTGACGCCAAAATGAATGGGAGTCAATAGGAATGCTAACGCAAGTGAAGTTCTGCTATAAGATGGCAGCTCCCGCGAGGCTTCAACTTCCGGTCGATGGATTACCCCCTTGGAAATAAGCCGAGGAAGATGCAAGGCAAGATGAATGTAGAGCTGCTGTTCTCATTGGTGCTAGAACATAAAGAACTATATGACAAACGCGACAGGGACTACAAACATCTTGATAAAAGAGAACTGTTATGGAGTGGTATTGCAGAGCAAATTGGCGCCATCTAATGTCAGGGAATAAATTTGCATGTTCACTCGGCTCATCGTCAGGCAGATTTTTGATTTATAGTCTTTCTTTCGCACAGTTCCTTGCACAATATGTTTTCACCTGAAAACATTTTTACCAAAATGCATTCGTGAACTAATATATGTTGAGGTTTTCATCACATAATTATTTTCATATGGCTTTACTGATGCGGTAAACTTGCTCGGTAGTTTTCCTCACCTGGTAGCCCAACGCATTCTCATCCTAGGGCGTCATCTAACTGACACTTTTGATCATGTGTCTAAATCCCATGCACACGGCAACCTTTAGCGTCAGTTAGATGACGCGAGTAGGTTTAGGTCTGGGGTTTTGTTATGGTTAGACCACTAGGAGGCGCGTCTCATATTGACGCTAAAGGTTGCCATGTGCATCGGATGTTGACGCATGGTCAAAAGTGTCAGTTAGATGACGCTTTGGGATGAGAACGGGCTGGGTAGCCACAATATTGCACTTGCAATGTGAAGTGATTTAAGTGATAGTATAAAAAATCCCGTTCAACATACATGACAATAAAAGACTTCTAGAGCTAGGTGGCATTTGCTTTAGGAAATGTTTTCTGCTTTTGTTAACACTATTGGGTTTTAGTCTTTTAGGTCATACTGGTACTTTTTGCCTACTCTTTACTGAGTACTGTGAATTCGGATATTCTTTTGTCACATACAGTTTTTGCCTAATAGTAGGGAAGTATGGCATTTCGGATGCAGCCTACAGTATCTCTCAATAGGCTTTGTTTAAATGGAATCCATCCCCTTTGAATATTGATGCACTGTTCAAATGGCAAATAGGTTCACACATTGTGTTTTAGTCTTTTAGCGCAATTCGCCGGACATTTTATTTCAGAACTGCCGCGATATGTACAACAACTTTGTAAAATCAAACATTATTGACAAATTCACATTCTGTTGCGGATAAATCTGAACACGCTTTTAGCACCACTATAGACATTTCACATTGAAAGTGTCGCAAAACATGCAAGAAGCCTAGGTTGAAATCGTAAGTCGTAAGAAAAGTAACCGCAGCAATCGTAAAAAAAAACAGTAACCACACACCACCTCTTAATACGTGACATGATTTGAGGTCATCACTTATGTTTGTCTAACTGTACTGAAGTTCTAAGGGTGACAAGTTAGTTCAAATCTCTAACCTTACATGGGTAGATGTTCACCTAAAAATGAAAATCCTGTCATCCTTTACTCCCCCCCCATGTTTTTCCAAAACTGCATGACTTTCTTTCTTCTGTGGAACATGTCAGGTCAAGTCACCTTTATTTATATAGCACTTTTTACAACACAGATTGTATCAATGCAGCTTCACAGTGATAACATGAATATAACCCAACAAAGTTTGTTTCTTGAAGAAAATTGTGTCATCATCCACCTTAAGTAAGGCAGATCTATAATATTGTTGAATATTAAAAACATAAAAAAATAATTAGAGAAATGTCGCACTTGTTGTGTTTTTGGTCACCAAAACTGTTTGGTTTCTGACATTCTTCAAAATACCTTTTTGTGTGTGAGTGTGTTCTTGAGAAGAATGAAATTCAGAACTATACCAATAAGCATGAGCAAAAAGTCATGACTGCCTTAGCAAACACCTCCGGTGTGCCAACCTAAAGCTTGGTTTATCATTCGCAAAAATCACAGAATTTTGTAAGAAGTATTTAACAAAAACATGGTTTATGAACTTTTTGAAAAACACACCTTCAGTAAGCAACCTTGATGTTTGGCCAGAGAAGGACTATTTTTAGCTCAGATATGATACTTTACCTTCTGCGAGGAAATCGATAGTGCCATAAGGTTTCGTTTCACGTAACTTTGAGGCCCTGCCTCAGATGATTCAAACATCCCCAAAGCAAAGAATGATCTTGCATCGATGGTGTGATGCAATGCAATAGGGACAGAAGTGGGCTGTTTGTATCAAAGATTTGAACAAAAACACTTGAGGTGAATGCGAAAAGAGCACTCTACATCAACAACATCACATCATGCAGTCACATTTAATTTTATATATTTGGCTGCATAGGAAGCCCTTTACCCAATGAATTAAATGGTATAAAATAAATAAATAAATCTGATGACTGCGTCAGTTCATATAGATTTATTTGATAGCCTTTTTTTAAAGAAAACCCTGAGCTGGCTTTAAAATGGATAATCTGTATGCAGAATTGATTCATTCTGACTGTGCAGGAGTAGATTAGCTGTTGCAAGCAGGGCTTTCAAGAGTCTATTGATTGCCCGCATGAGCCACTTGGCCGTATTGACGTCTCTCACAGTCTAATTTTACCTTTAAAAAATTGTTATTAATTTTAAGATACATTATATCTCGCAAATCCTTGCACAAATTATCTGGTAGGTCTATGCATAAACCAGGAGGGAAGATTTGGTGTTCACCAAGTTGAGTGAAATGAAATAGATAGTCTTTTTTTCGCTTTCCCCATTTGTACCACAAGAGGATAAAAAAAGAGCTTTGAACTTCATACGCTCAAGCATGTTTGCCTCTGGTGGAGAGTCTTTCGGAGAGTAATGGGGGATTCTCAAGGCGGTAGCGCATATTTTATTTATTGTTCACTGCAGTACTTTCTGATGTTGCTAGGAGTTAAGTTTAAAAAATGAAATTACCTCCAAAGTTAGATTTTTTTTTTCAGAGGCTAACTATTTTATGCTAATTACTGAATGTTAAGAAGATAGGCACATTATGTCAAATAAAGTTATTGGTTTCAGATGGCAATAGTTAAAGGTTAAGACGGTTATTATTAAGGTTATTATGGCTGTGGTGAACTTATGACGTTCGCTTGGTTTTTGGATTCAAAAACATCAAAATGAATAAGCAATAGGCTATTTTCTACCCTAGTTTTGAGCCTAGCTCAGAACTGATGATTCATATGGGAATGATTCGCCCATACATGTTCGACCCAGAGTCCATGTGTTGCACAATTCCTGTCAGATCCAGTATAGACGGCACAGCACCGTTCTATACTCTTAATCGGTCTGCAAATCCAGTCTTGTTTACAAAACAATCCTCAGTGAAATGAAGTTGACAGACGGACGTTCGCAGATGTTTTACCTCATCAGTGGAACGTCATTAAAAATAAAGTTTAACCATGCATTCCTATTGGAATCCAAGCTTATGCAGCGACTGTCGTCTTCCACAACCAGGTACTGCACAATATTTTGTATTGCTTGATAGCTCGGTCTAGTTTGTCATCACGAGGCCTACCGGTATGTTATTTAGTGCGTGTAATCCGCGTATTGGTGGGTGGGGCTAAACCGGCAGTAGGCGTTGATCTTCTTCTGCGGGGTGGTGTTTTATCCTCTTTGACGTCATAGTTCCCCACTTTGATAAACGAGTCGTTTGCAGAGTCTGGTGTCAATAAAAGCTTTTATTGGACTAACAAGGACGTTTTCAGTTCTGAAACTTACAGGATATTCTTATAATATGATGACCTCTTAGATGTTAAAAGCTCAAGGAAAATTTGATTTCTCAGTTCATCACCCCTTTAAAACATGCTTGTAGCTTGGAAACCAACAGCAGATTCTCTAATAATACTGGTCAAGGTGAACACAAATACAATCCTTCAGTGTTTTGTGATATTAGATACCATTCGTTGCGTGCGAATGTTGTCAATCTGTCTCTTAATCGTGAAGATCTCTGACGTAACCTTATTAAATTTTGTTGCGTTCCACTCTGCTGTTCTCTCATAACTCATCACTTCAGTATCTTCAGGCTCAAGGAGGGCTTTTTGACTCTAGTTTTTCAGTGCGTGGTTGTGTGGAGATAAGGGGTCTTTATTGCTAGACCCTGCTAATCTGACTTGGCAGGGGGGATTGAGGGCAGGCTGTCCGGATTGTGACGCCTCCATCAAGCTTGACTTTTCCGTGGATGGCCCCAGCTGGTCTGAATACGTCTTTAATGAGTGATGAAAGAGGCAGACGTAGAGCCGGGCAGGTTGTGGGGGTCTCCCTCTTCTAATCCACTGTGTCTGTCTCTCAGCCCTTGTTTAGGTGCATGCCCTCCAGCAAATCCAGAGATATGATTCATTTTTACATGAGAATAGCATTGTCATTGGATTTCCATCTTGCATTGGGTGTAAAGGTGAACACTCCCAACAAATCTTATTTCATCTTTATCTTGATTTCTGAACACTTGAAAAATGGCCTTTCCTGAGAAGATATTAAGAGATGTGTACTTAAATGTCATCCACTGATTTTTTCTTCACTTTTTAATAGAAAAAAGAGATATATTTAAAAGATCCTTAAATGTATTTTATTGTAGCCTAACTGCCAAGGCAACATTTCTGATTTTCACATACTTGATGCACTAAAATAACAAAAAAAAAAATATATATATATATATAAACATAGAATTTCAATAATACTAAAAATAACACTGTTATGAAGATTTTTACTGACAGTGTAAAATATAAACTTCTGACATAATTTTGTGTCATAAAATAAAAAATCTTCAAAATTCAACTTCCTTGAAAAAAAACCTAACACCAAGGTTTTGGCACAAGAGGACGTGTTAATAATACCGCA
Organism: Pimephales promelas; assembly: GCF_016745375.1. Next base: position 14,616,186 of record NW_024121987.1, read on the forward strand.
ATTGTAATTGATTAAAAACTATTTTTTTGAGAGAATATATTTAAAAGTTATATTGCTTTAAGAATGTTTATATATTTTCATATATACTGTATATATATATATATATATATTAGGGCTGTCAAACGCGATTGATCGCACCCAAAATAAAAGTTTGTGTTTACATAATATATGTGGGTGCACTGTGTATAATTATTTTATATATATATAAATGCACACACATGCTTGCATATATTTAAGAAATATTTTCATGTATATACTGTATATAGATTTATATATAATTTAGACTATATATAAATATACAATATATAAATAAAATTTTTTTTTTTAAATATACATGCATGTGTGTGTGTATTTATATATATAAAATACACAGTGCACCCACATATATTACGTAAACATGAACATATATATATAAATATGTATGTATATACTGTATACAGTATATATACTGTATATGTATGTATATATATACGCATACATACACAGTATATATATATACTAATATATATACAGTATATATATACTGTATATGTATGTATATATATACGCATACATACACACACAAACTATATTCCATTATAACATATATATATATGTATATATACATGTATATACAGTATATATATATACGCATACATACACACACACACAAACTATATTCCATTATAATAAAAATAAAAAAATGGTGTTTCAGTATACTGATTTTATTTGTGTAAAAAATACATCACAATACAAACACAAAAAGCTTTTTATTGTTATTTACAGTCATGGCCAAAACAATCTAAGTACTATATTTGCACTTGCAACTCAATCCAAGTACTATATTTAAGACTGAGACTGTGAACAAACTTTGGGTGGCGGCGATGAGGTCCTGCACAAGCCAATTCTCCTCTGAACGTCAAGGAAAATACCTTAAAATATATCCTCAAAGAACTTGCTGTAAAGTGTAAAGCCAGTCAGGCTGTTGGACACATCAGTTTGGGCCTGTGGGACATTTGGGTTAATCTAACGCAGATCTAACTGTACTGAACATCAAAGGCACTGAATCGTAAATGAGAAAACCCAGCGACTTTGAGGAAGAAGAGATGGACCGCATTTCAAATGTCTGAGGAAAATCGCCTGATTACACATGCATTGCTTTGAAGCTGGACTGATTGTGGCACATGTATGTTAATGTCATTGCCCCAAACTGATTGCGCGCTGCCTCCCCCTGGTGGATGGATCGTGCTATTACACCACAGCTCTTGTTCAGATGTTACATATAAAGCATCAAACCTCATCCAGTCCTTTATTTTGCTTTCTAATCTTTCCTACGACGTCCTGCAGTTGGCCCACAGTCTCCACCATGTGTCGGACGCTGTCTTGGACACTTCCCATTCCCTCTCGCCTCCACGAAAGACCCAGTTCCTCGATCCATCTCAACACTTCATCGATCTGTTTCTGCGTTTCCTTCTGCTCCTCAAGCTCAGCGAGAAGCGCTTGCTTGGCGCACACCTCGGCTTCATAAGCCTGTAGCAGTTTCGCGACCGAGTCCTGCAGCTTGGTGAGCTCTTCTTTGCCTGCTGGGTGCTTCTGGTGCAGCTGGTCATCGGGCAGAAGGACGTTTTGAGGAACGGAGAGGACGCGGTCCACCAGCATCCCCTTCATGCGCTGAAACATGACTTCGAAGCGCTCCTGTAAAAACTGTCGCAGTTTTTGGGTGCACTCTCGGGCTGTCAGTCGGAGCTCTGCTGGCGGGTCACGGCCCGGACACAATCTTTTCACAAACACGGACTCGACTGCGACCAATATGTGATTGAGAGAGTCTCGAAAGGCATCACGAACTCGAAGTGTGCAGGTCTCCGGGGTGAAGCCAAAGAACTGTGCTTCATACAGCTGGAGGGATTCAGATCCCACTGAAACTAGTGATAAGAGAGGCAAGTTACTGAAGGCCACAAATACATACATTTTATAGATGTACAGTGCCAGTCAAAAGTTTGGATGCATTATTATTTTTAATGTTTGCTCATCAAGCCTGTATTTAAAATACAGGAAAAACAAGTAATATTGTGAAATATTAGTACTATTTAAAATAATGGTTCTCTCTATTTTAATATAATTTACTTTATCTATCTATTTTAATATAATTTACAAAACTTCATCATTTATTTCTGTGATGCAAAGCTGCATTTTCATCAGCATCATTACTTCAGTCTTTGAGTCACATGATCCTTCAGAAATCAGTCTAATATTGAATCAAGTTGGTGCTGCTTAATATTTTAAATAACCTATGAGACTTTTTTTTCAAAATTATTTGATGATTAATACATTGATACAAAAGTTTGGGGTCTGTAAATTGTTTCTTTCTTTTTTTTTTTATTAATACTTTTATTATCTTTGCATCAACTAAATTAATTATATGTTTAAAGTATATTAAAATGAACACCAAATAAAAAATTCACAATATTACCGTTTATTTTCCAGTATTTTTAATTAAATAAAAAACAGCCTTGGTGAAAATAAGGCACTTCTTATGCACTTCAAAACATAAATAGTAATGTTTCCAAACTTTTGAACGGCACTGTACACACACACACATTAATATATATATATGAAAGATTGCTTGTAGCATTGTCGTAGTTTCAAAGGGGTAAATTACTGATGTTTCTCAAAATATTACAAAATATTAAAGAACTAGCCGTATGAAACCATGACAATAACATGTATCTACATGTAAAACTGACTAAATACTTTCTAACATCTTAGAGTTACAGATAAAATAACATAAATAAGCTTATCCGTGTTACCTCCGCTCTCTGCCATCTCTACAGCCCGCGCTCAGTTCAACCTTCTTCATGCGTCACTCAGTGAAATCATGTTGGAAAGTGCAGTATCGCCCCCTGCTGATTGGGAGCACTGCTGTGAAGGTGTCAACAGAAGATTTTTCGAAACTATGCCTAGTTAATCGACTTGACCTTTTTATGAAACAATGTATAATATCTGTATGTATTGTTCTTGTTCTTCTTTGTTTGTTTGATATGGACCCATAGGTCTGAAATAAAGAGTAATAATAATAAAAAGTTAAAAACCCATGAGCCATTGGTTTGTGAAGCATTTTTCTCATAGGGATTTATAAAAGGTCTTCGATAAACAACCGAACCAGTTGAATCACAACATTACAAACTTTGATTTGAAGCAAAATTATATATATTTAATATATATTATATCAGAAGCAGTATGCCAAAAATATGAATAATAAAAGTTACAGTGGTAACACTTTATTTGAAGGGGTTTGCATATGCCTTGACACTTTTAATAACCATGACATATGTCTTGAATATTAAGAAGGGTTTATGTATGTTTATGACATCTGTCATTAAGTGTCTTTCGCTCAATAATGACATTTTGAATGCAAATATGACATTGTTTGAGATGTCTTTGACATCTTAAACCATAACACCATACATACCTGTCAGTGTCTTTGTCATGACAACTTGACATAAACTTAAGTTAAACTGTCATGTGGTTGGCTTTGACATTGTGTCACACAGTGTCATGAATATTTTGCTTGACCTCACCTACAGTGGTACTAATTGAATTTGTCAATGGCTTCATGACAGCCAATGTCAACACCAATCACCTGACAGTTTACAGTAATGTAATGTTAACCAGTAACGCTGATCATTGAAATCTGCTATGTCATGACATATTCATGACAGGTGGTTGTGTTGTCTTAGTAATGTCAAGGTGTCATAACAAAGACATCTCAAACAATGTCATAGTTGCATTAAAAATGTCATAACTGAGCGAATGACAATGACAGTTGTCACAAACATGCATAAAACTTAATTCACATTCATAACATTATGAAGGTGTCATGTTCTTATGCAGACCTCTTCAAGTAAAGTGTTACCGTTACATTTATACCAAGAATTTCATCACATTCACTATATATATACACTCACCGGCCACTTTATTAGGTACACCTGTCCAACTGCTCGTTAACACTTAATGTCTAAGCAGCCAATCACATGGCGGCAACTCAGTGCATTTAGGCATGTAGACATGGTCAAGACAATCTCCTGCAGTTCAAACCGAGCATCAGTATGGGGAAGAAAGGTGATTTGAGTGACTTTGAACGTGGCATGATTGTTGGTGCCAGAAGGGCTGGTCTGAGTATTTCAGAAACTGCTAATCTACTGGGATTTTCACGCACAACCATCTCTAGGGTTTACAGAGAATGGTCCGAAAAAGAAAAAACATCCAGTAAGCGGCAGTTCTGTGGGCGGAAATGCCTTGTTGATGCCAGAGGTCAGAGGAGAATGGCCAGACTGGTTCGAGCTGATAGAAGGGCAACAGTGACTCAAATAACCACCCGTTACAACCAAGGTGGGCAGAAGAGCATCTCTGAACGCACAGTACGTCGAACTTTGAGGCAGATGGGCTACAGCAGCAGAAGACCACACCGGGTGCCACTCCTTTCAGCTAAGAACAGGAAACTGAGGCTACAATTTGCACAAGCTCATCGAAATTGGACAATAGAAGATTGGAAAAACGTTGCCTGGTCTGATGAGTCTCGATTTCTGCTGCGACATTCGGATGGTAGGGTCAGAATTTGGCGTCTACAACATAAAAGCATGGATCCATCCTGCCTTGTATCAACGGTTCAGGCTGGTGGTGGTGGTGTAATGGTGTGGGGAATATTTTCTTGGCACTCTTTGGGCCCCTTGGTACCAATTGAGCATCGTTGCAACGCCACAGCCTACCTGAGTATTGTTGCTGACCATGTCCATCCCTTTATGACCACAATGTACCCAACTTCTGATGGCTACTTTCAGCAGGATACTGCGCCATGTCATAAAGCTGGAATCATCTCAGACTGACAAAACATGACAATGAGTTCGCTGTACTCAAATGGCCTCCACAGTCTCCAGATCTCAATCCAATAGAGCATCTTTGGGATGTGGTGGAACGGGAGATTCGCATCATGGATGTGCAGCCGACAAATCTTCGGCAACTGTGTGATGCCATCATGTCAATATGGACCAAACTCCCTGAGGAATGCTTCCAGCACCTTGTTGAATCTATGCCACGAAGAATTGAGGCAGTTCTGAAGGCAAAAGGGGGTCCAACCCGTTACTAACATGGGGTACCTAATAAAGTGGCCGGTGAGTGTATATATATATATATATATATATGAAGAGTTCAGATGCAAAAGCCTCTAAGTGCCATTTGAAATTTTCTTCTAAAATGACCATTTTTATCAAGCTTGTATATTTAAGTTCAGTAATTTCACTTAAATGACAATTAATAGGTAATCTTCATTGCCATTTAAGTGAAATTACTGAACTTAAATATACAAGCTTGATAAAAATGGTCATTTTAGAAGAAAATTTCAAATGGCACTTAGAGGCTTTTGCATCTGAACTCTTCATATATATATATATAAATATATATATATATATATATATATATATATATATATATATATATATATATATATAAAACTTTAAACCTATGTTAAACCAGTCGATCCTAAAATATATTCTAAAGTCTTGTTTATGAATATTATGAATAATATTTGTTTAGTTTCCATAACCTATGCATATAAAGCATGAATAGGGAGTCCAAAGGTGGCAACTGTCAACAAACACTACAATATTTGCATACTTTTATTGACGATCTTTCCCAACAAATCAAAATATGCCATTCTTCAAATGACCGGGATAACACGATGATCGACACTTTAGACGACCAATCCGAGCAGTGAATTCACAAAGCGCTGACCAATTGGAAACATCACAAACTAAAACCGCCTCCTCATTTGCTTACCCATTTGCTTTAGGTGATGACGTGTCAAGAAGGTGCCGGAAGCCGCGTTGTCCCTCCAAAAAATGGCATACCAGACAATCCGACAGGAATATTTACAGATTCCTTTGGTTACTAGAGCTTATACCACCGCCTGCGTACTCACTACAGCAGCCGTGGTAAGTAAATTGGACGAATATTAGGGTCTTGAGCGCTATTGTCATCCGTGGCCTCGTCCCTATGCAGTTGAAACACAGCTGGTATCCGGTGGCAGACTGGCTGTGGTGTTATTGGGACACGTTTACGTAAACCCGTCTGTAAAATGTGTATTTATGTTAAGTCCTGTTAAGTGTAGTGGCTTTAGGTTTACATATCACTTAGTTTGGTTTCCAGTTGACCTTTCTGCCTTTCATAATTCCTGTGTTTAGCTGACTTACCTCAAACGGGCGGCTAAAAGTAACTTTACTTTTGATATCAGTTATTATTTGAGTGTAGTATCAATGCAACAGTACACTGTTTGTTAACCTACAGCATGTCATTCGTATCTGACTGTGGTTTACTTTGTGTTCACAGCAATTAGAACTCATCACACCTTTCCAGCTTTACTACAACCCCGATTTAATATTGAGGAATTATCAGGCAAGTGTCATCAGCTGTGTTTCTTTGAAGAGTTTTGTGCCTCTTTTTATTTGTATTCATGTAAAGCCTGACATACAATCCTAGTCAGAAAAAACAGAACAATTAATTGAACCTTTTAGAATAATAATAAAAAAAGTTTCCATGTCTGTTTTATGGTCTGTGTACTCTTTGATACATCAGGCTTTTATGGCCCATATAGTATGACATACTGAGAATATCATACTTTTATTCAGAGGCCCACACTGAACAAAAATATGTAATTTCTTTTGTTGTAATGTAAATAATTCAGTAAGATCTGACTCATTATAAGCTGCAAATAAATATGATACATGTTCGCTCTATATCTCTGTCTTAGTTGCATGATATTTAAATGCTTGGATGTATGCTCAAAGCTCTGGAGATTGTATTGTGGATATGAGGATGCCAAAACATAATGCAATACAATGATGATTGAGAGATTCCTCAAAAAGCCTGTTGCAACAAATTTGATACTCATATTTTTAACATGTTATTTTTCTAAAGATTAGACTAAACAGTCCAGTAAAAGTTCAGAGATTTTACAGCAACACCTACATCACAACCTGAAGGGGTGTTTTTAGGATCATACTAAAAGGCCTTTTACTTACTGAAAAAGTATGAACTATCAATCAGATGACAAGGCATGCAGGCTTAGTTGATTGTGAGTTTTAATCTGGATAATTTAGAGGCCTTGGAAATTCATATTTATAGGGCTAATATTGCAGCATGTGATTACATTTCTTCTTATTGTTATTATCATGGTTGAGAACAGTTGTGCATTTTGGTGGAAATGGTGATACTTTTGTTGATAATGTTAATAATTATCAACTTATGCCTTGGAAAATCATGTATCGGATATGATACAGTTAGGTTAATAATTATAGGGTTAATATTGCAGTGTGTGATTCTAATTTTGTGTGTGTGTGTGTGTTCATAGGTATGGCGGATAATAACCAACTTTTTGTTTTTTGGTCCGGTTGGGTTCAACTTCTTATTCAACATGATATTTTTGTATCCTTATTAAAACATAATATATTGATAGTAAATCAGTAGATTGTGAAGGTGGCAGTGTGTGTAATGGATAAGTCTGAGTTTCCTTAATTGGAGTCTCACAGGTACCGGTACTGTCGGATGCTGGAGGAGGGATCCTTCAGAGGGAGAACCGCTGATTTTGTCTTTATGTTCCTCTTCGGTGGCCTTCTCATGACTGTATCCTTCACGTTTTCTCAAAAGAGAAACACATTTATCTGTATTGAACAGCAATTGATGTCAAAAATGTAGATGTAGGCAAGTTTATGTATTTAATTAGCACATTTTATTCACAATGATCATTCGAAATGCTCTACACAGGGATGCATGATTTTACATGGTGAGCTCTTGTTTGATAAGAACTTACCTGAAAAAGCTATTTATACAATTTGTAGAAAATGTAATTTGTGGTAAAGTAACTCACCATCGCCATCAAGGCCTGTTCACACTAAGGATAAATGTAAAGAATAGCAGAGTCCAAAACCACAACTAAAAAAGTAATGTCACAGAGGGGTGATATTGTTGGAATCACTTGCAGAACAATTATTTTTAGCTGATGAACGATAAAAACATTGACAGCCAATTAGAATACGTCCTGCTTTAAACTAAAAACTACTGCGTTCACTTATAGAATGAACTGAATAATATCAACCACACGTGTGTACGCTATTATAGTTCTCATTTATCTTTATAGTTACCAGTGTTGTAGTACTCGAGACTCGGACTCGGTCTCGAGACCATATTTTAATGGTCTTGGTCTTGTCATGGACTCGTGTCCATTTGGACTCGGAATTGACTCGTACTCGAACATTTTTTTTTTTAGGACTCGGAATTATTCCCGAGTCCACTCTAGTTCAATTAAAAATATTTTTCATGATTATTAATGTATGTTAATAAAATATTTCTTTAAATTGATTGACATGCCCAGTGATTGATTTTCTAGTGCGTAACTTAGTGCGCATGACAAATTGTAATAAAATTACTTTTAACACCACCTACTATGTGGCCTTTTTACCCTAAACTGATCATATTTTTAAACTCTAAGTAAATTCAGTAAAAAAAAAAAAAAAAGGATTTCTCTAAGTAAATAAAAGTAAATTAGGTAATCAACCCTCACTGGTCTCGGTCTCGACTCGGACTCGACCGTCTCTGGTCTCGGACTCGACTTGGACTCGACTCTCTCTGGTCTCGGTCTCGAGTGAGGTGGTCTCGACTACAACACTAATAGTTACTTGGTGTGAACAGGCCTTAAGAATAGCCTTAGCTACTGCCAAAGACTATTTTGAAGATTATTGGAGCGCATTTTACAAGAACATACTATTTCAACAAGTCAAGTCACCTTTATTTATAATGTATTTTACAATACAGTTTGTTTCAAAGCAATTTTACAGAGATACATAATGCAATAAAGTTTGTTTCCAGAAGAATAAAGTGTCAGTCAAACTTCAGTCTTTCTACTTAAAAAACATCAATGTGAAATACATTTTTAAATTGACCAGCATGAATATTGTTTCTGTACCAAATCTTTTAAGTGTACATAGGCATAATAAAAAAATGTAAACAGAAAAGTTTAAAATCATTTAGGATCGTTTGATTAAAATAGACTGAAAAAGATTGGTTTTCTTTGGAAAAATAAGTGTAAATAAAAGGTTATGAATTGAATAAAATAAGTATAATAGTTGAGCATACATATTGCATAGAAGACAATGTTCCAATTTAGGCGTTTATTTATTAACATAATATCGTAATATGCTTAGATTATATGTAAAAAGGTTACATAATGCAAAATGAGTTTTCCCTTACTCTAACCTAATATAGTAACTAATATAGAAACATCCATGAAAGATGATCTGTTTGACCTCATTTTGCGTTTAGTCTAATCTTGTGATGAAACATCAGCTAAAACGTGTTAAATATACACACAATATTCCCTTATTTCAAGACTTCTGAACATAAACCTTGCCTTTGGGTTACATTTTGCTCAAATACGAATGATTTTCTTAATAGTTGTGCAGATATTTGGCACGTTTGTGACTCTTGTGTTCTTAGGTCAGGCTTTTACCATCATGTTGGTGTATATCTGGAGCAGGAGGAACCCAAACGTGCGCATGAATTTCTTTGGCCTTTTGAACTTCCAGGCGCCCTTCCTCCCTTGGGTGCTCATGGGATTCTCTCTGCTGCTAGGGAACTCCATCATTGTGGACCTTTTAGGTAGAAAATTACTGATTTGTTAGATTTATTCACTTTTCTTGTGCTGACACGCTTTGACTACAAACAGGTCAAATTTTATTCATTATCAATTCAGTTTTTAATATGAAGTTTATATGTTCTGTCATTTTAATATAAGGCATTGCAGTGGGACACGTGTACTACTTTCTAGAGGATGTGTTTCCCAACCAACCAGGTGGCAGCAGATGGCTGAGGACTCCCTCTTTCCTGTGAGTAATGATGTCTTCACAATGTCAAGGGGCTTTCGATATATATAACTAAGAACCTTGTTACTATATGGAAATTTGCAGAACCCAGATGCTCAAATAAATAAAGACGATGATATATCCTGTCAAAAGTTTTGGAACATTAACATTTAAAATTTATTTTTGAAAGAAGTCTCTTATACTCACCAAGGCTGCATTTATTTAATCAGTATTTCACTGTATTACTGTTTTTACTGTATTTTTATTACAAATTAAAAGAACTGTTTTCTATTTGAATAGATTTAAAAATGTCATTTGAATCCTGTGATTCAAAGCTGAATTTTCAGCATAATTTCTCCAGTCTTCAGTGTCACATGACCCTTCAGAAATAATAACAGAAGTTATTATTATTATTATCAATGTTGAGAACAGTTTTGCGGCTTAACATTATTGTGGAAATGGTGATGCTTTTTTTTTTCACGATTCTTTGATGAATTGACAGGTCAATGAACAGCACTTATTGCATTTATTAATGCATTTATTAAATAGAAATCTTTTGTAACATTATAAAATGTCTTCACTGTGACTTTTGATAAATGTAATGCACCCTTAATGAATAAATGTATTAATTTCTCTCTCTCTTTTTAATATTACCTTAAATGTTTGAATGGTGTCATTGTTCCCACAAAAATGTTGATAATATCATTCATAATAATAATAATAAGAAATGTTTCTTGAGCAGAAAATCATCATTTTGGAATGGTTTCTGAAAGATCATGTGACACTGATCATGTGACGCTAATGATGCTGAAAATTCAGCTTTGGCATCAGAGCAATAAATTAAATAAATTATTATTAATTTAAATTAATTAAAAAATACAATAAACTCATATTTTTATATTAAACTTTAAAATAAATTTTAATATTTTTATAAAATTTCTTGAGCAGAAATGTTTCTTGAGCAGAAAATCATCATTTTGGAATGATTTCTGAAAGATCATGTGACACTAATGATGCTGAAAATTCAGCTTTGGCATCAGAGCACTAAATTAAATAAATTATTATTAATTTAATTTACATTAATTAAAAAATACAAAACTCATATTTTTATTTTTATATTAAACTTTAAAATAAATTTTTATATTTTTATAAAATTTCTATTTTAATACATTTTAAAGTTTAATTTTAAAATGAGTTTTTATTGTATTTTTTTAACAAACAAATGCTGCTGCGGTGAGGAAAAGAGACTCTTTTCAAAAATATAATATTGTGCCGATCTCAAATTGTTGATTGGTGTGCCATTTTTATCCTTTTTTCAATCCCAAAAACAATCAAATAAAAACCTCTAGTTAATATTTGACTTTACTTTGAAGTAAAACCCCCCTTTTTTTCAACCTTTCCAGTAAGATGCTCTTTGATACACCCGAGGAAGATGCCAACTACAACCCTCTCCCTGAGGAGCGTCCAGGAGGCTTTGCCTGGGGTGAGGGTCAGCAACTAGGAGGCTAGTCTCAGCACCCGTGTGCCTGCCGATTAATGGACATCTCTGAGAGCAAGAGAAAGAAAATATATTTTCTACTTGTTTCTCTTGTGTACAAAAGAACGTGAGCTCTACTCATCGAGCAAAAGGGACACTTGCAGTTTGTGTCCCATAATGCTCCTCTGACTGTGGGCATGGGTTTAAAAAGAACTGACTTTTGCCATGTTGCTGCCCTGCACAACAGTGATCACAAATCGAGCAGCTGTGAAAGAGAAATATCTATTGATCGTCACCATTTTACTTGTTTTCTTTTCTTTTTTTAAGAATAAATGTATGTAAAAAGTTTGAGTACTGCTTGATTGTGTTCAAGTTCACAGATTTACAGGGATAAAAGAAAAATGCACACTGTAAAATCAGACATGAAACTTGTTAGTGCAAATATCATTTATAGGCAATACGATAAAGTTCCATCCTCATCTTTGCACAACCACTTCCAAGCAATATTGTACTTCAACAGAAAATGACGTTTTCGGAAGATAAATTGGATTTCTAATGGGAAGTGAAAGATCGCTTTACATAAATGAAAGTAAACGCAGGTTACTTGCTATTAGTACTTCTGTTTAAATATTATAGAGTAGTACTTTGTAGGAAATATGTTTCTAGGCCTTCTCATATCATGTGTCTCAGTTGTAGGTAGAGCCACTGTTGATTTTGCGTCTTTTACTTTACGTCATCATAATCTTCATCACTGTCGCAGTTAGCAGGGCTGTCAACGTCATCGTAATCCTCGCTGTCTTGATCTTGGCTATTTTTCTCGTCTGGCGTGTAGTCTGGCATGAAGATGGGTTTTTGGGGTGCAGGAGGTGTTGTTTCCTCAACCTCAATATAGTCCGGCACGGGCTCCACATTCTCATAACTATCCACTGGAAATTTGAACATATCAAACCGGTTACATTTCTTTTGCAGAGGGTTTTTGCTTATTGCAATATGCTGAGAGAAAGAAGTATGAAAGCATAAGTTTTTTTTTCCCCTCTGTTAAATATTGAAAAATTTGTCTTTTTTTTTTTTGTCATGAAAAAAAAAATAGATATAAATCAATCCAAAAGTGCTAAAGTCAGCAATTTAAAATGTTTTCTTGTAAACAGGAGGTCAAGTTAACAAACATTTCTGCTCTTTGCCGTAAATCAGCCGAAAAGTTGAACTTTATCTCCTGTTTACAATAGATTTTTTTTTAGAGTATAGACTTTGGATTGCTATAACGGTCTTGGCATTTAATTAGCTGGGAGAGCGTAGTGTGAGTTGGTTCTTTTTGGCATGGTCATGAACTGGCCACAATAAACAATTGTTAGTCAGAGGCGGGTGGTATTGAAGGAAGGCCATTCTCATTCTAGAAAGCATTTGATTGGATAAACAATTGAATACATAACAAGTGAAACATAAGTAATCAATTTTTTTTTATCAGTTTTTCTGGAAAGGAAAAACTCAATTTAAAATGTGTATATGCTAAAAGATGTTTTTCTCCCAACATTTAGGAGTACCCTAGCATGTAATTCATGTGTACTAAAGCCACAAAACTTAAAGAGTTAAAGGAGAAGTTCACTTTTGAAAAAAACTTTTGCTGATCATTTACTCACCCCATGTCATTCTTTCTTCAGTTGAAAAGAAATTAGGATTTTTGATGAAAACATTCCAGGATTTTTCTCCATATAATGCTCTTCAGTGGGAACCAAACGGTTCAAGGTCCAAAAGACAGTTTCAGTGCAAAATGCAAACTGTTCAAAGGGCTTTAAACGATTCCAGACGACGAATAAGGGTCTTATCAAGTGAAATGATCCCTCATTTAATAAATAAATAACAAAGTTTAAGTTTTATAAGCTCAAATGCTCTGTGATGCACATTTGTGACTCTCCTTTTTGAACTCATTCATCAAAATAAACTAATCTTTTTCCGAGTCATTTGGATCATTCAACGAATGAAACGAACGAATTGACTTGGAAAAAGATTTGTTCATTTTGATGAACGAGTTCGAACAGGAGAGTCTCAAACGTGCATCACAGAACAGAGCATTTGAGCTTATAAAACTTAAACTTTGTTATTTATTTATTAAATGAGCGATCGTTTTGCTTGATAAGACCCTTATTCATCGTCTGGAATCGTTTAAAGCCCTTTGAACAGTTTGCACTGAAAGTGTCTTTCGGACCTTGAACCGTTTGGTTCCCACTGAAGTCCATTATATGGAGAAAAATCCTGGAATGATTTCATCAAAAACCTTAATTTCTTTTCGACTGAAGAAAGAAAGTCACGGACATCTTGGATGACATGGGGGTGACTAAATTATCGGCAAAAGTTTTTTCAAAAGTGAACTACTTTAAAATAAATCTTTAGAAAGTCCTCTTGCCGAAACGGACTTCTCCTTCCCTTAAGTTCAAACACATTAGGGCCAATTCACTCTGACAGATGGCAACAGACACTTTGTCAGATTTTGTCAGATCAGCGTGTTAGAGCTTGATTGAACATGCTAAATTGGCACTTGTCGGGTCGTGGAATGTCTGAGAAGTGACATATATAATCTGGTGATTGTCTGCGTTTGTCGGTGCTGACAACCTGGAAGGAGAACTTCATTAGGCCCTCTTGGACATGATAATGGAGCAAGAGGACCACTTCTGCCTACTCCTCCGGGCCAAGGAGGGGGATCTGCAGATGTTGCGGAACTTGATGAGCCAATGTGGTATGTGGATGGCTGTGCACACAATGACCACAATGACACAATGTGCATCTTCCTGATGTTGTCCAGGAAAGCCCAGGTTGTTGCCCATGCAGAACCTCCTGGTAAATGGTGACGTCAAGTACCCCATTTTACAGAAAGTTGGCCACACCCCAGAGCAACATCTTCAGTCCGTTGAGCTGGGGGAGAGCGGCCGGCCATTCATTATAGCCCAGCAGCACCACAACGCGTGCCGCCAGTGGTTTCAAGCAGAGTCCACATCGTCGGTTGATCCTGGAACAGTTCATCACTAAGATTCCGAAAGGGATGAATGTGACGAGCAGGGCGAGGCCGAGGGCCGAGAGAGAATGGCGTGAGGCCGGTGGCGTGATTGATAATGAGTGACACCTGCACGACGCACCGGTCTCGTATCTCTCACGGAGGAGCGGAAGCATAAAAGGAGGAGTGACGAGTCGACAGTGAAGGATGAGAGAGGACAGGCCTGGACTTTATTTTGTTTCTTTTTTATTATATGTGACTCCTGCTTTTACTTTCGTTTTGTATTTGTTTATTTATTTCTTCCTGCCTCCTTCTTCCCATAACAACGAGCATTATCTTGAGTTCAGACATAACAAAAGCTGTATGTTATTGCAGGGCTAAAGAGTGAAGTAAATTAACGCATCTATAAAAAACAAACTGACCAGATTCCATGGACATGAATTGATCTCTGGGAGGTAAGGGTGGTTTCTCATTCAGGTTTATGTGATGAACTTTGTTTTCCCTGTAATGGAAAAAGTCATTTATTTTAGTCTGAATACATTTTTATTCAGTATAATGAAGATCTGGACTTAAATGACCTTTACAGACTTACTGTTTTTCCAAATTTGTGTCATCGTAATGAAATGGATTTGCTTCTATACTGTACAAATTAGCTAGAAAAAGAGCAAACAAAAATTTAAGGATTGACATGAAAAATGTTAAATAAAAATGAATCAAACAGTGGTACATAACAGTCGAACTGTTATAATAAGGAAGTGGTCGCTCAGACAGTTTTTCAGTAAGGTTAAGTCTAGTGTGAAAAGTCTAGTTTCAAACATCTATTACCTATAATTTCTGAGTTCCTTAAAACTACATTATTATATTAACTAACTGTGGTGAGCAGGCCGAGGGCTGAGGGAGGACAGTGGAGATGGAGAGAGGCCAGGCCTGGATTTGTTTTGTTTTTTGTTTGTTTTAGTAGATGTGACAGCAGTTGTCCGTGAGGGGCTAAGTCTTTTACTTTTGTTTTAGGCTTATTTTATTTGAGTATTAAAGTGACTTTACTTAGAAAATAATGAGGAAACCGATTCCAAGTGCCCAACCAAAGGGAACACTAATCACCATAATGATACAAATATTTGAGGAAATTCAACATCAATTCATGAACTCAACTTATGTGATGTTCTCTAAAAATGTTCAGTTGTATTGACAGTTCAAGATAACTTTGGGACATGAGGAAATGCAAACAGAGAAAATTAACTGCAGAAGTGGAGGAAATGAGTCATGAGTGTACAGTCCATTATGAATTCCCCCGCCTCAAAAACTGCACTCAAACCAATCAATTAATCTTAACTTGGGTTTTCTGAGTAAACAAAGTATAATAGTTGAATAGTACAATTTACTAGAATTTTACAATTAAGTTAAGACATTAAGTAAAGTTAACTAAAAAGTTTTAGTTCGAATCACTGTTGGATTTTACAGTTGAGGAAATTAATGCTTTTTATTCAGCATGGATACATTCTACTGAACAAAAAATACACACAATTTACTTCATTTTGTTCTGCAAGTTTTAATTTTACATATAGAAAAAAGTAAAATGATGTAAGTAACTTTAACTTGGCCAATAAAAGTTTGAGTAATTTTTACTTTGCTTGGTAAATTTGCTACATTTTACTCAAACAATGGGCTCTATGCACGGCGTTATTTCCGGTGAAGGATTAAGGATGCTCGATAACTTCCGCCGATCATAGAGTCCAATGCAATACCGAGAATTTATATTGAATTTTATACTCCATGGTTATACTAATGAAACGTTAGTCACAAAAACAGATAAAACAGACACCCCTCGTTGTGTTTATGCTTCTTTTTAAAATTATATTAAATAAACATAACTATATATAAAATTACATCTAAACGTATGTTCGTTTCGTTTCAAAGACGGGAGGACAGTAAATATTGAAGACTCTGCCATAATCCCGTTTTCTCCGGTTTTCCTCCGCTTTAATCTACACAACCGGAAATGGACGAGCATCCTTACGTCAAATGCGGAACTTATGCGTGCATATAGCCCATACACCATTGAATTAAGCCATGCTATTAAAGGTACATTTTTATTTGGAAAATCTAAGTAATAATACATTACGTAATGTATGGACAAGACAACATACACACACCACAGAGATCTCAATACTTGGTAGGCCTAAACAATACCGGTAACATTCAATGAATCATTTTTGAGTATGAATATCATTTTTGGGTAGAAAATGAACTCCAGATGTCACAAAACGGCAAGTTACAAATAACAAAGCAATTATAAAACACTGTAAATACAGCAACAATGAATAGGGCTGCAACAAACGATTATTTTGATAATCGATTAATCTAACGATTATTAGAACGATTAGTCGACTAATCGTCGATTATTTTGCCGGCTTATAACCATTCAAGTCTGGAATGGTTATTCATCTTGACATGAAATAATCTTTTTCAAGTTATTAATTATTCATGATGGGGAACACCACACTGTAAAAAAAATTTTCAAGATTTGTTATCACAACATATTTTCTTTTGTCAAATCAACTTTATAATAATTTATTTAGTTGAGATAACTTATTATTTTGAGTTTCTGTTAAATTAATATCCTTCATTGTATTAACTCACTTTTTCCAGTTCAATCAACTTAAAATTTTAAGGCACCCCAGGTTACTTACTTTTTTTAAGTTAAACCAACAATATTTTTTTTACAGTGTAGTAATCACAACATTTTTTCTTTTGTCAAATCAACTTAAATAATTTATTTAGTTCAGATAATATATAATTTTGAGTTTCTGATGATTAAATCATTCTCCTTCATTGTATTAACTCACTTTTTCCAGTTCAATCAACTTAAAATTTTAAGGCAATCCAGGTTACTTACTTTTTTAAGTTAAACCAACAATATTTTTTTACAGTGCAGTATCAGAAAGTTGAGTAGGTTTTACTTAATTTTATAAAGTTGATATTTAGCTTAAATTGAGTACAAAAATAGAATTCTTGCCTAAAAAAATAGAATTCTTAAAAAAATAAAAATAGAAGTCTTGCCTGAAATAGAATTCTTGCCTGAACAAACTTATTCAGGTAGAAATAACTTTTTTTCTGTAGTATTTATTTCATCAGAATCATTTTTATCAGTGAAGTAAAGCCATTTATAATGTTACAAAAGATGTCTATTTCACATAAATATTCAACAAACTAGTCATGATGATTTGCACAAAATATTAAGCATTACAATCATTTTCAGTATGGATAATTATAAGAAATATTTCTTGAGCACCAAATCAGCATATTGGATATTTTTCTGAAGGATCATGTGACACTGAAGACAAAGAGTAATTGCTGCTAAAAAAATCAGCTTTACAGTCACATGAACAATTTACATTTTAAAGTGCATTCAAATAGAAAACAGTTCTTTTAAATTGTTGTAAAATTTAACAAAAATTCGGTTTTACTGTTTTATATTATCATTATCATAGTTCTTCATTCACTCTCAGAAAAAAAGGTACATTGGGGGCGGTACACTTTTAGAAGAAATGGTTCCATCCCCCGCTTCATATATGGAACTCCAAAATGGTTCTATATAGAACCATTTTTTTGGTAAAAGGTTCTATTGGCCAAGTACGGAACCCCAGGGTTCTATACAAAACCCAGAGGAACCCTTTTTTTTAAGAGCGTATAGAACCTTTTAGGGGTTCCAAATATGTAGCGCTGATAGAACCTTTTAAGGTTCTATATAGAACCTTTTCTTCTAAGAGTGTATCCTTTCAAAAGGTACCTTTAAAGAGTGCATATCAGTACCTCAAAGGTATTGGTCCCAAATAAATGTTACATATTAAAAACTTTTTAAAGGGATTCCATCTGAGTGACAGCTTTTGTACCTTTTTTCTGAAAGTGTTCTGCACAGTTCTCACAACAAATTTGCTAACCATCACTCTCATTAAATGCTCTACATATTTACATTGTAGTGTGGCCTCTGTAGAGTTGTCAGGTTTTATTTACCTCTCGTTTTGATGCAAATATTGATGAAAATGAAAATTAGTACAATCACCAAAGACACCAGAATGATGGCCAGCAGTAATATGGTCCAGAAGTATTGACGTAAAAACTCCATCTGTGAAATGAAACAAAGAAAAATGTTCAGATTCAGTGATATCATTAACAGATAAAGGGCATTTAGTTTCATATTAAAATGAACAACATACTTTAAACTCCAGTTACTTCTCCTTTTCAGCAGTGTTCAGGCACATGCTTGAAGTTTCTTGTTTTCCAGTCAGCTGTGTTTGGTAGAGAGTGTTAACCTAGTTTTAATATGCTTTTGCTTTTACAATCTATTTGTTATGGCAGAAAACGAATCCAAATGTGGGAATGAATACAGTGTTGTTATATGTAATGTTTCAGATTTATCTCGATCTATGACATGAATACAACATTCTCCTCTAGCTCTATCATGCTCACAGCACCCATCCTGCAAAGGCACAAGTTTTACACATGATTAACCAACTTCCTGCATCATTCTTTTCTTAGCACTGGCTTAGTGAGTTTCACTCCACTGACCTCATCTTAATTTATTGTATTAGTTATGCACAGTCTCTTCACAAACAAGAACTAACATATACAGTTATTTATAAATTTAATGAAATCAGTACAGATTCACACAAGGGATCATTAAGGTTTACATCAAAGTCAAACTAAGCCAAAATGTTATATCAATAATTATATTGTGAGGAAATAGAATGCAAAACACATTGACTTAATATATCTCACAATAAATTCATGGTCTTAACCATATTATTAATTAATTAATTTTAACTTAATGAACTGATAAACACAAACTTAATATATCACACTGATAATGCTATTAACTTGCATTTTACTCTTCATTTGATAATAAAACTGCAGTAATGTACACGGGTTACACTTTATTTTGATTCTATAACCATAAGTAACTTTGTAAATGATAACTAACTGTCATTAGATTAATAGTAGACTGTTAGGTTAGCCATTAGGGTTCGGGTTACATTCACATATTTGCCAAGTTACTTATAGTCAGTAGAATGTCTGTTGGTGGACCATCACAATAACGTATTTAGCAGATATTAAATAGACAGTCAACACTCTAATAACTGCTGATATAAGTTACTTAGTACAATGTCTAATGTAGACTACCAAAATAAAGTGTTGCATGCACAGCTATTCTATGTCTATTCTCATATTTTTGTGATAATCAAAATAATAAGATAAAACGTTAATTACCTTTGTCTGTTGTATAGATCACATCAGCCTTACACATATTCTGTAAAGTGGGGATTACAGATGTGTCACAGACATCTGGAAATTTTAAATAGATCGAGTTCTTAAAAGAGTTCTTCTCTGCCTAGTTCCCACCCACCAACCCTTCTTCCACATAAGCTGTAGGTCGGCTGTGTGACTCAGAAGTGTGTTAGTCAGTAGTACATTGACTATGGTTAGGGGAGTTGATGTCTTGAGAGAGACGGAATAGTACTTCTGCTATTCTTTAGAGAACTGAATCCAGGCATTTAATTCGCTGTAATCTTAATGATGGGTGTCGATTAGAATATGGTGTAGGAGGTGTGGACTCTGTATCCAGGGCTTTATTAGTTTTTTTATTTATAGTGGTATAGACCGAGGTTCACTTTTGAAATGTTTAATCGTATTGCGTCCGCTAAGATTTAATTAAATTTAATTCAAATTTATTTGTTTCTGTTTTGTATTTGTAAGCTGTTTCAAATGCAGCTTTACAGAAAGTCCATTATTGAAGCCTTTTATAAAATAACCCAGTGCTCCTGCACAGCCATAACAGTGCAGTGATCTGCGCGCACTTATTGGCTGAGCAGTGGGAACGGCACGAGCCTATGGTGATGTGACGTATCTGTGCAAACCAATAGGGGCACCTCCCGCCAAGATGAGCATATAAATAAGCAGCCCATGCATCTCACCATAGGATTCAGATTTATTCTCCTTCAGCAATGATTTTCACACATCACGAAGGCGTTCTCGCAGTTGACCAGCCCTGCAGCGGAAAGCGTTGATTCTTCTCCTCTGCAATCAAGCAAATACAGCCAGCCTGGCACTCCAGTGCTTCTGCGGCCAAGCTGACTTTGCGTTGCTCGCAGCTCATTCAACGTTCCCCTGCGGCCATCCGGCGACATTAAAAGAGAAAATTTCGGCAAAATTCCGGCGTTAATACAAATGCCGTGATTGTGGCCCCTCGAGCTCTCCCGTTCCTCGCCTCCCAGGAACTCCGGAGCAAGAAACAGCAGAGCCAGAGGACTGAGTGATACGATATGAGGAGGAGCTCGGATTTGAATGATCTGCCCCAGAGAAGCCCACATGTAGCTGTCTGGACAAATGGATGCAGGGGTGCAAGCAAAAGGCCCATTAGCCGCTTTCCGACCAAGTAGTTACAGGAACTTAGTTATAGTAACTGTCCACTTCTAAACAGTTCTAAGAACTACTCTCCCCCAAACTCGGTTTTGCTGCTCACGTTCGCACTGGCCAAGTGGCCATAGGAACTGGTAGGAGGGGTAACGCAAGCACGGCGACGGTCTTTATCACTAGACGTAGCGCGGCCACATACAACAACAACAAACCAGCATGGAGGAGGCTATTATTGCAATGTTCCTGTTCTGCCTTGCCGGGACCTTAATTAACGGAGAACGAACGGCGGCGTTTAAGGATTATGCTTGAGTTCTGTAAGTTACAGAGAAACACAGAAGACGAAGGCTCCAGCGTAATATGATATTAAGTAATATGATGGAAGAAGATAAAAGAGCAGAGCGCAGGAGGCAAACAAAACGACGGGTAAGTTTAGCTAGCATTAGCAATTAGCTGGTTGAATGCGTTATGTTTGTCTTAATCCTCGTTGTAATGTTTTGCAAAAACACACAGCGTATGGCAGACTAAAGAAAGTCCTTGCTCTAGACTAGGCACTGAAAGAGTTATAGGAACTACTAAAAAATCCCCAATTTAGTCTGGTCGGAACACGAGAAAAAAAGGTTTATAGGGACGTTAGGTACTAGGAACTGCAAAAGTCCCTCCGGTCGGAAAGCAGCTATTGTCAGTGAGCAGCGGCCGTTCTTCCAAGAAGTTCATGACGAGCTCATCAAGTAGTAGCGCGCCCCCTACTCGGCCCGCCTACGCACTTCTACATTCACCTCACTCACCACTATCAACGGCGCAGTTTGGAAAGGTTACGAGAAGCTGCCCCCTCTCGAGGAACACGCACCTCTGTCCGCCCACTGCTATTGGATGGACATCCAGGGTAGCTTATCCGTCTAAACCCTGCCAGACCACTTCAGCCCTCGCTGCCCGGGCCTAGGCGTCCTCTAGCCAAGCGGGCTCCGCCCTTCACACCATGGCAATTCTCCAAGTGTTTCAGGCCAAACTCCTCCGGTCTATGGATGACCTGACCCAGCCGCATTCTGTGACCTCCGCAGCGCAACAGACCTGGCCCTGCTGGAGCGCCACTTGTGGCTGAATCTGACAGAGATTAAGGGTGCAGACAGAACTGCCTTCCTTGACTCCACCACCGGTGTTGATGGCTTTGCCGAGCACTTCATGGCAACATAGAAGTCTTCGCTGGCATGCACCACTTCCTGGCCAAGCACTCCAGTTCTGCAGCATCAAATCTCCAAAAAGCAATGCCGACTCAGTAGCCAGCCAAACCAGTGCCTAAACTCTTCCCTCCTAAGTGCAAGAAAGAGGACTCACGCTACGGCTGGACCACCCTCCAAAAAGTCTCGAGTGTTCCTCCCAACACCCTCTTCAGTTTTGGTTGTTGTAGTAAATGCCACAATTACAGACAACGGGCCTATTCAAGTTCAATCACCCATGCCATTAAACGCTAGCCTGGCTCTGCCCTCCTACATACTTCTGCTCAATTTTAATTTTCCTTCAATACTACGTCTGGGATTGTGCTGTATTCTTTGGTTTTCTCTGGTCATTTTTTTTTTACCAGGCCAATCAGCGAACAGAGGGAGTGGCTGAGAATGATGAAGTTGATGTTGTGCGCTAGTTTGAGTCGTCATACTAACGTAACGTCAAACATCAATGATTGCGTATAGCAGATCCAGAGTGATTCTGAGCAGATCACAACAGAGCCTACAAGGAAGTTAATGGAGCGATGCCAGACTCTATGTACAAATGAAATGTGCGAGAGTCTGGTAGGACCAGGCTAATTGAACGTTGTTATAGCGAACAAAATAAAAAAACAAAATACGGGCATATACTGGAGCTAATGGGCATGGGTCGCACCCCCTCAACTCTCAAAACAACATGACATCATGACTTTTGCGTAAACATACACACCACTTTCGAGTCAAGTGGCGTGTTATCTCTACGCATTTTGAACTATCCGCGCGTATCCACGTGTATGTCTACGCCATTAACATCCTAGTGATTCCGCGTGTCTGTACACGCCGTCAAATGTCTGCGCGAAACGAAGCAAAATGTACATCTACATCTGGGGAGCAATCTTTTTTTTTTCCTAGGATGGTAAGGGAACAGTCATAAATGCCATTAACCCCAGTGACGGTTAGGTTTAGGGACGGGGTTGAGGTAAGTCATATATTTATATATACAGTAATAACGTTAAGTCAACGGCGTTCATAAACTCGCTGAAAAGCGATTATGCGTCTTGATAGCACGCCAAAAACGGAAATACGAATTGGCGTGTCATACACACGCTACTTCATGAGATCAGTCTGCTCAAAGTCTATGTAGCAGCCATAGCAGCATGTCTCCTGTGGTCCTGTGGCCGGCCAATCAATGGGTAGAAGCAACCTGGTTGTTCGCTTACTGAAAGGGTCAAGGAGGCTCAACCTGCCTCAACCTCATACCATACCCTCTTGGGACCTATCAACGGTGCTTAGGGCACTCAAAGGGCCCCTCCTTCGACCCGCTTCAGTCGGCTGAGCTGTGGCCACTTTCGCTTAAGACAGTAGTGATGCTTCGGTTAGCATCGGTCAAGCATGTGGGCGATTTACAAGCACTCTCCGTCAGCATCTTGAGTTAGGGCCTAACGACTCTAAAGTCGTCCTCAAGCTGGCACGGGTACGTGCCCAAAGTACAAAACCAGTGGTGGAATGTAACGAAGTACAAATACTTCGTTACTTTACTTAAGTACATTTTTCATGTATCTTTACTTTACTTAAGTACAATAAATAGTGCATACTTTTTACTTTTACTTCGTTACATTTTGCAGCAATTATTATACTTTCTACTCCACTACATTTCTACAACTTCTGTTACATTTTTGTTACATTTTCTGATCAGTTTTTCCCCTGCCAAAACGTAATCTGACCGTCCGTTCATTGCACGTTTGTCTCACCAATGACGTTTGGTTGCCATAGATACAGTATATCAACCCGGTCACACTAAATGCGTCTCACACGCAGTGTGTTTATCGTAAAATTTGTTTTTACGTGCATAGGAAACACACCGTGTGTAATATATGTTTGGTTTGGTTAGGATTATGGCAAGCCAAGAGGTTCAGAATTACACCATAAATTAATCTCGTTTACTGCCAAACATAGTTATTAACATATAGTAAGGATAAGCATGATGTGTATATTGCCTAATTGCAAGCTTGTTTCAGAAATGGTGACATTTTTTTCCATCATTATTGAACATCATTATAGGAGTATTAGGTTGAATGAGTTAGAATTAAATGTTTTATTAATCATTAGAAAATAGACATTAAGATAATAAATTGTTATGCAAGTACTTTTACTTTTAATACTTAAAGTACATTTAAAATAAAGTACTTTTTACTTTTTACTTAAGTATGGTTGTCATTGTGTTACTTCTACTTTTACTAAAGTAAATATTTATCTGGGTATTTGTACTTTTACTTAAGTACTGAGATTCAGTACTTCCTCCACCACTGTACAAAACACACACACACACACACACACTATATAAACACTTTTATGTTATAGTAGACATAATCAATCACGATTAATCAATCTGACAGTACTGAACTATCTATCTATCTATCTATCTATCTATCTATCTATCTATCTATCTATCTATCTATCTATCTATCTATCTATTTATCTATATTTCTTTCAGTTTGGTTGGTTGGTTGCTTTTATTGAGGCTGCATGTGCTGTGTTAAATTTCCTGGATGATTTGTGAGTTGTTATTTATGAATACATTTGCATTTTTGTATTATCTGGGTGTTTATTTTTTCAAGTTTTTCTCAGTCGCTTTGGTGCATTTCTCAGATCAGAAATGAAATTCTCAAAACTTGTTCAACCTCCACATCATCTAGTCACTTATGCACATCATAAAAGCAGTTTCTCATTCTTTTGAACAAGTTGCAATTGCTTTGGTACACTCATGCAATTGATCATGTACAGTTGTCTGCTGTTTCCTAAATTATCAGTTGCTAATGCCATGTTGTTCAAAATGTATTAAATAGTTCTCTGTGCAATAGTCTTACCCCTTAACAAATCTAGTCATTAGTTCATTGTAAATGCAAAATCTAGTTGTCATAAACTGTCAAGCATATTTTCTACACATTTCTATTAGACTTTTTGTATATGTGCCATGAATTGATGAATTGTGCAGGTGAATCTTGACTTTCACTAATGAAAAGAATGTAGATCAAACAATGAGAAACCAGTTCTCTGAAATAGCTCAAAGTTGCATCTTCAATTGGCTAGCATATTCAGTGCTGCATGCAAAAGCAAAGTTCAGCCTAAGATCTTTCCTGTGTTTGCTTTGTAGGGCCTTTGTGCCCCTATTTCTTTTTCTTTTCTATATCACAGTAATATTGTAATGTTTTTTGTTTTGTTTTTGTCAGACCACTAGTAAATGTGTAACTGTGGATCCTATCCAGTCTCTTTCGATCAATAACTCACATAAAGTATTGTGTAAATCTGTAGCCTACATTTGAAATATGACAAGCGCGGCTTTGTACATTTGATTTCAATACAGCAACTGTCATCCAAACTGTTGCACTAGTTTACACCAGAGTGCAATGTCTTATTGACAACGTGACTATGACATTTTGACTATCTTGTTTGTGAACAATGACACAAGGACTTCTGATGGCACTGATATGTTCATTGACATAAATACTTACTTTTGAGAGATGAAATAAAGATTTTGAGTTGGTTACAGGCTTTTGCAGGTAATCCAATGTGTGGTTGCTGATGTGTACGAATTGTTTTGAGAATGCACTTCTTTTCAAATATTAGGCCTAAGGATGATTTGAGAAATGCACCAAGCAAGGCAAGAAAAACTGTAATGTATATTACAAATTCTACTAATATATGTAATCAATGATAAATTAGACACATATACAGTACAGAAAGTATAAATAAAAATTGCATTTATAAAATAAATCAATGGAAATAATAACGCAGGTGAAATGTCAAGATAGCTCCGCCCATTTGGTATGCGCATGCGCAGTGCGTGTTATTTCTACAATGACGTTGCTCTGTCTCTATTAGCCTGTTCTGCTGGGCGCTTCTCACTTTCCGTTCAGAGAGCCGCTTTTCTAAACTCAGCCCCGGGAAACCATGGCCGACCAGGCCTCGGGATCCACCCGGCCGCCTCAACCTGACGGTAAGCGTCTTTCTCCACAAAGAGAGGTTTATTATGCTGTTTTAGCTGTGCTTGTTGTAGGCCTGCGGCCTGTTCGTCCACGGATTAGCCAGCAACAGTCAACCGGCTGACAGATAGCCTACACCTCTATGCATATTAATTAAAACGTTCTCAAATTATGCTTTAATGCTTGATATGTGTCGAAGCTTCTGAGAGAACTCTTCTTGCACAAAACATTTGCTATGCTAATCTTTCGGTACACAGAAAAGTGTTTATGTTCAACATGATGATGTTGCATCCAGTGATCAGCAGATGACAGCTGGAGTGACAGTGTTTTTAGCTATCAGGACAATGTGGTTTGTGTTTTTTATGTATTTGAAGTGATTTAATATCATGTCTACAGGTCCTTGTTTGTAATGTTGCTCAGTTGATAACATTGTTTGCGTGCATTTGCTTTAATATGGTGGTTTGCACATTTTAATCATGGATTGATGTATATGCAACAAGCATTACCTTGCACTGCACTGACAAAAAAATGTTTATTAGAACATGCCATTATTGGGACATATTTAATTGTATATGAAGTAGAATATGTTGCATAATTCTTCTTTAGCATTTTAACCACAATATTACACATAAGTTTGTGACTTATGGAAAAACATAATAATTCCATTATTTGAGCTCCATAACCTGCAGTTATTTTAATGTAAATCTATGCATGTGCTTGTGCCTTGATCCAGTTGTGCTACATTTTTTTTTGTTTGTTTGTTTTTTGCTGTAGGTTAAGTTCAGAGATGGATAACAACCATCTGTCATTCCTAAAGGCTCGTGGTTGCTTTGGGTGTAGTCGTCTTTTACAATTCCAAAGACTTTGCTGCAAATGTTTTTGTAAAATCTTGTATTTAGGCCTAATAACCGTAAAACCCAATGTTAGAGATTTGTGACCTGTCAGGACAGACTTGCGGTTGACTGACCTGTATGTGGCTGTAATAGCTTGGACTTGGCAAGCCAAGCAAGCATTGTTTTCTCAGTCTCTCTTTTTGCCATTGAAAATGTCCCATTATGATGCATTATTTACTCATATATTTTACTCTTGGCTGTAGTTTACACAGCCAAAGTGCCATTCAGAGGTTGGAGGTGTAGATGCTTGTGAAAGTGTGGGACCGATGATGGACGATGTGTTGTTTTGGCAGGAGTTCTGGAGCAGCGCGCGGCCGAGCAAGAGCAGGATCGAACCGACTTCCTGAAGCTCAAACAACAGCTGGAGATGGAGTTCAACCAGAAGCGGGCCAAGTTTAAGGAACTTTATCTGTCTAAAGAAGGTAATATATTGTTTACAATAACTGCTGATGAACCAGTAAGAGACAGAAAACTGAATCTGAAAGGGTCTGAATTTCTTAAAGGGGTGATGAACTGAAAAATCAAATTTTCCTTGAGCTTTTGACATCTAAGAGGTCATCATTTTATTAGAATATCCTGTTAGTTTCAGAACTGTAAACGTCCTTTTTAGTCCAATAAAAGCTTTTATTGACACCAGGCTTAGCAAACGACTCGTTTTTTTTAAAGTGGGGAACTATGACGTCAAAGAGGATAAAACGCCACCCCCGCAGAAGAAGAGCAACGCCTACTTCAACACGGTTTAGCCCCTCCCACCGATTCACGCATTACACGCATAGCTAAATAACATAGGCCTACCTCGTGATGACAAACCGGATCGAGCTACCGAGCAATAAGATAGATTAGAAGTAGCATAAACAATTTACAATAACTTACGACGCTGTCACATTTGAGGTGTTGTTGGTTCATTGTCCTGCAATTCGGGATCGGACTCTGGGTCGAACATGTATGGGCGAATCATTCCGGTTGCCATTTTACAATGTTGGAAGTTTTCAAAACAATTTCCCCCACATGCACCGACGAGTAGGGTTGGGTATCGAGAATCGAGTATCGATTGGAACCGAGACTAACTTTTCTTTTTTTTCCGGAATCGTTCAAAAGTTAAAATTTCGATTCCTAGTTTCGATATTAACAGTCCGCCGAGCGGAAGAAGAAACCGCTGAACAACACCAACGAAGAAGCATCTACCGGAAGTGTTGGCATAACCACGCGAGTCGAACATGAGTACCTTACGTCGGCGATCCAAAGTGTGGCTTCACTTTTCTAAAAATAACGAAATCTCGGCAAAATGCAAAATTTGTGACAAAAGGAGTATTTTTACAGAAGGAGTATTTCCTTCAGAAAGGCCGTTGGTTAGCAAGGTTAGCTAAACTTTTTTGACCCTGCCTCTTAAAAGAATCGGAATCGAGAATCGTTAGGAACCGGAATCGGAATCGGAATCAGAATCGTTCAAATTCAAACAATACCCAACCCTACCGACGAGTGAGTTGAAACTCATTATAATATGCAAAACTGTTATCCACTCACAGCAGTGGGCGTTTACTTCCAAGTCTTCAATGCGAGACGCCCATAAAAACTGAGCGTTTTTGAGCTAGGCTCAAAACTAGGTTAGAAAATAGCCTATTACATATTCATTTTGATGTTTTTCAATGTAAAAACCAAGCGAATGTCATAATTTGACCTCAGACAACAATATAAAAAAATTTAAAAACCAGTTCATGACCCCTTTAACATCAGTTGCATCTTTAAATAAATGCCACTAGAGTTTTTTTTTTGTTTTGGTTGTTTATTTTTGTCTTATTAAAAATCAAACAAAAGTAATTATCATTTGGGTTTTTTTTGTTTATTTGATTTAGTTTTTGGCTGTATGAAGTTTACATAGGTGTCCTTGCAGAGTAACCAGAGTGTAGTTCATCACATTAGTTATGAACATCTTCCACTAACATTTGAAGGTCTCCAATGTGTTTACTTTATGCCTTCTTTTTGTAGTATATATGTATATTAAAAGTGTTTCACTTACTGAACACTTTCTAGGAAATAAGTGTTACCTTGTGTGGGGTTTTCAGAGCTGCAGTAAGTGGTTTCTTAGAATCATTGTTGAACACTGTTGTTGATATCTGAAATCAATCAACCCAAACAAACACACCCCTCCCTTCATTGCATGAACATGCAATGCATGAGTAGATGTCTCTATCATAGCAGAAGCGAAGAAAAATAAAGCAAAGATGACTTTCAACAGTGTTTCTCAGAAATTGCATACTGCACCTTTTAAAGGGAAAAAAATGTTGGTTTTACACTCACTGACTTTTTCTCAAACCAGTTCTTACCTCCTCCTTAGACATGTACAGTACTTAAATCCATTTCACATTGCGCCTGGATGCACACAGACTGAACAAGCAAACAGTTTAGCTGTCATAGATCATTGTTTCATCATTGTTAATCTGTTCTGGGGCAGGACGAAAGTAAGAAACCAGATAAGTTTCAAACAATGTTACCAGGGATCTGAACACATGGCTCCTTTTACACCTGGTATAAATGTCATGTGATCAGATCACAAGAGGAACAGCAATAAATATAGGTCCAAACAGGGTCCAGTTAAGTTAGTTAAAGATCATATATTTAGGACACAGTGCAGGAGTGAAGGCTTCTTTACATAAACCTTTGTGCTTGTCCTGTAAATCTCTCAGAGGAGCTGAAGAAGCAGACTGCTATACTGGAGAAGGCCCAGGCAGACGTGAGCAAGATGCAGGACCAGCTGGCCGAAGCTAGAGCAGAGATGGAGACCATTAAAGCGGTGGCCACCGTCTCTGAGAGCACGAAGCAGGAAGCCATCGACCAGGTCAAGCAGCAGTGGCAGGAGGAGGTGGCCTCACTGCAGGCTATTATGAAAGGTAATCGGACACTGATTATTTCTATGCTATATGTCTGAAAACCGATACCTGGAAGTTTTATTTATTGCGCTATTTCTGCTATTTGAAACGTTAACTAAATCATTTGTCACTACCATGAAGTTGACTGAACTGCTTTACAAAACTAATATGGCTAAATTTTACAAGCAATACATAAATAGCACAATTTAAAAGGATAGTTCACTTTGAATAGAGCCCGACCGATAAAGGAGTTTAAAGGCCGATACCGATATATTTGAAATATTGCAATATTTTGGGGTTTTAAAATCCGATATATCGGCCGATATTTTTATTTATTTATTATTTATTAACAAAACATTAACAGATTTCCCTAACATTAGTTATTCGTAGTTATTTATGAGTTTTAACTAAAATAATATGATAATGCATTTTAAAAAGAAACTTGTTTCTTTTTTTGTCACAACAGAACAGACTGATGATAGTGGCATTAGCTAGCTTTGTGGTTAGCTAGTCTATGATGAGCCATAATTTAGCAATGGATTGCGTCATACTGCAAATTGTAAAACATACATTTTCAATATAACAGGCCAAGGAGAGATGATGCGTCTCACTGCTATAACTGTCACGTGCTATTAAAGAAATACTTCAGTCACATTGTCAAAAGTTAAAAGGACAGTCAGTCAACTAGCCTACACTGCAACAACGTAACGTAATTATTACTATCTAATTCCGCTTCACTCTCGGCTTATTTAACAGCAGCAAAACTGGACATGATAGTCACAAATTTTGTCATGCTTATTTGAGTTAAGAGAACTGATGGGGATTTTCTTTTAATTGTTATTCAAGCAATGTATGTCTCGTGACCAACTCAACAAGTGTTGCCAACAGGAACAGTGTGGACAAACTTCTGGTGGACAAACTATACAACTTCAACACTGATGACATGGTTCAAGCGTGTTTCGTCCGTTTTTATTTTATCTTTGAAATATTAATTTATCGCCCATTATAACTGCCGATACCGATAGTTTGGAAATGCCTAATATCGGCAGATAATATCGGTCTGCCGATATATCGGTCTGGCTCTAACTTTGAAATTAATTTTTGGTATGTATTAGCTTACCTCAAGGCCATCCAAGATGTAGATGTTTTTGTTTCCACAGTATTATCAATTTTGATATTTTTAGGTCAAACCGTTCTTGTCTCTCAGTCATATAATGGAGGTATATGGGGTCCTCCTCAAAGAGCATGCACAGAGAAGTCTAAATTAATCATGATTTAATGACTCGTAAATGTAAGTACACATTGATGGCCTAAGACACGAAACGAGCGGTTTGTGTGAGAAAGCGAACAGTGTTTATATCGTTTTTACGACTGTGGTTACAAGAGGTAAAAACTATATAAATAATGTTCGTTTTCTCACCGCTCGTTTCGTGTTTTAGGATGAGGATCTTTAAAAGATGTCTTTTTTAGTTATGTGCTTGTATAAGTCGAAAAAATGTTTTGTTTATTGGGTGTAACGGATCATTCTTTAATGGTCAATCACATTACAGTACATACTGTACATTATTACAGCTCCTCTATTCCCAGTCTGTCTGATATATGCTGATTACTACAAAGCCTCAGAGTGCTCTGAATGGCCAGCTCACCCAGTGTGTTTTGATTGCCACATGAAGCATGTGTTTGAAATGTACACGCCCCTTGCCATAATCGTGAGCTTCAGCGTTCAAGGCTTCTAAAGCAAATATAACCACCACACAGTTAATAATGTTGTCGATATTACCGCATCAGTTCAGGCCAATGACAAATTCTAAAAATACGGATGATCAGGCTTTGCTTGCAAAGAATGACGTTGTGCAAAACAATTCACTGTGGTATTTTTATTTTGTTGTAACTCTCTTACCTTTCAGATATGTTATAAATGTCATTTGTCATCTTCACTGTAACAAATTTAAATCCTGAGGTGACAAAAAAATACAGATAAAATACATACTTTCGTGTAAAGTCGGCGTTGTACTCCCCCAGGTTCAGTTTTCAGCGGAGTGTGCTTTGGACAAGTTAACTTTTGTGTTGAACTTCTCAGGAACTTCTTATAAATAAATCTTAACCACTGATTCCTATTTCCTTTCTTTCTATTTTTGGACGTCCAAAGAAATAGGTTTTGCTTTTGCATCTACACAGCATTTTTGCTATTCACTGAAGCCTAATCCTCTTTTTTGCGTTTGCCTATGGACGGGCATAGCGGAAGTAAAATATGGACTTCGTTAAAGGCATTTTAGGCAGGCCTTGATGAGTGTTCGCAGATCGTGTACATGCACAAACAGACAGATCCATTACACTAAAGGGAAAGGAAAATATTAAAAAGCCTCATATGACCCCTTCAATAAATGAACATTCTAGAAACGCAGGACTTGCAGAAAGCTGCAGTACCTCCATAGGTTCAGATTCTTGTTGAATCATAAACGTCATAAATAAACTATATTTGGACAAGGGAAGATTAGCAAGATTTGCTGTGAACATCGTTTTGATGCATACGTCCTTATCTTGACGTGCGTGTTCAGATGCAGAGCGGGAATTTAAGTTGCAGTTCCAGCAGAAGTTGGAGCAGGAACGCGCTCACTGGACCCAGTACCGCGATGGGATGGAGCGGGAGGTGGCTGACCTACGCCGGCGTCTTACTGAGGGACAGGAGGAGGAGAATTTAGAGAACGAGATGAAGAAGGTCTGGCTTGCTTTTTAATACGTCTACTTCATGATTTTAGTTCCTGTTTTTTAGTCTCGGAATGGTGACTCAAAGCCAGTGTTTGCATTATGTTGGTCTGTTAATCAAGCTGGAGTTTGTTGTGTCATTCTAGGCTCAGGAGGACGCAGAGAAGTTGCGTTCAGTGGTGATGCCAATGGAGAGCGAGATCGCAGCCCTGAAGGCCAAACTGTCGAGCTCAGAAGATCGAGTCAAGGAACTTGAGGCTGCCAAGGTTAGACGTGCATAGAAAAGTGGAACTGAGAGACAGACTGTTTTGTTCGCATTTATTATTAGACGTGATGCATTTCTTGTGGTTATGCCATGACCTCATGAATAGGCAAATTCACACCTGGCCAAATGAATCAAGGTTGCATCTGGATTAAAGCCTTTACTTATGATTATGACTATCTGATGATATTGACTATATGATGGCTTCAGGAATGAGTCATTAATCAATCAAGTCGTGTAAAAGTTAGCGGAAGTCAATGAGCCAGTGTCCGTAAAGTCGAAAGATTTTTCCCCAATTTTTTATTTTTATTTTTAAGCCATTTTTTTGACTGAAATGTCAAGATTATGCTTCTGTTTATGGATGCTTTTACTTATCATCATGAAAAATGAAGTTTGAAACGTGTGCTTGGTTATTTCCCAGGTGAAGGAGCTCAATCACGTCCTGGAGGCTGAGAAATCATGCCGTACAGACTTAGAGATGTATGTTGCTGTCCTCAACACCCAGAAATCTGTCCTTCAAGAGGATGCAGAGAAACTTCGGAAAGAACTCCATGAAGGTATGCGAACAAAACATTTCTGAAAAGTTGTAATTCTCTATTTTGTCATTTTCTTGTTATCATCTTGATTGGCTGGCTATTTCGTGTAGGTTACATCATACCAGTCCCTCCAGAAAAATGCGATTATGCGATCACTGAATTCAATGCAAAATCAGCCAAAGTCCGCACATTTATGCGGAGGCCGCATTTTTTCACATGCGCTGCACTTTCGCCGCATAAATTGCCGATTTCCATGCAAAATATGCGGGGTTTGCATAATTTCATAATCCTCGCATTTTCGTTGCAAAAAAAGTCACATGTATCTTAGCAGAAAGTTGAAAAATGATGCGTTTGTTTCACACAAGAGCAGCCATTTCCCCCTGTTTCCATGGGAACGTTATGAAGTGACGCAATTACGCGACGCCAGACAGACTCACGGAGGCGATTGACATCTCACAAATCGAACTCGTATAACTGTCTGTCACACGTTCTACCGTCACATCGTTACTTAATAAACAACATAAGATAAAAGAAGTAGCATCAAACAAAAATTACCCGCACACATGGGGTGTTCGAGGCGCACATATAACACTGCAGAAAGTTCAACAGGGAGCGCGCAGCTCTTAAAGGGGCCACACCTTATTTACACTCGTTACAGTCTGAAATAAAACCAGATGAGAAATTAAATATTCCCAGCACTTTCTATGATGCAGTATGCTTGCTTATCAAAGGAAGTAATAAGAAATGACTCTTACATTAGCCTAGTGAGAACAGGATGTTGGGGGAATCACTTTTTTTCTCTTTTTCATCAAACCGCAATTTTTGCAAGTTCCCTCAATTTTTGCAAATTCCTGCAATTTCATCGCATAAAATTGCATAAATTTACAGTATGATGCTGGCAACCACAGCTGCCAGTAGTTTACCGCGTAATCAATCAATTTTTGCCCGCAACAATCACAAAAAAACTCAGCGTTTTTCTGGAAGGACTGAATACTATTATGGTAAATGTTATATATAAATCGCAAATTTTTTCACAAATTTTTGGAAATTACCACCACAAAATCAGTCATTTTGATCGCAAAAATCACAAAAAAAAAATCATGAAATCCTGGAGGGACTGTCATACTTTGTACAGTCTCTATTTACATTTTGGTTAAGGTGCTATTGTGACCCCCAAAGTGCACCGCCAAATATTTAAGGGCCCAATTGATTGATTTATTTACTGGTAGCACTTTATTTCAAGTTTAGTCCTGTTTCGCATGAGCATACTATGTCCTTATTGTAGTAATGACATTAACTAAGTTCTAACCCTGAATCTACCCCTAAAATTTAACTTAAGCCATGTAGTTACCTTACAATACTCTGTACTTTTGCGGCAGGTACACTGTAGGCACATACTGTAAACTAAAGTGCAGCCGATCTCAATTTGTACTTGATATTTCAGTGGTTTTCGACGGGTTTAGCCATGGCGCCCACATTTTGCCATGGTCATTTAAGCTGTGACCCAAATTCTTAGGAATTTGAACCAAGCGAATTTATTTATCGAAATGATTGACACACACACACAAGCACTTCACATACACACATAAATTGTCAGAATATCACTAACGCTGATGAATAAACAGGATAAGGTAAGGCTATTAAATAGCAGTGCTAAACTAGTTTAAATAAAGTTATTAAGTTGGCATAAGCCACCACAGTCATTAAAAATATAGAAAATAAGATATTTTGGGTTAAGTTTACTGGAACTACAGTTACCATGGTAAATGCACAATATGAATTGACTGTTGATAAAACATGGACACTTATCCTGATGAATAGAATGAAGATCATACTGGTGTTGTCACGATGCCAAAATTGTGACTTCGATACGAAACCAGACAGAAATACCTCGATACCGATACTGAATCTACACCACAGGAAAAAAATATGACACAACTTACAATTCATTGTTTTATAAATTAATTTTTTTAAATTAATTCACTTGACCAGCATGTTTCTGCCCTACTTTTTTGACCATTCTCCCTTTTATTAAATAAAATAATTACATGCCAGTGTGTGCATCCTTACAAAAATGTTTGCAACATTGACATTATTATCAATCATTCTTACATTCACTAACCTTTCGCAATTCTGAACAGGTGTGGATGACCAAAATCTTATCTTAAGATATGAGTCGTTTAATACTTTTTTAAAAGCCATTTTATAATTACAATATTGATAATTAATATGATTTTTATCTTTGTTA
This sequence comes from Pimephales promelas, assembly GCF_016745375.1. Next base: position 14,651,644 of record NW_024121987.1, read on the forward strand.
TTAAAAATAAGAAAATTACTAACATTATGACAAATACTATGAGACAAATAAAATAAATAGTGCTTAATTTTTTTTTTGAATGCTACTATTAAATAGTAGACCTACTGTCGCTGAAAAATTACAGTCTTATAAATCTTATAATGGTTTCCACAAAAATATTATGCATCACAACAGTTTTCAACATTGATAATAAGAAATGTTTCCTGAGCAACAAATCAGCATATTAGTATGATTTCTGAAGGATCTTGTGACTGACTGAAGACTTCTGAAAAGTCAGCTTTGCCACCAAAGGAATAATTTACACATTATAATATAAATTACAATAGAAAATGGTTATTATAAATTGTATTGATTTTTCACGCAATTACTGTTTTTGTCGTAACATAAATTCTTACTGTCCCCAAATTCGTAATTATTGGTACCATCTATATATCACTATCTTGTATGTGCCTCCTAATACGACTTTCAGGGATATTGCTTTATATAATACACATGCAGAATGTGCATCGTTCAAAAACAATGCAAGGTCACAAAACTTGTTTTTAAGAGTTAAACTTTATAACATGACATGCTGTCTTTTTAAAATGGATCATTTAAAAAATAAAATAAAATTCATTATTCATGGTGTTATTTGCTCGGAAAACAAGGGATGTGAAACATTCGCGAGAACCAATGCATCCTGTGTGAATGCTCTTCTACATACCAATAAACTTCTGCACATTGACTTGTATGGTATTCAACTTCTGTTTATCACAGTGTGAATTTATACACAATGCATGAGTTTGTGCAGATCAGATCTCACTCGTACAGGCGTGACTTTTTTTTTTTGTTTGCAATACGCAGTTATTTTCACTCTCAAATGGAAGTAAAATGCTTGTACTTGCAAGCCAGGGGGCTTATATATTTAGTACCAAGTCAGTTAATTTCAGCTGATTGAATTGGTTTGTTTCAGTGGTTCACCTGCTGGAGTTGGAGCGGCAGCAGCACAATCAGCTGAAACACACTTGGCAGCGTGCCAACGACCAGTTCCTGGAGTCACAGCGGCTACTGATGCAAGACATGCAGCGCATTGAGAGCGTGCTGTCCTCCGAGCAGCTGCGGCAGGTGGAGGAGATGAAGAAGAGGGACCAGGTATACTTAGCAAGAAACACTATAGACATTTGTTTCATCTGGCCACTGGTACTTTGTGATTTTAGCAGTTTTGTTTTTAACCATCTCATACTGCAGTTTAAGGTACGTTTTATAATAACTTTGCTTTTCATTTATAACTTAAAGCTCACTTGAAGATTTTCGACTACATTAAAAACTACTAGCCTAAATGATAGAGTTCACACATTATTTAAAACAAGTGAACAGTCATTAAATAAATAAGAACAAATACACAAATTACAAGCAGAGATGAATACTAAATAACAAAGTTTACGAAGTCTAACAGTAGGCTAGTATTCAGGTACAGAAATTAATTTAAGCCTACATATAAAATAACACTATTTGTTCACTGTATAAATTAAATATAGTTTCATCTTTGTTAAAGCTGTATTTTGTTGTTTTATCAATATCAATGACAAAGAAAACAGTATATATATACAATATTAAGTGTGTGCTGTCACTTTAAGACTGACTGCACGGACTGAAAATACCAACAACTGACAAACATCCGTTCACATATTATGTATTTTATCTGTAAGGAGAGAATACTTTTCAAGACGGCCATTTAGATGGGTGTTTTGACAATTTGTGTTTGTGTCTGGCAAGGTAACGTGAAAGAGGAATCAATTCTGTATTCGAGCGCTGTCTGACGCTCCTCTCTCTCTGTGTGCTTCGAGTGTGTGTGGATGGGGGCTGTGCGCACAGATAACGCGAGTCCTGGTTTTCGGCTCTTCTTCCACGATTCAAATTGTTTAAATGTGTAAATTGCCAAGACAATAGCCTACACGTCCAAATTATAAACTTTCAATCTGTGATGGTTATATATGTGTTGCATCTGGGTAGTTCAGTGTTATTCTGACATTTATGCCTACATTTTACCAGGAGGAGGATGAGAAAGAGCGATTGAGTCAGGCTAAAGAGGCAAGTGAGGATGATGGGACGCATGCAGACGCAGTGGAGGACTCTCTGCTTGGACTCTCAATAGAAGAGGTATCATGTCACTTCTGTAAACCTCACTAAAGCTAGAACTAAAAGTGCCTTTAATTCATTTAAAGGTAACTTTAGTTACTGTAATTATGTAAGGGACAGCTTTACAGCTCTGTGTGTGTGTGTGTGTATATATATATATATATATATATATATTATATATATATATATATATATATTAGGGATGCACCGATATGAAAATTTTGGCCGATACCAATAATTCTTTATATTTGAAAACCGATATATCGGCCGATAAACTTAAAACCAAATTTTTATCTAATTTTGAGAGCCTGATTACAAAAACAAAAGTCTCACAATTAAATCCACGTCCCAAGCGCACAATTATAATGATGTTCTCATTATAGCGTTGTATAGCCGATATGACAGATTTGCGTTGCACATGTTGTCCCGAACCAGATTTTTATTTTTTGGAGAGATTTCAATCATATTTCAAGAAATTCAAAAACATAAACAGTTCTCAATGAGTGTCTCAGCTGAAGGGAATAATACATTGTTTATCAGCTTTAATATATCGGCCAAATTTTCTTACCAGGCCGATAACGATAACATTAAACATGAACATATATCGGCCGATACCGATATGCTGGCCGACATATCGTGCATCCCTAATATATATATATATATATATATATATATATATATATATATATATATATATATATATGAAGAGTTCAGATGCAAAAGCCTCTAAATGCCATTTGAAATTTTCTTCTTTAATGATGATTTTTTTTATCAAACTTGTATATTTAAGTTCAGTAATTTCACTTAAATAACAATTAATAGGTAATTATCATTGCCATTTAAGTGAAATCACTGAACTTAAATATATAAGCTTGATAAAAATGATCATTCTAGAAGAAAATTTCAAATGGCACTTAGAGGCTTTTGCATCTGAACTCTTCATATATATAAACAAAGTGATTCAGTCAAGAGCAGTGAGAGATTTTTTATTCTATTTTTATTTTTAAGATTTTTTTTCTTCTTTTGTTAACAATAATGACATAAACATTAGGCTTCTGTCACGTTAAGACCCAATATATTCATTCGCGTGTTTTCTTTTTCAACTGTTTGTGTTCACTTAAGACATGAACTACAGTGCTTAAGAGGATACTTGCAAGAACAGGCATTTTGACACATTTTCATAAGGTATTTAACCTTTCAAGCCCAATTAAGTTCCAAAAATAATTAAGTTTGTAATTAATGTGCTCTACTCTCAGTGGCCTTTATGTGCACACGTCTTTAAGACAACATAAGTTCTCTTTCACTGCTTAGGGTGACCACCATAAAACAAACCAAATGTGGGACGATTATAAGTTTGTGTGGGATAATGTGGGACATGTTACCAACACTAAAACACACCCTGAAACTGTTATATAATGCCGATAAAACATTTATATTCTGCCTTTCAGCTGATAAGAATTTTCTGTTCTTTAGTCCCTTCCAGAAAAAAAAAAAATCTTTATTTTACATATCATTTAAATTCAATATCACTGAGCCCAAAGGCAGTGGTCATCATGCAGATAACTATTTTAGAAACAGTTCTGACCAAAATAAACAATGAACAAATAAAATATAAAACAACATGAAATTAGATAGACAGTCTTATATATTAAAAATATATTAAAAACCAAAACCTTTCATAATTTTAGAAATGATGTGAATTAAAACAACCACAGCAGGCAATAGGTTAAACAACAACAGATAAATTCTGTAAAAAAAAAAAAAAAATACCGAATTATCCATTTGTTTTCTGACAGGGAACGCATGGAACGAATCATCAGTCCACATTTTGATTGACAGCGGTCACAACCTACTAGTGACCGTGTTTAATACATTTTTTTTAAACCATTGGACAAAATATACAAAAATTTGTACTTATTTGTAAAATTTGTACTGTTGTATACTTATGACGAAGCGCTGTTAAATATAGCTGAAAAACTACGCTGAAAAAATATTAAATAAAATGCTTTCAAAAAGGCAAAAGAAGGCATGCATGTTTTCTTAATATTACAATTAAAAACCAATAGACAGATGAAAATGCGGGACATTTCCTCAATATGCGACGTGTGGGACAAGGGGTAAAAATGCTGTGCAGTACAATGCAAAGCGGGACGGGTGGTCACCCTATCACTGCTTATTGTGCATCAACAGTTGAGAGAATTATTATTTTTTTAAACAGCAATGTTTAAAAACGCATGCACATGATAAACTTTTGTGACCGCGCAGCACAGCAATGTCATTTGAACGTAACCGCGATAGTGTCTTATCAACATGTCAACAACACAATCTAAACTTCCAGGCTTTAGCTACAACTACAGTTGAGGATTAAATTTGGCATTATGCAATTTTTTTTACAAACTTAAGTAGGTTTGTGCAGGAAGTAATAATGGAATTACTGATGACTTTTTTTTAGGCAGTTCGTTTCTGAATCGGTATTTTCTTTGGGAGACAACAACTGCATTTATTGTGCACTTTTATCTTAGACCTTTTACATTCACAAACAGCCATATATAACATTACATGAAAGGTAACGTCCAAAAAAGTTCACTAAAATAAAAATTATATTGTCCACAGCCCTAGTGTCCTAGTGGATTTACCTCTTATAGACCATTTCACAAGATGTAAACAACACTGGTCCAGAAGCACTTCCTGTTTCAGTTTTTTAACACTACATAAAAGCTGGGATAAAATACAACCAACAGAACATTTAAAACTGAATCAAAAAGTTAAACAAACATCTTTAAGATGTTTTCTTTACATGTGAAATAAAGAAAACAGTTACAAACTGAAACAGGAAGTGCTTCTGGACCAGTGTTGTTTACATCTTGTGAAATGGTCTATAGCTTATCCACGTTGTTTGCACAAAATAGACTAATTCGTTTAGTCAAATTCGTTTTCAGTCACCAAATTGTTGGTGCATCAAGTAACAAGTTCTTTATCTTAACTACTTAAAGCATCTTTCAGGGCTTTTGAGTCATGGGATCTTGTTTTCTCTTTCTCTTTCTGATCTCAGTCCCACCTCAGCCACAGTATCCACAGCTCTTTGCACTCTCTGGACGCAGACACCCCGGGCCTCCCGGACGGCTCTGACCCTTATAAAGACAGGCTTCGGAGGGTTCAGTCCACAGACAGTCTGGGTTCTTCAGGAGGGACCTTACAGCCTCACGGTCTGGGCGGACACAACAACAAGGCCAAGTCCGCCAGCCAGCTGGACGAGTCAGACTTTGGTCCTCTAGTGGGGGCAGACTGTGTGGGCTTTGATGGCATGGACAACTCCTCCTTATCATCCCTCCACCCTGGACATTTTCTCCTCACCAAGGACCAGGAGAAGGCCATTAAGGCCATGACCCCAGAGCAGGAGGAGACCGCATCACTCCTGTCCAGCATCTCTCATATGACCGATACGACTTACCTGCCTCCGACTGGCTACCGAATGGTCAGCGAGAGCGAGTGGAATCTGCTGCAGCAAGAGGTCAGATTGCTGTTTTTGTTTGTTTATTCATTTTCGATGACTGAGTGGTCTAGTTTGAGCCCTGTTTTGTTTTCTGTACAGTAGCCATGTTAGTGAAAATATGTTGCGATCTTAAGCCGCGTTTCCACCGTAGGAACTTTCCCCAGGAACTAGGTACTTTAGGGTGGTATTCGGTGTCATTCCGCAGGAACCAGGGTCTAAATGAATTTCTGGGTAAAAATCCCCCTCCCAGAAAGTCCCTGCTGGGGAGGTAGTACTTTTTCAGAGTTCAGGAACTTGCTGATTGGTTGAGCTTCTTGGTTCTTACCAATCTTGTTCTTTCTGCTCGATGGCACCCGTTCGTCCCATCCATCTCACGGTCAATGTCCGCTATAGCTGATAACAAACGTTGTCTACTTTTATATCTAGCATTACGAGCTTTCTGAATACGCTTTAGTATTAGTGCTCGTCTCTTTTCTGCCATTTTGTTAAAGGGATAGTTCACTTTGAAATTAATTTTTGATATGTTTTAGCTTACCTCAAGGGGATCCAAGATGTAGGTGTCTTTGTTTCCACAGTATTTTCAATTTTGACATTTTTCAGTCAAACCGTTCTTGTCTGTCAGTCATACACTGGAGGTGAAGGGGGTCCTCAATCGGTCCACCTCAAAAAGCATGCATAAAGAAGTCAAAATAAACATGATTTAATGACTCGTAAATGTAAGTACACACTGATGGCCTAAGACACGAAACGAGTGGTTTGTGTGAGAAAATGAACAGTATTTATATCGTTTTACCTCTTGTAATCATAGCCATGACAAAATGATCTGACGGCACGGGCGCTTTGGTCTGCGCATGCGCCGCAAGTGATCGCTTGCGCCTACGTCACTCTTTGTTTATACAGAGATTTCGGAAGTTTTACCTTTCACTAAACATATTTAGATATACGGGAAACCGCAATGGAAGACGATTTCGGTATATATAAATATGTTTAGTAAAAGGTAAAACTTCCGAAATCTCCGTGTAAATATTGAGTGACGTCACACGCAAGCGATCACTTCCGGCGTAACATTGAACTGATTCAGTACGGTTCAGTTGGACATTGAACAACGGATTCAGATCACTTGGACGTCACTGTGATTACACGAGGTAAAAACGATATAAATACTGTTCGTTTTCTCACAAAAACCGCTCGTTTCGTGTCTTAGGCCATCAATGTGTACTTACATTTACGAGTCATTAAATCATGTTTAATTTTGACTTCTCTGTGCATGCTTTTTGGTGGACCCCCTTTGCCTCCAGTGTATGACTGATAGACAACAACGGTTTGACAGAAAAATGTCAAAATTGAAAATGCTGTGAAAATAAAGACACCTACATCTTGGATGCCCTTGAGGTAAGCTAAAACATATCAAAAATTAATTTCAAAGTGAACTATCCCTTTAATTACCTCCTTAGTAAACGAATAGATCGCACACAAAAGCTTGAATCTCCTCCATACTTAAAACTTGAAACAAACGCGCAGACTGGGAGGAGCAGTTGCACGTAGTTCAACGTCACCAGACTAATTTACATAATCTTCCTGGTACTTTAGCCCACGGTGTAAAATGACGATGTAAATTGAGAAAAATGACCATTTATTGTAACTGATATCCAAAATAATCGATATTGAATCGAATCGTAATCGAAATCAAATTGAATTGCAAGCTTGTGAATCGGAATCGAATTGTGAAATTTGTCTCAATACCCAGCCCTAGTCTTTTGAGCTGTTTCTTTTTAGGGAATACGAAACAAAGCGCAAACAAATTACTATTCTTGGCTGGTCCTTTTTGGTGAATCAGAAACAAAGCACAACTAGTATGTGGGTTTCATTCACCAAAAATGACTGGTTTGAGCTGGTTGTTTTTTAGTAATTCAGAAATCCAACCCAACCAGTGTAGTTCTGCCCTGTCCAAAAAACCCACACTGCGGTCTTTGCCTACTTGCGTGACATATTTCCTGTATTTAGCCCAAGTGTTCAAGTAGGCGTGAAGACGGCAAGTGTGTGTAGAACTTTTGATTGCCCAATGTGACACACTTATAGTCTTGCTAAAAAAAACCCAAGTGTTTACAGAGCTTAATTTTAATTTTTAATACTTTGCTTTTTAAAATAAACTTCTAAATGTCTATTCAGTAGTCACTATGTAACTAACAGAAGACAACAGTGCTTAGCTAATAATTAAGTGATAAAAAAGCAGTTGCAAATTTTGTACAAAATAAATTTAATTTAGTAGTAAAACATAGTGTTGTTCCACATATTATTGGTGCAAGGATGAGTAGGGTATATGTAATATCTGATTAATTTAACTTGCAGTGGAATGTTTTCCTCAACATCTCACAATTTCGGGGCACATGAGTCGCCAAACATAATGCATGATGGGATATTCTTAGCCTCAATAGTGTGGGTTTAGTGCGTATTAAGGGCACTGCACTTTGACATTTTTAAAACGTGGGATAGTCTTGCGCACGCTCTTCCTGTCTGAATCTTTCGAGCTGGTTATTTTTGGTGAATCAAAAACAAAGCACAACCAGTAGTATAGTTCAATTCAAATGACAAATGACTCTTGAGCTGGTTCTTGTAAGTTGTTAAACAATGTCACAAGCTCAGAAGTTAGCTACTTGTTTGAATCAGTGTGATGAAGATTTGTGAACTTTAGGTGATCAAGTGTGAGAGGATGCTTGAAACTGCTTGCTGAATCAAACATGCAATGTAACAAGTTCACATGACAATGTAGCATGCGATTTGTTTTTAATGGATCAGCAAATATGCCAACCTTTCATAACACATTTTATGTTTGTTTTTGGTGTGGTTTCTCTTCAGTTGAAGAACGCTGGAAGGAAGTTGGGGCGCCGATGTGATATGTGCTCTAATTATGAGAAACAGCTGCAGGTCATGCAGGGACAAGAAGCCGATACAAGAGAACAGGTTTGACTTTTTGTTCCATTTAAAATCACGTACACGTCCCCTTTCTGTAGTAATTATTACATAGTGAACTTCCTCTGGTTCCTTCAGGTTAAAAAGCTTCAGGTCATGTTGCGGCAGGCGAACGATCAGCTGGAACGGACGATGAATGAGAGGCAGGAGTTAGAGGACTCTATCAAACAGGCCAATGAGGAAACGACTGCCAAGGTAAAGCTGATCTCTCTCATGTAAACATGGATGGGATCACATTGACGCACCATATGCTGTGAGGAAACTGCTGTAATCTTTAAAGGGTCACTAAACCCCTGGTCAGAGCCTGACTCCACCCACTGGCAATGCTGAAAAAGTGGGCTGACCCCAGCGGAGATAGAGGGGCTGAAATAGATGCTAAAACACCCTATCCTGATCGTTTTTAATACTCACAATTCCAATTCCTAACTCCCTACAGTGGTTTTGACGACACAAGATGGTTTTTATACTGCGAAGGGCGTAGCTCGCGTGGTGAGCTGAAACCTGCGTACAGTACGTCACGAAGTGCGGAACATCCAATAGGAAAATTTCAACTGCAGTAGCCACCGTTCAACCTGAAGAGGGCAGCACTAAGACGTTTTTTTTTTTTACACCATATATTGTAGAAATAGAACACTTTATAAACAAATGTCAAAAAAGTTACTCGAATCAATGACTGGTATTAACCCCTTAAGTGTCACCTCCCCGTTTTTTTGAATATAGATGAAAATGCACATTTCGAACTTAAATGGTTGTAATTCAAGAATTCTTTGGAATAGACGTAAAATTGGTTTTAAAAAAGACATTTGACAGATTTTTGTAGAAGTGAAATAAATTAAGAATGTGAAACAGAAAAAAGTTATAGAAGTTTGAGTTTATGAAAATGTACAATATAAAAAATTTAATTATTTATATTTTATATAAAATATATATTTTCAAAACCTGGCGACTCTAAAACTGCTAAAAAATCAAAACCATAAAATCTGAGTAAGTTGTGTTTCAAATTTTAGGTTGATATCTCAAAAAATGAAATTTTAGTGAGATTTTGTTTGGGCGCAGTACCAAACTTTTTCACTAGGGCACAACCAGACTCCATTACTGCCCATATAAGGGCGCCTCCATTTCCATATGAAATAATAATTATTATAATTATAAAATAATTGAATGGAGGCTTTCTTTTGAACTCTTGGCATGAAAACAAACAGGTTTCTACCCTTCTTTCATGATTTTTCATGTTCATCACAATTTCAAAATAAAGGTCTAAACACGCCTTAGAGTATGAAAATATTCTTGTTGCAAATTGATAAATTACGGCTCCTCTGTAATATATTTTGAAAATCAATCACCAAATATGATAACTAGAGATTCTAAGCTTTCAAATTATATATAGTTTGTCAAGATTAGTTTAGGTTTAGGATAATACTGTTTTAAAAATGTTATGGATTTGGGCCCAACGGTGGGCCCGTGACACTAAAGGGTAAAGGATCATCAACTAAAAAAAGTTGGTTTAGTGTTTAGTTGCTCTTTAAAATGGTTCCTCACATCAAAAAGAACAGCATTTATTCTTTAAAGAATCCAGAAAAAAAGTGTGTCGCGATTGACGCCAACAATTCTCAAGCAATACAAATGTTTCAAACATGAGTATTAATAAGAAATATTTGTTGAGCAGCAAATCAGCATGTTAGACTGATTTCTGAAGGATCATGTGACACTCAAGTCTGGAGTTACGATGCTGAAAATTCAGCTTTGCGTCACAGGAATAAATTACATTTAAAAAACGTAATAAAATTAGTTTTTTTTTTTTTAATTGTAGTAATATTTCACAACATTACCGTCTTTATTGTATTTGTGTTCAAATGAATGCAGCCTTGGTGAGAATAAGATTATTTTTTATCAACCCTTTTTTTAACACTAGTGTCTACCTTACGAGACGATATTGCTTTGCTGACTACTGTTTAAATGGGAAGAATGCACAGACTGCTCTTCCAAGTCAAACGACTTCAGTAATTTTCATTTGTCTGGCTCACAGATCTTAGAGTTGAAGCAGAAGGTTCAGGAGTCTGAGTCTCTCGTAAGCGCTCTCCAACAGGCCTTCAGCCAGGCCAAGAGGAACACCCAGGAACAGATGGTATGACCGAATACACTCACTTACACACTACACTAAAACATTCACGTGTTTGCTTGAGGACTTGAGAGAGCATATGCTTAGTTTTTTCCATTGAAAAACATCTAATGTAGAACCTCTCGGTATAGATCTAGACAGATTTCCAATTTCTTCAGGTACTAATGCTCTAAAGTGTCTTTTGGCATCCACTATTGGCTGCAATATGTTCTTGCTTAAGGCACGTCTGGTTGAAATCTGAAGTTGCACTATTAAAGTTATGAACTTAATTCTGGTGTGACATGATCCCTAGACTAAATCGCTCTGGAAAAGGTTCTGTCGGTTAGTTATTACCTGAGGAATGCGCAGTGAATCTTTCAGGGTCACATTGATGTTTTCATTGGCAGTTTTCTTTGAAAATCCTCTTTTATAATGGATCGTTTTCCACTTTAAATGGATATTTGCTTCAGAAAACATTTGTGGCTTGCAGTGGGTTTTCTAGGTTAAGTGGTGTGTGTGTGTGTCCAGGCTGTGCTGCTACAGTCCAGAGAGCAGGTGTCTGAAGAGCTGAAAAGACTGCAGAACGATAATGAGAGTCTTCAGGGTAAACACAGACTTCACATGACGCTGCAGCAGCAAGAGGACTTTCACATGCCGACCACTGTACAGGTACTACAGCACGTATGACAGTTGCCAGGGTATAACGTTAAGGATTTAAGGTTGGGCCAGTGGTTAAAATATTTACCTTCCCCACTACACAAAGTAATAAATTAATTAATTCATTAAAATGGTTATTGTTTTCATATATAAGATGATGACCTCATGACGGCCAATGTCAAAGCCAACCACATGACAGTTTAACTTAACCTGTCAGTGTCTTTGTCATGACAACTTGACATAAAATTAAGTTAAACTGTCATGTGGTTGGCTTTGACATTGGCTGTCATGAGGCCATTATAACTTTTTAATGACAAATTCAACTGTAGGTGAGGTCAGGAAAAATACTTGACATAAAATTATGATCTTAAACAATTTCATATTTGCATTCAAAATGTCATTATTGAGCGAAATCACTTAATGACAGTTGTCATAAACATGCATAAAACTTCCTTCATACTCAAGAAAGTAAAGTGTTACCCCACATTTCAGATACCAGTTTTCCAATTTTCACAATTTACCAAATTTCACAGTTCTCGATTCCAATTTTGTTACTACAGCAAAAACTAGCCTATATAATATTAAAAAGGACCAGCATATATAAAATAAAATTATTGTTAAGATTATTAAGTAAACAGTCATTAAAAAAATAAGAACAAATAATCAAATTATAAGCAATAACACAAATAAATACAATAGAACACATTTTCAAATTAAATAAACTTCTTTTCAGGTTGGTCTAACAGGTTTTCTGGTACATAATTGATGAAAGTAATCAAATGTAAAATAACACTGAATATTCTTTGCTGACTGTATGAATGAAATCTAGAATAATCCTTAAAAGCTTTTAGTTTTTGTAGTCTTTTTTTAATGTCATTTTTCCACACAGGAACTTCAGAAGCTGGTGTTGCAGTACAGGGAGGACATTGTTTCTGCATGCACGGCGGCGGAGCATTTGGAGGAGAAGCTGAAGGCTGAGATTCTGTTCCTGAAGGAGCAGATTCAGGCAGAGCAGTGTCTGAAAGAAAACCTAGAGGACACACTACAGCTGGAGATAGAGGGATGTAAAGAAGAGATCGGTGAGTAGATTTGAATAGTCATAAAAATCTTACGTCTAGGCGCTGTAATTGTGTATATGAGCAAAAGTACTGGGAATTCAAGTGTTTCGATTGGACCAATTGCGCCTGCCAGGCAGTCTGCATTTACAAATATTTGTGGAAAAAATGGGTCGTTCTGAAGAGCTCAGTGGATTAAAACATCAGTATACCAAGACATTAAAGGGATACTCCACTTTTTTTGGAAATAGGCTCATTTTACCACTCCCCCAGAGTTAAACAGTTGAGTTTTACCGTTTTCGAATCCATCCAGCCAATATTTTTGATATTTAGAAGAATATCAGTAACCAGACAGTTTCTGGTCTCATTGACTTGTATTTTTTTTCTACTATGGAAGTCAACGAGACCAGAAAATGTCTGGTTACTGATATTCTTCTAAATATCAGAAAATTGGCTGGATGGATTCGAAAATGGTAAAACTCAACTGTTTAACTCTGGGGGAGTGGTAAAATGAGCCTATTTCCCAAAAAAAAGTGGAGTATCCCTTTAAGGACCATGCTATGCTTCCAACTTTTGGCCCTTTTCCACTGCACGGTTCGGTACGGCACACTTTGGCGCTTTTCCACTGCTTGGTAGGGTACGGCTTGGTTCAGCTCGGCTCATTTATGGTGCATATCCACTGCATGGTACGGTACGGTACGGCTCGCTTTAAATGGTACCTCGTCTGTTGAGGTTCCAAGCATACCGTACCAGTATTAAAATGTGACCTAAAACACTGCAGATCACTGATTGGTCAGACAGAATCGTCACTACCAGTCATTGTCTTTGGGACCAATAGACATCGATAGGAAACCAAATCCGCTAGATTTAGATAGCCAGTAACAGCCACCGCTGTTATAGATCAGTCTACAATCCCACCCAATTTAAAGCTGTACTAACTGCAGGGGAAAAGCAACCGAGCTAAAGCGAACCGTGCCGCGCCGAGTCGTACCACGCAGTGGAAAAGCGAAGCGAACCGAACCGTACTGAGCCGTACCAACAGTGGAAAAGCGCCATTTGTGGAAACAGTTTGTGGAAGGCCCTTTTCTATTCCTGCATGACTGTTCCCCAGTACACAAAACAAGGTCCATAAAGACATGAATATGTGAGTTCGGTGTGGAGGATCTTGACTGGCCTGATGTGTATATATATTTATAAAATGGTTAGTTCCAATCCTTGATTCTGATTGGTCAATAGCTGTGCTTTATTCATGATAAAACACCGCTATGACCGCTTCACCCAACGGTTGCAACACTGCAGTTCCTGTTGTTTTTATTTGAGCTTTCATGCATATTACACATTGGAGCGTTGTTGCTGGTCACGGTCGGGGACTATTTTTTTCTAGCGTAAGGAAGGCTTTTAGTGATTTTACTACATGAAAGTTGCACTAATAGATATTTTTTTTTACTTTAATATTTTTATTGCGTGGTAACCGTTTTATAAAAGTAATAATGTACTCGAGGAAAGTGCTGTATCGTGAATAAGTAACGGCTGAAGGGGTTACTCCGCTTCGCGTCGTGCCTAACAACGCCCTTCTGCCGTTATTCACGATACTCCACAGCCTCTCGTACCTTATTGCTTACATATATATATATATATATATAGTTATGCACTTTTACAATTTGAATTTCAAGCCAAAATAATAAGTACATTAGGAAATGTACAACTACCGTGATAACAAATGACTCATACCGTGATATAAGATTGTTCTGATTAAACTGCTCTGAAGGTTTACACTGGCTTACATTGTGGCTTTTGAAATGTGAGGCTTTTAGCGGTTTGGAAAAATGTTATTAAATCCAAATTCTCTTTTTAAAGGAATTATTTTTGTTTAGCTTCAAGGGTTGCGAAACTCAATTTATCTACTTATTTACCTCTCATATTTTGCATTTCAATACTGTCTTTTTCTCCTCCACTTCTCCCTGCATTGGTGACTTGTGTTCAGACATCCTGGAAGGTATGAATCTTTGCCTGACTGTATGTTTGTCTAGGTCGTGTCTGTCTTTAGTGGATCCACCGATGCCATCCTAACACACCTCCCCCCAAAACCCATTAGCGCTGTGTGTGTGTGTGTGCTCATTCACATCCTTTTCACTTCATACTACTTAATTTAGCTTTGTAGTGTACTGTACTAATACAATATAACTTCATGTGACCTTGGGTTAGTCTCTGCATTTGACTGGAATGTGGTCGTGCTCCTACAAATGTGCATAACTTGATAAAAATGCATCACCTAACACTGTGCATTTGAAATGTTTTCTGCATATTTCTCTGTTGTGGAAGCGACTCTAAAACTCTTGTTAAGTTGCTTGGGATTTAAAGCAGTTTATTTATGGTCAAGTTAGACTTTTTGAAAACAAGAAGTAAGTAATTGAGTCAGGTTTAAGGGTGAAGTCGACATGAAGCATACAGTACCATTAAAGTTTTGAGTTTGTTAGGATTTTGTTTTAATGAATAAATACAGTAGAAACAGTAATATTGTGAAATATTATTACTATTTAAAATTACCGTTTTATATTTTTATGTATTTTGAACTCACTTATTCCTGTGATGGCAGAGTGAATTTTCAGTGTCACGTGATCCTTCAGAAATCATTCTAATATGCTGATTTACTGCGCAAAAACATTTCTTAATATTATTAATGTTGAAAACACTTGCTTAATATTTTGTGGACACTGATATATTGTTTCAGGATTCATTGAAAGTTCAAAAGAACAGCATTTATTTGAAAATATATTTTTCAGACATTTTTTTTTTAACTAAGCCCAAACTTTTGAGCAGTAGAATTTTTTTACTTCCATAATGTGACGCATTTCCAAGTGAAACAGGTTATGGTGGGATGTAATCTTATCCATCAGAGCAAGAGCATTTGGTGATGTACTGTAATCCAGAGAATAAATACATTTTTATTAATTTTGCTGTCCCCCACCCCTCCCACTTATAATTTAGTGGGTTATAATTTACACTAAATACAAGTTGAAAACACTCTAATTTATATACAGTATGCATGTGCCGGTATCAAATTTTCATATAATAATAATAATAATAATAATAATTCATTACATTTATATAGCGCTTGCATAGAGAGGGGAATCTCCTCAACCACCACCAGTGTGCAGCATCCACCTGGATGATGCGACGGCTGCCATAGTGCGCCAGAACGCTCACCACACACCAGCTTACTGGTGGAGAGGAGACAGTGATAAAGCCAATTGGTATATGGGGATGATTAGGAGGCCATAATGGACAGAGGCCACTGGGCAAATTTGGCCAGGATGCCGGGATTACACCCCTACTCTTTCGAAAGACATCCTGGTATTTTTAATGACCACAGAGAGTCAGGACCTCGGTTTAACATCTCATCCGAAGGACGGTGCTCTTTGACAGTATAGTATCCCCATCACTTTACTGGGGCATTAGGACCCACACAGACCACAGGGTGAGCACCCCCTGCTGGCCACACTAACACCTCTTCCAGCAGCAACCTGGTTTTTCTCAGAAGGTCTCCCATCCAGGTACTAACCAGGCTCAGCCCTGCTTAGCTTCAGTGGGCAACCAGTCTTGGGCTACAGGGTGATTAAGCTTTTATCACTGTATTGAATTAAGTTACTAATAACTAATAAATTAACTAATGTTAACATCAAAATATTTTCAAATTATACCTTTGCTTGGATATGTTAGTCCAGATTAAAATGTAAAAATATTTAATTTTGAAAATAAATAGCCTATTAAGTCTTTAAGTATTCAAGTAAAAATTAATTAATGAACACCATTGCGAATACATACATCTGAATAGACCACTTGCACTGAACTTCGCGACGCACTTCCGTTTGGAAACAGTACATATCACTTATTTCCGGTTATGTTTACTTTCAATGTACTGCGGTCAATGAGTTGAACAAACGCCACCTAAAATGAATGTCTGTAATAAGATTTTATATTTTGGACATTTTTATTGACAGAAGAAGGGATATTCTGATATTTACTGTGTATAGAATTTTCAAAACTGAACATGAATCGGAAAAATCAGAACATGAAGTTTAATCCAAAACAAGCCAATCCGAGAAGGCTGCGGCTGTAAACTTTTTCTTTCTTTCAATTTTTCAATGTCAATCGTTTTACTATATACATGTAAATAGTAAAACGATTGACATTGAAAAATTGACGAAATGCCCAAAATGCTTAATTAATATTCAGGGAAGTTGACTGTCATTCTCCTCTACGCTGCGTGCGTTCGGATCGTAGTCACCTCGTGATCATTCATTCTTTCATCTATTTTAAAAAGACAGGAATAAAGCACCAATGCACACAATAAATACTTTTTATTAGTCAAATTCATTAAAAAATGTAAACTCAAGTATAGAATATAAGTAGGCTAAGAGAAAAAAAAGCTGTTAATGAGAAGACATTAGACTGCTGCAGGTTAGTGTATATATTTACTGGAACATTTCAGCAGGCTCAAGATAATTAATACAAAGGTAATTATTCATTGTTTTAATCAATTGGCAACCATAAAATGTAGTGATAATCTTCATTCTCATGCATGGACGTGCGATGAACACTCTAACCGGAAACTTCCGGTATGTAATAAGTAGAACGCGGAAGTAGTTGTGCAAGTAGTCCATTGGGTGTTTTGAAACATTATTGTTCAGAAACAGAAATTAGCACAGCTGCTTTGTTTACGGGGGTTACCGGGGTAACGGCGGCATTTCTGCTCTTCCATCATCGCCATCTACTGTCAGAGAGTGAATATGTGCATATTCACATTCAGCACATCTCCATCACTGGTTCCACCATGCTTCTCATCCGTGTTGTTGTTGTTTACATTGACGCATCAAACAGCAAAACAATCGAAATAATTCATAATAAGAAATTGTTCACAGGATTTTCCAGTGCCCACAATAACAATATTGTACATGTTCATTATCACAATATATTGTTTGTCACATGTCTACTTTACAGTATTTAAGTAAAAGACAAGGAAATAAATGACAGTATTTTACTAAATATTTTTCTAGAAGAAAATGCAGAGATGTGGTTTAAATTTTTTTTTTTTTTTTTCTCGAAGTTCAATTCAACAGAAATTAAGAGAGTGAGGACATTGTTACCTCAACCTCAATTTTTTAAACATGGTGTTGTGGTGCTTTGTTACTTGTTAAAGTATTTGAAAATGCTACATTGTATTGAAACAGTACCTCAGCTGTTTTTACTACTGAAAATGTTGTATTTGCACTGTTCAGTGGCAACCTTATTAGGGCTTGTGACAGTGCAGAATACAGTACGCCATGCTTGGCATGTAGTATTTGTCATTTTTTAAGAGTCATGCTTAATTAATTGACTAGTCACAGTTTTTCAATTTTCATTGTGGCTCAGGCAGCGCTAACAAGCGGATCTTTGAGCAAATAATTCCTCTTGTTACTGAGGAGAACTCCCGCCTTGTTATAGGGGAACTGGCCATGCATTGACTACATGTGTCTGACTAATACACAACACAGCAACAGCATGTGACACTGTTTCTTTTCTGTTCTTGTCTTTCTTCCATCCTATAGCATCTTTTTCCAGCTTGAAAACGGAACTGGAACGAGTGAAGAGTGAGAAGGAACAGGTAGGGCAGGAGTTTAAGGCGTACTAATGATTTTTAGTCTTTGCGCTTGAATGTTACAAAACCGGTTAAGAACATGTCATGTCCAAGATATAATGGATCTTAAAATCAAAAGGGAAAATTCCCCCCAAAATTCTCAATGTATTTAGTTATAATAAATAATATTAATAAATGAAATAATTGATATTTTTTAAACTCTGTGGTATTTATTAGGACTGTCAAACGATTAATCGCTATTAATTGCATCCAAAAGTTTGTGTTTACATAATATTTGTGGGTGCACTGTGTATAATTATTTTGTATATATAAATACACACGCATGCATGTATATTTAAGAAAAAGATATTATTTCTATATAAAATATTTATATTTATATAATGTAAATTATATATAAATCTATATACAGTATATACATGAAAATATTTCTTAAATATATACAAACGTGTGTGTGTATATATATATATAAATAATTACACACAGTGCACCCACATAAATTATGTTAACACAAACTTTTAATTTGGATGCGATTAATTGGGATTAATCGTTTGACAGCCCTACTATTTATGCATAATATTAGCATTTTTCTAACTATATTATAATAGGAGCTTTTTCATACTTTTTTTTTTTTTATTAAAAAAGATTATGTATACATATTTTTATTATACCAAAAAATGATTGGCTCTTTGTTGCAGTAGTAATCAGAATGGAGTTTTGTTTTGTTTTTCTTTCTTTATATTATATTAACCAGAATTGGGGGGCTAGTTTTATTTTTAGTATTATTAATATTTTTTGTTTTTAATTTAAATTTAGATTTTTTTTAACTAATAAAATGACAAAAGCACACAAAATTACTAAAAATGTATTCATTTTTATTTATTTTGGTAACACTTTACAGTAAGGTCTAATTTCTTACCATGACCTATAACATTGAGCAATAGATTTATTACAATATTTATTCATCTTTGTTAATAAAAATACAGTTGTTCATTTTGGTTCACAGTGTAACAAACACAACTTTTAAATCTGACCTAAACGAGTTTTAGTAATGTACGTTTGGACTGAAGTAGATTGAGTGTTTACAAACGAGTTACTAGGAGTGCTATTTGGGTGTCGAGAAATGTTCCTGTGGTGCTCTTCAGTTTGTAGATCCAGATTGAGTGTTTGTTGTGTGGCTTCTGCACTTGTTGACTGACTGTTGATCTTTACAACAGCTGGAGAGCAGCTTGGCGGAGCAGAGACAGATGCTGGAGAACGTCCAGGGCCTGAAGAACAGTCTGGAGGAACAGTTGAAAGATGCCCTTGGCAGCAAGGTGTGAAATCTAATGTGACCACTGCGCTCTGCCAGAGTTTTGAGTTATGTTTCTCATAAAAAAAAAACTTCCTAGTCTACTCAGTGCTTCCTGTGCATGTGATGAATCAGTTAATCATATAAGCAGGAGTCCATGCAAACAACAGGATGTGCATCAAACAAAAGATTAAATGTTCATGAATTCTGAAGTAAACTTGACAAAATGTGTGCGTTGTAGAGTGCTTTGGAGACTCAGGCGTTTGAAGAGAAAGACAAGGCACAGAGACTTCAGACAGAGCTGGATGTCAGCGAGCAGGTCCAGAGAGATTTCGTCAAGCTGTCCCAGACCCTTCAGGTAAACACATTTCACTGGTAGAACATGGAGTGCTAGAAGCACAACACAGCAGGTTAAGACTGTTCTGGGAGATGATGATGGCAGTTTTGGCCAGAGCAACACATTTTCTGCTCCTAGAGAGTTATCACATGACTTGAGGCAAAAAATAGATTCATATGTAGGAATTTATTCAGTAAATGTTTCCTTCATAGTGAAGTATGTTGTCTTACTAAATAATTATGAAAAAAAAAAAACATATACATATTAGGGCTGTCAGTTAAATGCGTTATTAACGGTGTTAACGCAAATCCATTTTAACGGCGGACATTTTTTATCGCGCGATTAACAGTCTTTTTGTCCTAGCAGACTTTGTCGTTTTTTTCACATGCTTTTGCAACAGGACGCGGCGCTATAAAACCTATTAATTTCAATGGCTTGCGCCGCGTGAAGATGTTTTGTTGCTTTTTGGCCAAAGACCGGAAACAAAATAACAGGCAGCACACACTTGTTTAGGCTTGCGAGCCGGCCAAATAGTAGGTTAATATTACGTTTTGAGTGGATGACGAGCGCGAGATGCCCCAATAAGATTCTGAATGGAAATTTTACTTTTAAAAGTTGCCAAATTCCATTGACAAGACCAAAGTGATCTGTTTATTTTGTCGTTGTGAATTGAGCTATTATCATCACAGCACGTCCAGTCTGAAATACCACTTGATGATGGCCAAGCACACACACACAGCTGATGCGACTTCTCCGCCTTTACTTCACCCTTTTATTGATGGACAGTGTTACATTGTGTGAGATTATTTGCTCCGAGAGAGAATGTTAGTGTGAAAATGAACACCGTGTATGCCAACGTTGTTTAAAAAACAAAAAAACAATTGCGAAAAGCAAGCTGACCCACTTTTCCATGTTGATAAGAGCGATAAATTGAGAAAAAAATAATGGGACAAAAAGAATTCAAGAGACATTTAGAATAGATTTAAATGTGCGATTAATCACGAGTTAACTGTGGTATTAATGCGATTAATCGCGATTTAAATATTTTAATCGTTTGACGGCACTAATAAATATGTTTTAAAGAGGCCATATTATGCTTTTACAAAGTCTTCAAAGATTTAGTTTTTGGTCTAGAATAGGTTTTGATGCTCAAAAAACACCTTTACATATTTTACATTGTTGCTGCACCTCTTTTCCCAGTTTGTCAGTGACGCTCAGGGCTGCGTTTCCTAAAAGCATTGTGAGACCATTGCCACCAATGTTCACTACGATCTACTTAGGCTTATGGCCTTGTCCCAAATGGCACCCTTTGCACTCGCAGTCTTCTTCTGAGTCCGCACTTTCGAGACGTAACGCCGCTTTGAGGGTGCAAATCGACCGCCCGCGAGCACCCTTCTGAGACCTTAAATGACAAATGGGACACCCTGCGGTCTCACGGACTTAACGGACACGCCCACTCGTCGGCAGCCATTGTAAGTCCACAAGACCAAAAGTACACATGAAGTGTGCCATTTGGGACAGGGCCACAGTGCTTTTGGGAAACGCAGCCCTGTTTATTTCTTGTCTCTATGAAGCTTATCCTTCCGAAAAAGCACAATGTGCTCTGATTGGTCGGCTGGATATGTCGCATACCATAACTGCGAGTTTCAACACTACTAGCGCACATTGAGACGTTTCAGGGTGTTCAGAAACCCTAACCCTTTGGAGTGACTTTGTATTTTGTTACTTTTCAAACCTTTTTCATGCCCAAACTGCAAAATTACACGCTAAAGAAAGCCGAAAATGTAAAAAAAAAAAAAAAAAAAAAAAAAGTGCAATAGTAAAGTAAATATATAAGTAAAAAAAGTCCTCTTTAGTGCAATTTTTGTCCATAAATTCCTGATTATTTCATGCAATATCCCAAAATTAGTATAAAACATTTTGTAGGATTCGGAGTAGCAATGTGACTTGATTTCAACATTTTTAAATAATTAAATTAATTAATAGTTTATATATTTATTTGTCCAATTCAAAAGTGATTTAGTAATTTATTATTTTGTTAGTTTTAGCTTCAATTTTAAATACGAATGTGTGTAAGTCAGTAAGATATTTGCAGTTTACTATTTTTAATCAGCATGGAAGCATTCACTTGAACAAAAGTGACATTTATAATGTTACAAAAAATATATATTTCTAATTAATGCGGTTCTTTTTAACTTTCAATTTTCAAATACAATGCTTTTGTTCCCCTGCAGGTGCAACTGGAGCGCATCCGTCAAGCGGACTCGTTAGAGCGGATCCGTGCCATTCTCAACGACACCAACTTTACAGACATCAGCCAGCTTCCCGAGACATGATGTCACTTCCTCTTCACGACTCCATCGTGCACATCTAAACACATGCACTCTCCACACGCTCCACCTGTACCTCAGATCTTCGGCCCGAGCGTGCAGGTCTTGGAGCAACACTACTGATACCGACCTACTACTGCTATCGTCCAGCTTGAACACGCGTCCTCAAGAGCACAGCGAGAGTCCGAGGGAATGCTTCGTGTCTTGTAATACCACGAGGAGCTCGGCGGATAATCAACTGATGTGACTGTCCCGTTCCCAGACCCTACCAAAGTTCCCGTCTCTCTTCTTCTCTTCCAAGCAGTGACCTATGAAGGAAACAGACACTCCTGAAGTGTTTTGTACATACTTGTATACAGATGATGTGTATATTGCGTTAGTTAAGTTAATACACGAGACTTTTTGATTCCCGCCTCCTACGTTTTCACAAGCGACCCCGTTTCTCTCCTCATCCACCAATCATTTCACAGGCTCTGTCGTATCGTTGATCCTCAACGTCAGTCTAAAGACTAAAGGCAATCCTCCATATTCCCAAATCTTTTTTTTTTACCTCCTCTTAACAATTTGACAATTGCTTACTGCTACTTTTGTTGGAACGGACTGATGCTTTTGCTTATTTTTCTGTTTTCTTTGGATATCGCGGACACATCTGATGATATTTACAGTTTACATTCGGTCTGATTTTTGATATTTGATGGATTTGCGTCAAGTATGAGGCGACAGCACTGTTTTAGAAGGTGGTTACCCATCATTCTGCTGTCTGTGTATTAATGAAAGCACACTATGCTTAATGATTTACAAGTGGCGTCTTAAACCGAATCCTGTGTTTTGTGTACCACATGAAGCGGTACAGTAATATATGTATGTCTGGCGTGCGGCGTAAACAGAATTTCATATAGAACCAAAGTTGATCATGTTGAGCTTAAATATTCAAAGCGTCATATTTGGATGGTTTAAATCAAAATCAAAAGGACATGGAAAAGGGCTAATGATTTTTAAGTCTTTTTCTGGCTGCTTTTGTTTTGTTTTTTTTGTTTTTTTTGTTTTTTGGATGCGAACTACAGGAAACAAGAGTGCGTGATTTATGTCCAGTTCAGTTAAATGGCAAAAAAGACCAAAAGTGACATTAGATTTTGGCATGTTTTTTTGGTTTTTAATTAATAATAATAATTAAATGGTAATAGTGTATTTTAGTTCAAATTAGAGAGTGAATTCACCCAAAAATAAATATTCCGTTCCAAGCCTGTTATTCATTCATCTTCTGAACACAAATGATCTTTTTGATGAAATCTGAGATATTTCTGTCCTTCCATTGACAGCTACACAACTTTCAAGCTCAAGAAAGGTAGTGAAGACATTACAGTAATCCATGCGATTTTAACCTCAATTACATGAAGTGATGTGATTGCTAATGTTAATGGAGAGAGAAAGGTCTTAGATTTCATCAAAAATACCTTCATTTGTTTTCTGAAGATGAATGAAGGTCTTACGGGTTTGGATCGACATGAGGGAGAGTAATTAATTACAGAATTTAGATTTTTGGGTGAACTATCCCTTTAACAAAGTCTGTTATTAAAAACATTGGTTTAACAAAAATCCATGTCAAAATCCATATATAAAAAAAAAGCCCTGTACCTGCACGTGTAATATTATGTCTGCTAATTTTGTCATTAAAAAAAGAAATGGTTATCAGTGATATCTGAGAATGGAAAAACAAATTCAGTCCAAGTATTCCAGGTTTTTTTAATCAACAAATGCAATGAATTAATTAAGTTTCCTGAGCGAAGCCGACCACTTTAACAACTCCACCTGATGAGTACACAGAACTTTACCAACGCTACTATAGTATGACCAGTGCTGCTGTTGTGATCTGTACATGGACTGATGATGATGATGATGAAGCTCTTCTGTGTGGATATGTGCATTATATTAAGACCATGTGTGTTGTGGTGGTGTTCATTTTATTACCCGTCAGTTTCACTTCATAACGCTCACACGTCCCGTGCCGTCTTCACATTGCAAACACACGTAAAGTTGCTGTTTCAATTGTTTCATGTTTTACTAGAACAACAGGAGCATAGTTTTGACATCACAATAGGAACTACATTTCTTTCTTTAGAAGACACTGTTGGAACTCTAATAACAAATTTGGGGCTAGGAAACTACCATTTTTATTGCATTTTTTTTTTCAGTCAGTATAATTTATAATTCGTGACAGTCATTTCTGCTGGGTCTGTATAATGATGATTCATTCACAATAATAATTTTTTTTTTTTTTTTTGCATGCTGTGTTGCAAATTCAGAAGCCCTGGCAAATTTATATACTGTACTGTGTACATATCCCTGTATATATCTATATAATAAAACAAACAAGAAAAAAACAAGTTGTATATGGAACAAGTTGTATAAGGATTTTTAGTCAGTAGATTTAAGATCACATGAATCATAATATCATGTAAATAACATGTATAAGGTTTTCAAGACTTTGCATTATACTTTGGTAAATCATTATTAAGACAAAATTATAATTAAGAGACATTCATAAGACAAAAAGTAGAAAACTGACAAGTCAAAGTTGTGGAACAAAATCTCAATGACAAGTCAAAATTGACAAAGCATAATTAGTCATATAATTGACTTTTATAGTTTCTACTTTTTATCTCACAATTGACTTAAAGGAGTAGTTCACTTTTAAAAAAACTTTTGCTGATACTTTAGTCACCCCCTTGTCATCCAAGATGTCCACGTCATTCTTTCTTCAGTTGAAAAGAAATTAAGGTTTTTGATGAAAACATTCCAGGATTTTTCTCCATATAATGGACTTCATTGGGAACCAAATGGTTCAAGGTCCAAATGAGAGTTTCAGTGCAAACTGTTCAAAGGGCTTTAAACGATTCCAGACGATGAATAAGTGTCTTATCAAGCGAAACGATTGCTCATTCATTTTAAAAAAAGATGACAAAGTTCAAGTTTTATAAGCCCAATGTTCTGTGATGCACATTGGTGACTCTCCAGTTCAAACTCGTTCATCAAAATGAACGAATCTTTTTTTCGTGTCATTTGGTTCATTCAACAAACAAAATGAACAAATTGACTCGGGAAAAGATTTGTTCATTTTGAAAACAAGTTCGAATAATATAACTAACTGGATGATTATTTATTTATACACTTATTCATAAGTATGCCGTGTCATAACTACATCTCTGACGTTTATAACAAACCAAACCGTTTGAAAATCAGAGAATTGAGCAAGTTATGGTTATTTAAAATGTACATGCACCATTAAAACACAATGTTACGAGTGAGCGAGCTGCGTGTGGTGCGGACCTCAGCGAGACATCTAGCCGGATGCCAGCCCGAACTCCGCCCACAACATTTTTTGGTCGGAAATCTTTTGGTCTTATTAGAAAATGAGTATGACGAAGTCAGGCTAGGATATCTATGATTATGACTGCAAATGACTATGTCAATTGGCTCTCAAAATTACGACTTGCCTCATAATTAACATATGGCCGGTTTCACAAAAAAAAAAAAAAAGCTCAAGTCTAGTCCTTGACTAAAATGCATGTTTGTACTGTCTGAACAGAACAAAGCAACTTGCAGATATATCTTAGTTAAAATATATCAGTGCCATTGTTTTTTTTTCCCCCTCAAGATGCACATCAGATTTTAAGGCACATTTATAAAAGCTACTTAAATGTCCTAATTGAACTAAGGCCTGACTCAACATCGAAGCCCCAAGTCAAAATTGGGATACCAAGGCAAAGCCCGGTTTCACAGACGGTTTAGATTAAGACATAACCGTCATCATTTTAACTTATGTTTTTTATCTTATAATTTTGATTTCTTATAGGTTTGCCTCATAGACTTTATTGTAAATTCCAAATATATTCTTGTTACCAATTGAACAGTCAAAAATGCATGTTGGTTGTAAACAGCAGATAACTGTTGATAAAGCTCAACATGTATTAAACCCAGGACATTCTTCCGACTTCAGTATACAAGCTCCTTGTTCTTGACATGATCTTTTCCCTCGTCACATTCCGCCTAGTGATTAGCGGAGGGAAGGAAAAGAGGGAAAAGTCTTCGTATCCATCATGACCTCTTCAGATAAGCCATTGTCTCAGTTCAGGAAATAACGCCGATGTCCAATGCTGCTGTCTCACAGCTGATAAACTCTCACAGCAACACATACACAGGAAAGAGTCACTTCAATGCACAAAACCCTTTATTGTCGAGGAGATGTGTACATGTACATAGCACTTATAAAAATAGACAACCTAGTTTATACAAAAATGTCTGGTCAAATGAAATCTTTTAATTCGCTCAGGCCGATGGAGATGCTTTTGGGTTCTACTGTAAAGTCATTGTCTGCTATATGATGATAATAGATTGGCCTTTGAGGACTGTTGATTGCTGATGATCAGAAGCTGAAATGGTTCTTGATGTCCTTGATTTGCTTCATCATTCCAGCGATGTGCTCTCCCCTACAGGATACAAGAAAGAAAGTCAGGATCACTGCACTATTGCACACCAAGTCCGGAATTTTCGCATATGCTTTTTCCTATTCGGATAAGTACTATTTGGCAACCACATGTGATTTAGAAATTTAGAAATCGGCACGGGTGCGAGGGCCCTTTTCATCGCTGCTTGCAGCTTTAATTCTTTTTGTTTTTGCTTTTCTGATGATTTTCAGCTTTCTCTTTCTGCAAATTTAGTAGCTGTATGGTGTATAGCGATATGAGCCAGCGCCCAAAATACTAATCAAAACACTCCAATACAGCCTCCTTTCTTCGTGAAAGATGGATAGAAAGGCAAACATAAAACTAAAACCTTGAAAAAATGATAAACGACCCGCCAAATCACAGATGGACGGAACTGATATTATCACAGGACCAACAATAGACCTCGGCGAATGCCACAGATCTAAATAGTGCATAATACGTACTGTTCTTTCAGCACTCCCTGGACACACTTCCTCTGGTGGGCGTTGAGTGCGATGCTGGAGCGAGCTGGGGATGCTTCTGTATTCATCTGCTTCTTCTGATATTCCTTCTTCATGTTCACCTGATAACACATAATGACACTGGGGAAACCGCTCATGGCAACAGAAATGAAGCCAAAATAAACACGGTTTTAACTAGGATACACTGTGAAGCAGAGTAAATAGATTAAGGAATAACAGAGACAGGACGGACCTGTTTAATGCCGTTGTCAAGGTGACGGAGCTGATCGTGGATGGTGTGCAGTTCCTTCCTCATGTCCTTCTCACTGTCTGACAGCACAGGAAGTTGACTGCGCAGACTTCCCAAAACCTGTTTAACTCTACACACACGAACAAATGGTTTTAGCAGCTGAGGTTTAATAATGCTTTTTTTGTTTTAACTGAGGAGGAAGTTTCGTTAAACATTCCTATTATCAATTTTTTTCTATTCAACTAAATTCACAGGGAAGTGAACCTGTTCATGATGGCTTCCTGATGGTACTTGGCATCTTCATATTTATCAGCCAATCGCTCTGCAGCCTCCCTTAGGGTTTTCCTACAACACACAGCAACACATTTCACATAACTTTAGCACAGTGCATCTACCGCAGTAAACCACAGCTTTAATGACTCTCCTGTTCTCAGCCCACTCATATGTTTCAGCTGTTTACCACACTCAGAAATAACATCCTCGTATCTATGTGGTACTCATACATTTAGTTCTGTGACTCATAAGAGTTAAATGTGTTTCTGTACGTGTGGTTGTGATTCGTGTAAGTGCTGCGGTCACCTCTCCTCTCTACAAAGAGCAAGATCATCCAGCTGCTTATTCTTCTGTCCAGTCAGGAGCTTTACTCTACAAGGGAAGAATCAGAAAATTAACTGTTAATACAACAGCTGTATTTAACTAAACGGATTACAATCATACACTACTAAAGAAGAAACTGATTGAACTGTTTATATCATGGAACAAAATTATATTGACTTATACACTACTGAGTTTATTCTACTTCAGAATTAAACTAGAGCATTTTGGAAACACTACAGTGCTTTTTTGTTTATGTTTTTGAAGTTATATTCACCAAGGCTGCATTTATTTGATCAAATATATATATATATAAAAATTGTGAAATATTCTTAGTTTAAAATCACCGTTTCCATTTTAATACATCTTAAATTTAACGCATTTCTGTAATAGCAAGCTACATTTTTTTAGCAAATATTTGATGTCACATGATCCATCAGAAATCATTCTAATATGTTGATATGGTCCCTGAGAAACGTTTCTTATAATTATTAATGTTCAAAACAGTTGTGCTGCTTAATACATCAGGATTTATTATTCTTTAAAAGAACACTTTTTAAAAAAAAATATAAATCTTTTGTAACAATGAAAAAGTCTTTCATGTCACTATTGATCAATCGAATGCATCCCTGTTGAATACAAATCTGTTTTTTTTTTATATTAATGCTGTTTGAATTCATATTCATAACACTTTTAATTAGGTCAATACATGTTAAATCAGACTACATACTGGCTCTTAAACTTGCTTGTTTGATTTAGTTATCTATATTACTTTGCATATATATATATATGTACTGTGTGTGTATATATATATATATATATATATATATAAATGGCAAAAGAAGATCTGGTTCAAAATAACAGCTTTGAAAAATGTTTATCTTGTACCTTCTCTGCATTTCTTCATGAGCCAGGCCCAGTTTGAGGATATACTCCTCTCTGAACACCTGTGTGGCTCGACTCAACAGCTGTAGACATTCTGATGGAGGAGGAGACGAGTCCTTATCCCCAGCCCTGAAACACACGCAAACATGTTAACGGTAGGTGGTTTATAGCTGGTTCAAGGTAGTCTTACCAGCCCTACTGGCCAAGACCAGGATCATCTACTAGGTCAAAACCAGTTCTTTCAGCTGATAGTCCAGATAACCAATCATTTAGAACCATGTTAAAAATCTTAAGCTGGTTTGAGCTTAACCCTCTATGGTATGCATTATGTTCTAACCATCAAATTTTTTTCAAATACGTTTTTATTACACAAAATAGCTTCAAAACATACAAATCAAAAAAGATTCCTGAAAAAAGACCTACTTCAATGTAGATCAAAAATGTAGTTTTTCTATAAAATTAGGATTTTCTTTTTTATTTAATTGCACATTTCTTTTATGCATGGAACTCATGCAAACCAAACATAAGTAGATCCCTATCATTTAATCCCTATCATTCGGCAAACTATTACCCTTTTTGTAAAATTTTGCTGTATTCATTTTCTGAAAAGAAGAAATCAATTTGTTATTTATACATAAATACAACTATACTACAATAAACACTTCAAATAAAAGAATAACTACAATCATATTGTTGATGCTACCATCTATAAAAAATCCCAATGGGAAATAATTACTGTGGTACAGCGCTGCCATACGGCCATATGAAAAAATATGTTCGACAAAGTTGAATTGTGAATAAAAATATCTAATTTACTTATCAAAGATGCTTGAAAAAAATCCCCCTTGAAAAGAGATGTTTGGAAATTAGGTTAGAGTAATTTCTTTTTCTGAATAAGAAGGAAATGAGTTGAAATTAATTGTTGCCATATGGCAACGACGTACCATAAAGAGTTAAGGTGGGTTTTTTTTTTTTTGGCAAGGTCTATAAAAAGTAAATCGAAGCGGTCACACTTTACCTTAGCATTAATGGATTGGTGGAGCTGCGTGCCAAGATGTTGCGAATATGCTGTTCAAAAGAGTCTTCAGCCAATCCACGCAGAGGAGAGCTGTCTGACCCCGCCCCCGGATGAGAGCAGAGCAACGGAGGGGACGGGGGACGAATAGAGCTTCTACATGGAGATTGAAAAAAAAAACTGTTAATAAAATTAAAATCTAACACAGGGTTTTGTCAGTTGAACAGTTTAGTTGCAAAATATTTACTTGATGTACTCCGAGATTTCTATATGAAGAGTTCAGATGCAAAAGCCTCTAAGTGCCATTTGAAAATTTCTTCTAGAATGATCATTTTTATCAAGCTTGTATATTTAAGTTCAGTGATTTCACTTAAATGGCAATGATAATTACCTATTAATTGTTATTTAAGTGAAATTACTAAACTTCAATATACAAGTTTGATAAAAATCATCATTAAAGAAGAATATTTCAAATGGCATTTAGAGGCTTTTGCATCTGAACTCTTCATATGTTTTACTAATTAAACAACAAATTTGCATATTCACAGTCCCTGATGTCGAATAACAACTATTATTATTAGTACGTTTTAACTCTAATTATAAAAAAGGACAGAGATGTATTAAATTATTCTTTTGTGAACAGGGTTGTTATTACAATTATCAACTAAAACCTAAACCACACTAAACATTTTCATCACTTCAATGAATATTAAAAGGAAAATCAAATAGACTAAAACAAACTTATTTTATTTCAACTTTCTGCTAAGAAAAGACTACATATTTTCATTTACTTTAACTTAACAGACTAAAATAAATAAAACATAAAATACAATAAAAATTATAATGACATTTACACAAATGTCAAAATTGCTAAAGCTTTAAAAATCAAATGAAACTTGAGAATCTAAAAACTAATTTAAAATATGAATACGAATTATAATAGCATATCATGATAGTAAAATAACACTAGTTGTGAAGTACAATTGTACTGTAGAAAAAAACCCCCTCTGAAATAACATCTGACATTACAGATGTAATGTCGTGTAGCCCCAATTATTTATTTTAATTTGACACAATAGAATTAATTATTAGCTTTTCATCAACTCAAGAACCCTCTACAGTTCCCTCACGAACCCTGCTTGGGAAACCTGATCTAACAAATCTGGAAAGAAGCAGAAAGTGCTCGTCACATACAGCAGAGGGAGCAGAAGACACTCGTAGGTACTCGTGATGCAGATCATGGTGGCTCCGAGGGACAGGTCTGACACTATCCAAAACCCACGAACAGGAGCCGGCAAACTGAGAGAGAGAGACATGGGACGAGCGGAGAATTTAAATAAGCACCAGTAATCTACAACACTTACTCAGCGTTTCTAAAGGTTTGTTCAAACGTTCCACAAGAGATCCACAGCACTGAAATGTTAACTCAACCTGTTAGCGAGAGGTCTGGTACACAGGATGTGCTCGACTATACAGCGTTGTTCTGCCGCCAGCTCCTGCAGACTGTCTTTATCCTCCTCATCTGCACAAAATACAATATACAGCGTTCCTCAAACACTCCAATTCAGTGCTGTGAATGGAAATAATTCAGTGCAAGTAAATGTGCTCACCAGACTCCAGAAACTTGTGGAGTTTTTTGAACCAGGTGAGTCCTACACTGTGCACACCGGCCTCATGGGTGCAGTGATACCTGTGCTGACACAGAGGATCTGAAACAGAAATTAATATGTTTATTCAGCAAGGATGCACTTAAGATGACAGTAAAGACGTTTATTATGTTACAAAAGAGAAATGCTGTTCTTTTGAATTTTCTATTCATCAAAGAAACCTGAAAAAAAAAATGTATCACAAAAGTATTAAGCAGGAAAACCGGCGCCCTCATAATGGGAGCGACACGGTCAATCTTTCCAAGAGCGTCCGCGCTGCATCGAGATAAAAACATCTCAACTTTTCAGAATGCCACAAGCGCACCATAAGCGCACAGTAGGACACGTGACAAGAACCAACTGGAGTGCAACCACGCTAGCGCTTTGGAAAAAGGAGAATGTGGCGCACCCAGCGTTTTCAACGCGTTTTTAGGCGCTATATGTGAATCCGGCCTAAATCACCTTTTGAAAAAAGTAACAACGTTTCAGATACTGCATCAATTACATTGTTACACCAGTAGGTGGCGAGTGCGAGAAATGACTGAGAAAAATGTATTTGTCATTGAATCAAAAGGTTTGTTGAAAAACGCTGATTCATCCGGTAATGAAACAAGCGAGTCGTTGAATCATTCAAGAACATTTTTTTTAAATCATTGAAATTAAATATTTTAAAACAGTGGGAGAACCGTAATCTGTTTTAGACAAAAAAAATCCAGAATCGTGCAGCTCTAATATATATACGTATATATATATATATGTGTGTATTTCACATTGTAAAGCTAAACTTAAAGTTAACGTGTTGTTACATAATTCTTTTTACCTAAAGAGGTTATAAAATCAAATGTTTTGAGAAACCTTTCTTATAATTCACAGTTAAAATGGATGTGCAGAATTATAAATTGTCATAAAGTGAAATGATCATCTGTGACTTTATGTTGTTACTGTAATTGTGATCAAGTTACCTTGGTGAATAATAGAACTTTTTTTTAATTAAAAATGCTATTTTAATACTTAATTATTCTCAAAATTGGAATGGGAATTTTCTGAACTAATTTCAGTGGATTTTGAAATTTTGACAAAAAGGTTTGTGGTGTCAAGATGCAATTTTATGACATAGTAGTACATGGTGAAAAGCAATTTTATTCTCACTATCAGAAAACTACATATCTTTATGGCATAATACAAGTATTCGAATTGGTATGTAGCATATATGTATGGTGAGTGCTTGTGTGACCTCCTTACCTCGGTGTAATCTGATTGGACAGGTGAAGTCTGACTCCGTAATCTCCTCCTCGTCCTCCTCTCCAGCAGGCAGTTTGAGCGTCAGTTCCAGCTCCACACACTCGAACACATAAAGTGAAGGCACGGTCTCTGAGCCTCTGGACCATCTCTCTACAGCCTGAATGCACAAGCACAGGGCTCAGCATCTCTCACACTGTAAAAGTTGCATTTGATGATTTGTAAGATTGGTTGGACTGAATTCTGTCTTACTCCGCCATACTCTTCTTCCTCTGCCTCCAGCACCACACAGTGGTACAGCATTCCTGATTCAGTGGCAATAACCAGGATGTTGGGCACACAAGGCAGGCAGAGCACAGCACACGCATCATAGCCGTAGTTATCTTCCGCCGCGGGGTACATGGGTAATGGGCCCATCGGCTTCCCTAAATTACTGATACTAGGAGAAAGACTGAAGATTAATCGAGCAAATCTATCTGACAGGCTAGGCTACACATTAAGAAATCATTCATTGAGACAAGAAATAAGAAAAAGATGTTTATATCAACAAAATATGCATGCAGAAACTTAAAAAAAATTTAAGGAAATGAGGCATCTGAGTGAATATCAGGAATATTTTTAAAAGGTGAATATATAAATATATATATATATATATATATACACATACACACAGCAGTAACATTCGTTGTTAGTACATGTTAACAAGTCCATTAAATAAAATGAACAGATACAATTTTGATTTAAATAATGTATAATAATGTAGTAAATGTTGGAATTAGCATTAAAGACACACACATTTTCAAAACGTCCGTACTAATAAATACTATCTTGATGTGTATATTTAAAATACATATTGCGTTTACTTTTGTTCACATCATGGTAATCCAAAATAGAGATACATGTTTGTATTACATTTAGTATTCTATATTATTATTTTGAATTACCTTTTGATTTTATATTTTTGTAATTCAATTTAATTTTGTAATTTTACATTTCTATTCAGCTTTATATTTCAGTTTTAGTATTTTTAGTCCTTCGACCTACACTTATTTTATTTCAGTTAGCTGCCAAGACAACATTTCATAATTTTCATTTTAATAATTTTTTTTAAGTTCAAGTTTTTCATCTAATATTTATTTATTTTTATTATAATTGTATTATATACTAATGAAAATTATAATTTCATTCTAAAATGATTTAATAGTTTTAGTTAGCAATAACACCACTGGAAAATTTCAGAACAGTCTTAAAATGCACTAAAAGCCTTTTTATTTCCTCCTGATTTTAAACTGTGTTCTGATTATAAACTATTTTATTGGACACATTTTTGGTTTAATAATATTACCTATACATATCATTATACTGTACTACAGTTGTACGGATCAATTTACATTTTCACTTCTCGACAGGGTTACTACATATTTTCCATTTCAAAATTCTACTTTTCCAGACTCAAATTTAAAAAAAAATAAAAATATTTATAGATGACCTTAGAGATTCTTCATAAGAAATTAATACATCATTATACCAAATATAACTCTGAAAATAATGAACATTTTGTCCATTTATGAACAATTTTTTGTTCATAAATGTTAAATATGGTTTTAAAAAAAAATGGGGATATGTTTCCATATACTCGGTTTTCTTTTTTCCATCCTTAACCAGACCTGGAAATCAAATTCCATAATTTTCCAAACTGTGTCGTAACCCTGTATTTGCCAATGAGTATTGTTTAATTAAGGGCATCATGGCACAGTTATAAACATGTGATTGTTACCTGTGTGTGAGAGAGATATAAGACAAAAATGTCTCTCCATTCCCGTACAGTATGTACAATGGATACACCTGCAGCTCTGCCTTCAAACGCAAACTGCTCAGGCGAGGAGAATCCGCCAGCGGTCCGAAGTCAAACGCCACAGCCGTCTCTCCCAGAGACGCTGCATAGGAACGTCTGCACGAAAACAGTGTCTTTATCAGTACATTTATATCTTAATATCTCATTTTTAGATTGAACCCAGTGTTATTACTATATCATTTTTCATATTATACAGTTTATATTTTTTATTATAGTTTTGGTTGCACTTTATTTTAAGTTGTCCATGTTACAGTGTAATTATATATTTAAGTACTGACTGAGTAATACTAATTAACAACATTTACTTACTAAAGGGTTAGGACTAGGAGTTTAGAGTTAGTTGCATGTAATTATGCATAATTATTAGTTATTATTACTACAGTAACTACATGTAACATAAAAAGAACACTGTAAACTAAAGTGTTACCATAGCTTTTGTTAATATTTTGAATTAAATTTTATATTTGCCGTTTTCATTTTACTTTTAGTAATTTTGTTAAACATTTAGTCTTTTTATAGTTTTTTTCCCAAAATATGTCAGTAACACTTTACAATAAGCATTAATTTGTTAATTAACTACATTAGTTTACATGAAATGAAAATACTTCTATAAAATGTATTCATTTCGCATTATTAAAATAAAGTATCAGCTAATACTGAATGGATCTGAGCTAACATAAAATAACAATGAACAATTGTATTTTTATTAACTATTGTTAACAAAGGTAACACATACTGTAACAAATGCTTAGCTCACTGTTGGTTAATGTATTGACCAAAATTATAAAACATTATTATTAGTGTTACCAACATGCCTATAACGTTTATTTAAGTCAGAAAATAAGTTGTGTTTAACATTTTATTTTATTTCAGTCAATGTTTTTTTGATGTCAAACGGCTTTAGTTTTAGCTAACAATAATCCAAGTAGAATACTCACAGCGTCTGTTAAAACCTTCTGAAAAAATGAATAATATAGCAGTGAAATTGTTGTTTGATAGAAAATTGACAACCTTACCCTCTTGTATGAACATTGCTGTCCTCATCCAACTGAGACACAGATAAAACTTTGGCAGGGGACTGCGGCTCCTTAAGATTATAAAATCTGGAGGGAAAACATTCTTTAAACAACCCCAGAACAATAATAACAGTAATTCTATTGTTAAAGACATCTTTAAAGGGATAGTTCAGCCATAAAATTCTAATGTTGTCATCATTTAGACCCCGTTTACACCTGGTATTAAAATGCGATCTGTATCCAGATAAGTTATCCGGATAATAAAAAACGCATGTTAATGCAAGGTGTAAACGCGTTGTGATCGGATCGCGATCGGATCTGCCTGACCACATCTGGAGGTAGTCTGGCTCGCATTGTGTCCGGATCTTTACTAGGTGTAAACGCAATCTGGTTGTTGAAACCACATATGTATATTTTACTCCTCCCAAACATGCTAAAAAATAAACGAGTGAGAGCGTGTTATATAGGCTATATGTCATGTTATAGCCTAGTCAGATGCCACACGCGACACGCATCACCGCAGATGAGCAGCTGAGCGTCTATTCAACGTGCAAACATCGCAAATAAAAGTGAAAGTAAGTCACAGACGCAGTTAACACATCTTCAAGTAAAGAAACGAAATTATCTTACCAGGCCTGTTGCCACTCTCTCTTATTGATGTCTCTGATTTGGAAATTAGCTGATGATCAATAAAATGCCGCTCAGATCTGTTGCTTTTGGTGGCGTGCAATCCAATAAATCTGCATATAACGCAGGAGGTGAAGATCGGATTTATATCCGTTTTGCAAAAACACATTTATGTGGCCAGGTGTAAATGGAATCAGTACTTATTATCCGGATAACTTAACTGGATACAGATCGCATTTTAATACCAGGTGTAAACGGGGTCTTACTCACCGTCAAGTAGTTCCAAACCTCCTGTATGAGTTACTTCAGTTGAACACATTAATATTTTTTGAAGAATAATATTGATAACCAGACAATTGACAGCATCCATTGAAGAAAACTCCCCATGGAAGTCAATGGGTGACTTCTTCTTTTGTTTTCAATGTAAGAAATAAACTCATACAGGATTGGAACAACCTGAAGGTTGAGTAAATGATGACAAACTTTAATTTTGGGGTGAACTATAACTCTCTCTTTAACACGGCTGTCAGTCATTTATTTCAGATACCTGATGGTGTTATCTGAGGTCAGTAAAACTAGATGAGGCTCCTCAGTTTCACTGGGATACCAGGCAGCTTGTCGGAGTGTCACAGAAGCAGAACTGGTGAAGAAGCGTTCAGCCACTGGAATCGTCCTGTGAAGAAGAAAACATATAAAACCAAAGGACCAGATGGAGGAATGAATGCAGCTCCCCTAAAGCTGAAGTTCACTCACTTGCAGTTGATCTGGAGGCGTCCACCCTCAAACTCGGACCTCTTTCCCCAGCGCTGCGGCAGTTCCAGTATAGTTGCTCCACGCTGACCGATGAGAGCCACATGATACTGCGTCGGGCTGACGAGAACCTGACAAACCTCAAACAGCGGCGGGTTGATGCACAGCAGAGTCTGCGGAGAGTTCGGTCACCATTACACACTGTCCGTGGAATGACTACACAAGAGAGACACTGTTTAAAGACGCTTAGCTTACCTGGTATTTAGAAGTGTCTGTGTCGCCGTCAGCGTTCAGCTGTCGCAGGTTTGTGGTGTAAAACACACTCTCAACAGTATCCCATGTAAAAAGGTCGCCGTTCAGACAAAACGTTAGGTTCTTGGCTATTCTTTTGCTAGTCCCTCGAGGCTCTAAATGAAGGCTCTCTTGTAATTTATTAAAGATATCGTGGTTCTTGAGCGCTTCCCTCCAGCGATCTCCCGCGAACGACGCCATGTTATTCTGTCTTGTCGTAGGATAAAGACGTCATGGAAATCCACCAATAGAATCACGCTACACGACTAGACCTTTTCTGTTGAATCGCGGGGTTTGTAGTTTATTACGGAGTGTTGTAATTTTAGCCTACACTGAAAAGAGAAGAATATATTAATTTGGACATATAGATAATACAATTTAAACATTATAAATAATATTATTATATTCTACATACTCTGTTTAGTTTGCGATAATGACCAAAATGGCTTTTTTTTTATATTTGGATTGTTGTTTACTGTAATATGTGCGTAAAATGACCATCCCAGAGAAAACAAAACAACCATTAAAGATTACGAGGGCACGTGAATTTAAGAATAAGAATAATGTGCATGGTAAATCGTTAATAATAAACACTGCAATATTCCATAAAAATAATTGTCAATTTTGAATGCTGACTAAACTGATATAAGTTGTTATGCAAAATAGATATAATTAATAATATTATTTTAAATGTATTATTTAATTAGTATTTTATCGTTTATTTATTTATGTATTTCAAGTAATGAAAACGATGTAGTTTTAGTTTTGGTTAACCTTTCTGTTGTCAGATTTCATGTCGCATATTTTATAGGGAAACAAATATTTTGCAGTAAATTTACTATTATCAAAAAAGACTTTTCCCATTAACTAAAATGCATTGTTGAAAAAGGAACTAAATATCTTACTGAAAAAAACTACATTTTATAATCATTATGCAATGAAAATGTATTTTACTCCACTTTGAAATTGTCCATGACAGGGTGGACATATTATTTTGTGGTTTGCTCGTACTTGCAATTAATTTATAAAAAGTGACCAACATGCATTTCTAACAGCCTAATGTCTCCTTAAAACAACAAATATGAAGTTAAATTGAAAATCTCAGCTTTTTATTTGGGAAATTGTGAAGTCTCAAAGGATTTTGACCCATCAACGACACTTAAAAAATCTGAATACTTGGAAATTGATGCGTTTATAACGAGTAAAATAAACGAATACCCCTTTGCTTAAGATAAAAACAACTTGGATCAGTTATAGTCGTTTATTTTTTGTATGAAGAATCGCACTATACTATCTCTGCAGATTGGTTTCTGTATTATACAGTATGTATGGCGTTGTAACTGCTGCGGCTCAGCGCCTCCTCGCGGTGGAATGTGGAACTGAGTGAATCTGTAAACGTGTGCTATAGTCTCTCAGCGCATTGTCTTCGCTAACACAGTCCGTGGTGCTCCTTCATGCCGACGAGAGCTTCTCCAGCACCACTCCCGTGTTCGCGTACATTTGGCGCCGAGCGTGAGCAAAATGGAAGTTAAATGGCTGGCAAACGGAGTTGTTTAGTGCGCCTCACGGGGACAAGAATGTCCCAGACAAGGGACGTGAACTCTTACCCAGATGGGTACAGGGTCCTCAATAGCAGTGAACTACGGGAGCTCCTTCAAGATGAAGAAAAAATTAATCAGATCGTGCGACTCAGTGAAAAGGTATTTCTTCGTTTCACATACTCTTTTTAGAGCTTTATACTGTATTTTTGCATGTTTGTCATTTCTCTCTCTGAACAACTGATGTACATTTGACCAAAACTGTGTGGTAACGTTATTCCATTCATCTACAGTCGAGTGATTTGTGTAGCATGTATGCATTACACGCCATCATCACATACATTCATCCTGTGTACCGTTTACAGCACTGCAGACCATTGCACTGCAGACGAGCTATACAAAGACTCCTACTTGATCTAATACATCTTTTGTAGCCTACAGAACATTTGTTTTTCTTTGGAAATTGTAAAAAAAATTAAAAGTTTTTACAATAAAAGTAACTAATTTAAGTAATATGCTGGACATATTTCATTTTCCGTTGTAGTTTTGCAACTAAACTGTTGACAAAATGCGTTTTTTTACACACTTGAAATAAAAGCCAGTTTTTCATACGCAGGTCTAAAGAATACCGATGAGTCAATCGCATCATTAATGTATGAAATATTTTATGCATTATGTACAATGATGATATTTCACTGTTGTGTACATCAACATAACAGAAACGCTACATAAAGTTGCGGATTAGGCTATTAAATTAGTATTGTTATGTTGAAATTTTCCAATGAACTATTTTGTTTTTTCTTAACAGATGTTATGGAATATTTGACTTAGTTGAAGCTGCATCTGAAAGCTACTTTCTAAAATCTCAAATTAATATTTCATGTCCATTTATTTATACATTTATGTATAGACCCCCACCCCACCCCCATCTTTCATATTGGCTGACAGTCACAATAATGACCATCTGACAGTACATTATCTCTTACATATTGCATTTTAAACATGGCATATATCTTGTATTGCAATCAGTGTTCAATATGCATTATAAACATATTTTTGTATGGTTGTGTATATTTTCTGGCTCGCCATGTTTAGGCTATACGATTTCTCTCATAGATGATAATGTATTGAGACATAGCGAGGTTATTTGAGAGCTCCTAAGGTGCATAATTCATTTCCAGCTTAGAAAATCATTTCTCATTTAGGACTGATCTGGTGTCACTGTAGTAGACTGGGATATATGACATCTGAGACTTAGATTGCTGTAGTCTGATACCTGATCGCTGCGTGCCTGCAGGAAGCCTGGGCATGTTGTTTGAAATATAAGGACAAATATGTTTGTACTAGGTCATAAATACAATCTTAGTCTTCATAAAATATGATACACATCAATTAAAGGGTTTGGCTCCTGATTTCATGCTAAACCTGTATTACTTTATTTTAAATGTGAAACGCAACAGGAGATGTCCTGGCTATGAATGAGGACAGAGGATGAAAAAAATGCAAGTCTACAGACGAGAAACATGCCGAAATTTAAGTTAGTATTCTTAAATCTCATTTAAACTTTGCGTTGTGATTGTTTACAAGACAACTGAGATCCAATGGTGGCGTCACTGTTTTCAAATGTACTGTAGGCTATATGACGCATTTAAAGAATTTATTTATTTTTTTAACAGAAAGCTGTATGGCTTTAGATGACTAAGAATATAGCATGACATTTATGGTTATGGTTATTTTCCGGTACCTTTTGGTCATTTATGGAGCTTTACATCCTCCGTCACCATTTGCTCGTAAAAGAGCAGCCGGCACATTCTGCTAAATTTCTCTTTTCATGTTTCACAAAAGAAAGAAAAAATCATACAGGTCTGGAACAACATGAATAATGACATAATTAGTGTTATTTTAGTATTTATTAATATTTTTAATAGCCTAAGCTTTTTATATTCAGGTTTATTTAAATTTTAGTTTGTTTGTGTATTTTTTTTTAATTTTTTTTATCTAATAAATAAAATGTTATTTATAAAAAAATATTTATAATAAAATATTATAATTTTTATAATTTATAAATTTATATAATTTATATAATTATAAAAATATTATAATTTTATTTATAATAAAATTTGATATATTTTATCCTAATATATAATATATATATATATATGTGTGTGTGTGTGTGTGTGTAATTGTTTTTTTTAGTGATTTAATATTTCAACTTCAACTTATTCCAGTTAGTTATTAAAACATACGATTTCTTACATTTAGTTTTTGTGTCTAATATACTACGTGTGTGTGTGTGTGTGTGTGTAAATTAGGGCTGTGAAACGATTAATCGTGATTAATCACATCCAAAATACAAGTTTGTGTTTACATAATATATGTGTGTGAACTGTGTATGATTATTTTGTATATATAAATGCACACACATACATATATTTAAGAAAAATGTGTTATTTATGTATAAAACAAATTATATATATATATATATATAGAGAGAGAGAGAGATATGCTAGGGTCGTCGAGGTCAAACTCCAAACGACTTGTGATCGGTGAGACCCATCACTATTCCCTTCACAAACAGGTGAATTCATTAACACACCGAGGTCTCCAAGGGCAACCGCAAAGGAAGGGGTCACAATGGTCTAGTGCTCTAGATACAGTCAATGCTCTTCTATGCATGAGTGTCACTCTCTAACAAGAGATTGTGGTGGTTTTACTAAATGGAAAAGGCTCTGTAATACCAGGCTGTGCTCTTTCCTATGAATAGCAATAAGATGGCCTTTATGGTTAACTTTATGTGCTCATTAGACTCCTTGAATTCATCAGCAACAGCAGCTCTTTGGTCATTCATGGTTTATTGACCAAGCTGAACTATATTGGACCAAACAGATGGTCTTAATGTATTGTGCTTACGCTGCATGCTCAATGTGTACAGCCATCATTAATCATATAGATTCTTATCTTTGCTGCTTTGCATTGCTTTCATGTGGAAAACATCTCAAGCGTTGATGTTAAATCTCATTGGCTCAACCAGTGAGTTTAAGGCAAGGTCATCATCTGTTTGTCGACCAGTAGCAGACAGGACACAATGTAAAATCTGCTTGTGATTTAATAATAGATTAGGATTAGTACTTTTTTTTTGTTGCATTGCTTAAATATTTTAATACTTTAAATACAAATTTTATAAAATCAAATCACAAGTTAAGTAGGCAACCATTCATAAGTTTGGGGTCGGTACAATTGTTTTAAAGAAATTAATACTTTTATTCAGCAAGGATGCATTAAATTGATCAAAAGTGACAGTAAAGACATTTATAGAGCTACAGTTCAATTATTATTAATAATAAATGCTTCTTGAGCACCAAATCAGCATATTAGAATGATTTCTAAGGATCATGTGACACTGAAGACTGGATTAATGATTTGCCACCAGGAATAAGTTACATTTTAAAATAAATAACTAAAAAATAAAGAAATTCAGTTGCGATTGTTACAATATTAATGTTTTAATGTATTTTAGATCAAATAAATGCAGTCTTGGTGAGCGAAACATACATTTGTGAATGAATTGTTCGTTTGATTCGGATCTTTTCACTGTTAGTTTGGTTCTCGAGTTACTTTTTATGATGCTTTTATGTCCTTAAAGCTACACTGTGTAAATCTTTTAGTTTATTCTTAGCTAAAAACACTTAGTTATTTCAAAAATATATGTGCTCATTAATGTATAGACGAATCCGGCGAAACTACCGGAAGTAAGCGGGGC
This sequence comes from Pimephales promelas, assembly GCF_016745375.1. The sequence goes on from NW_024121987.1 coordinate 14,694,039, forward strand.
GCCATTACTGAGCTGTTGCTGGGTAGCGTTGCGCCATTGCCTCCTATTGTTTTAGTTGCAACTTGCGTCCACTGGAATAAACAGCCCGCGATTTACGACTGTCACTAACGTTACAACGTTATCCCTTGTATAATGTCGAGTGGGTAAACAGTTTCCGTTATAAATTGTTTCAATGGTGGCAGTAAAATTTCAATTTTGAAGAGAAAACACTGTGAATACCCCGGGTCGACTGCCCCTGTCTGGTGCCGTACGGTTTACAGATTTCCTGGGCGAGTACAAGACGCGGACATTCGCGTATAATAACAATTATTTAATGACATAAGTAAAAAAAATATAATAAATATGTGATATAGTGATCAGCAAAATCTCCTCTCTTGCTATTTTTTCTATTCAATTAACATGCTATGGTCATTAAATGGCTTTCCTGAGCTAAATGTAACGTTATGTGACATAATTGTTCTCCCGCTGTTATATTGACCTCTTTCCATGGTTTAAAAACACTAATTGGTCGATATTATGTATACTTTCTAGCTGTAACGTTACCTTACCCTTGCCTGTTGCAATGTGAAAATGAGATAAATAATGGACACAAATGAAAAACATGAATTTGTTTATTTGATTTCATTCATTTATTTATTTATTGTTGCCAAATGGACAGATCTTTTTATAGTTTCCTCGTTAGCAAACGTTAGCCTAGCTAGCTTGCCAAGCTATTTTCATAAATAACGTTAATCTGTAAGGTCGTTTGTACATTCATCTGTGACTGGAGGCCACTGCAGTCACAGATCAAACCAACAAGTCATTCTGCCTGGCTGTAGCTGTCATCGAGGGTGAGTTCGCGTTATCACCGAGGTTTGTTTACATACCGGTGCATATGTCTATATGCCTGTGTAACAGCTCAGTAATGGCGTCGCCACAAGATGGCAGCCTACACAGAACGCTCGTCGGATTCGTCTATATTTACTTCAAGTAATAAAGTATTCTCGTGAGTGTATAATATGCCATTGAAAATACATACGGGTAAGGGGTTCTAATGTCAGTTGCCATGTTGCCCCTCCATCTTGAAAGTACATTAGCCAAAGAGGGACATACCCGTTAATTCAAGCTTCGCCTTTCGCGTTTACGTTTAAGTTTACACTCATCGACGAGGTCGAATTGGAAGCCATGTTAATCTTGGACTACATTGGCCACCGTAGGAGTTAAAACGAAATCGGAATTGAGAGGAACAGAAACTAATATTCACTGGATGGTCATATACCTTTACACTGCTAAATGGGAGTAAAAATCACACAGTGTAGCTTTAAAGTTGATTAAGTTACAGTCCTCAATCTCCCCATTTCTCAAAAGTTTATAGTTTATAGTAAAGGTTTATAATTACACAAAATTATGACAGAAGCTTAATTTTTTTAAATGACTAATGAACTCTTCCTGTAAGGTATTTTCCAGTTTATGGCTGCTGGCATTTGATTTGTCATTTGTTTTATGACCATTGTATCACCCAGCCCACATGGTCTCCAGAGGTCCTGCATCTGCACAGTGTATAAACAGACACACAGGCAGCTGCAAGCGGAAATGGATAGTCTGTGTCAATTCCTGTTTAGGGAAAAGCGCTCTCTGGATGTCTGGGAGTATTACTTTTGCATTTATCAGCAAGAGAGTGAGGAAATGGGCAAAGAACAGAGATACTGGAGAAATTTGTTCCTTCTTTTGGAGAGGGGCCAAAGACCCTGCTGTGCCGTCCGTCTTAAAAATGTGCTTTATCCAACCACAAGTGTGAAAGACACGCACACCAGCGGGGGCTGGACTTGGACAGTTATTGGCTCTGGGTGACTTATGACGCATGCGGCAGACTCAGCAGTATGGAATACTAACCAGAGAAGTAAAGAGCTCCTAGTCACTAAAAGATAGATCATAGGTCTGTGAAATGTGAAAGAGCATGTGTCTTTGCTGGCTGAGCCACATCCTTGCTATGATAAGCCACATCCTTTGTTGGAGTTGCAAATGCTCAGATTAATATGTTCTATCTAGGTCTAGGTGACAAACTGCATTAAGTTTAAAAGAGATGTCCTGGCAGGATTTATTAGCTCTGTGTCAAAACCCAGTGAGCTGCCTACCTAGTGCGCACATCACCTTAATGAAACTTAAATGGAATTTAGAAATGTTGTTTTTGGCAACTAACTGAAATAAGTGCAAGTTTAAAGGCTTAGTTCACCCAAAAATGAAAATTCTGTCAGTATTTACTCACCCTCATGTTGTTCCAACCCCGTAAGACCTTCGTTCATCTTCGGAACACAAATTAAGATATTTAAGATATTAAGATCGCTCCTGCATACAGTCCGTAGGCTTCTTGAGGGACTGGCTCTTGCTGTCCCCGAAAAGTCATTAAAGACATCGTTAAAATAGTCCAAGTGACTGCAGGGGCTCAATCTTAAGTTTATCAAACGACGAGAACACTTTTGTGCGCAAAAAAACAACAAAAATAACGACTTTATTTCAAATATTCACTTCCTTCTCCATGGGCCTGTAGTCAGTTAACGTAGTGTGATAACGTAGAGCTACGTCACACGAAGGCTCACTATTGGCCGACGCTGGTCATGTGTGTGATGCGTGTGACGTACAATAACAGAAGCTTACGCTATAAAACTAGTAACCTGACTCGTGCAGAGGGAGAAATAAACGAATAGTTGAAATAAAGTCGTTATTTTTGTTGTTTTTTTGCGCACAAAAGTGTTCTCGTCGTTTGATAAACTTAAGATTGAGCCCCTGTAGTCACTTGGACTATTTTAATGATGTCCTTTAATGACTTTTCGAGGACAGCAAGAGTCATTCCCTCAAGAAGCCTATGGACTAGTATACAGGAGCGATCTTAATATCTTAAATATCTTAATTTGTGTTCCGAAGATGAACGAAGGTCTTACGGGGTTGGAGCAACATGAGGGTGAGTAAATATTGACAGAATTTTCAATTTTGGGTGAACTAACCCTTTAAGTACTACAATTGCTAAGATTACAATTTTCATAAACGTAAATTTAAGTTAAATAGCTGTATTTAATAAAAGCGCATTCAAAATATGTATAAATACTATATAGATAATACTGAAATAACATCTATTATTTATATTAATGAGTCATGTTGTACTATACAGATTTTTGTCCAATCAAATGATCTGTAGAATAAATATGCCCCTCCCCCAATACCACCAAAAGTCTATGAGAAACATACCAAAATTTAAGTTAGTATTCTTAAATTTCATGCTTGCCTTGCACGTTTAAACTTTGCGTTGTGATTGTTTACAAGACAAGTGAGATCCAATGGTGGTGTCACTGTTTTCAATTGTACTATGACGCATTTAAAGAAAAGGTGTTTTAACAGAAAGCTATATGGCTTTAGATTATTTAGAATATAGCATGACATTTATGGTTGTGGTTATTTTCCGGTACCTTTTGGTCATTTATGGAGCTTTACATCCTCCGTCACCATTCGCTTCCATTGAATGTAAAAGAGCTGCCAGCACATTCTGCTAAATTTCTCTTTCACAAAAGAAAGAAAAAAATCAAACAGGTCTGGAACAACATTAATAATGACATAATTAGTGTTATTTTAGTATTTATTCATATTTTGAATTAGCTTTTTATATTTTCAGGTTTTATTTTAATTTTAGTTTACGTATTTTTTTGTTTTTAAATGTTTTTTTATTAATATTCTTTTAATATATATATACATATATATATATATATTATGTAACTTTAAGTTTTTTTTTTCCGTTTCAGTTTTAACTTATTCCAGTTAGTTACTAAAACATATGATTTCTTAAATTTAGTTTTTCCGTCTAATATACTTAATGAGTCATGTTGTACTATACAGATTTTTGTCCAATCAAATGATCTTTCAAATAAATATGCCCCTCCCCCAATACCACCTGCAACTAACTATCCTGGGGTGCATTTCCCGAAAGCATCGTTAGCCAACTATGGTCGCAAGTTCCGTCGTTACCAATAGAGATCAATGGAAATCGCGACCAATTTGCGACCATAGTTGGCTAACGATGCTTTCAGGAAACGCACCCCTGGGCTGCGTCTGAAATCGCATATTACCCTACTGTACTATATAGATGAAAAACAGTATGTGCCAAAAGAAGTATGTCTGAATTTATTGTACTCATAAAAGGGTAGTCAAAAAATTACCCGGATTACCTATTTCTTTCGGCGAGATTCAAAAGTGTGCATACGATTTACTATCCCATTAGGCAACGGGAGAGGATTTGTAAATGATAGTAGCTGCGTTTCCATTACCCTTGAAATTGCGTATTGAAAATACGCCCAATGGAAACACGTCATTTTCACAAAAACTCCCAAATAACGCAAAAAAGGTTTCACTCCCTCATGAGGTGTTTTTTCAGACAATTCGAAAAAGTGATATTTCGCAAAACTGCTATGGAAACAGTTTTTGCACATTTACAGGTCACCTGAGATGGACAGAAGATGAGACAGTTCTTTATTAAACTCATAAAAGACAAAAGAATTACGAGAAAACTAAACCACAAAGAAATGACACAATCAATACATTGAAGCAAATTTTTCTTTGGCGATTGGGGGTTTATGCCTTGCTCAAGGGCACCTCACTCAATGAGGGAGAAACACCCAATTATAAGGGGCTTTCCTTGCTATGGATAAAATGCTTACATCTCCTTCGATTAAAAACAATGGTTAGTGCAGTTAAGTGGCTGGGATATATGTAAACCTACCAACATCCGTCGCCATTATTATTGGTATGACTTATCGCTAGAGGAAAAAATTACATTCGCGTAACATTGGTTAATGGAAACGCCGTCAATCGCATTAGTTTTTGAGCGACATTTAGAAAATATCGTATAAGATTTGCACAAATCTGTAATGGAAACGCGGCTAGTGATAGGTCACATGATAATGACATCATTGTGAATATAGTACATCCAGATTACCTTCATACCATACACATTCATAATATATAGAACATGCTTCTTTATTAGCCGTAAAGTATTTACTTGTTCAAAATAATTACAGTACGCGATTTTGAACGCAACCATGGTTCTTGTCCGGCTTTTTTGCTGTAAGAAGGACGAACCCTTTGATAAGTCTTGAGATATTTCCTATTCAAATAAGAAGTTTGACAACACAAGAAATAAAACTGCACTCATTAAGCAATTTCAGTGGGTCCTTAAAGTGTGACAAAAAAAAAAATTAGAGTTAGAAGCTTCTATTGTCCTATTTGGTTTTATAATTTTTTTTTTTTAGCAAATCACAAGAAAACAGACATGTCATCTAAATAAACATTAACAGCTATGCATATGTAGCACAGCATGTTTTGGGATATGTTTATCTAATTTCGAATACAAGATAAATATTCATACTTTTGCCTCCATGTGTAGTTAAAAAAGATGACATGAATACTAAGTCCCGCTGAGCAGTCATAATTGTTAAGCAGAGCATCAGAGTGAGTGTAATTTCTGGGTGTTAAATGCAAACAGATTAGGTTTGCAGGAGAGATAAGAAGAACGCCATCTCTGCCAAAGACTCACTTTGGATCATGAATGCACTGTAGGAAAATCTGTGACAACCCATATCCAATTCATTAGCCAAATCCTCTATCATCTTGTCAAGAACCCCAAAATGGCTCTGAAGGAATTTAAACGATCCTTCACTGATCAGACCCTCATTTAGTGGTCGACAACATCTGCATCATCTTTAAATAGATTCCGAAACTTTAAGTGACTCTTTGGAAAGATAGTGTTCTCTTTGTTTGCTGTGAAACCATGGAAATGCTTGCCTGGATGGAGTGGGCTAGAGTAATGTGAAACAGTTAATGAGAGCTGGGAGCTTGTAGTCTTCCTCTGCTTGGTCCTGTCATCAAACAAGTAACATCAATCATGTTTTAGTTTGTGGTTTAAATTGCACCACATGATTTTCCCAAGTGGTACAGGTTCCTGGATCTACATCCATTATCAAACAATCACAGCTTTAACTCGATTCCTAATCTTAAACACAACCAACTCCTAAATCCAAAGACAAATGGTAGGAAACTCAACACTATGCAGACATGAATACTTGGCCAGCACATTGCATTCGAGTGGTCCCGTTGTACATACTTACTGTGCATTCTTGCATAGCGGTAGCAGAGTTCAGTATTCGAAGGGGCAATATTAGTTGTTGTAGTTGATCTGAAAAAGAACTGACCATAGAAAAGACACACTAATGACGCCTCAGAATGCTAAGAATATAATTTATACATACATGGTGTTGACACATTTTGGAAAGCAAATTTGCATAACTAGATGATTCACAGGCCTGTTTCAGGCCTAACCAACCTGGTTTGAGCCATCCATTAGAATTCCCATTCCTCTCAATGGCAGTTGAATAGCTTATTATTCATGACAATGATGAAACTCAGTTCCAAACACTTCACTAATCGCTAGTGAGTCTAAGGGCCTTATTTTAACGATCTAAGCGCATGGTCTAAAGTGCAGGGCGCAAGTCTGAATCCTATTTTGCTAGTTTAACGACAGGGAAAATGGTCGGCGCACCCGGTGCATGGTGTAAAAGGGTTGTCTCTATTATATAAATGAGTAATGGGTGTGTTTTGGGGCGTAACGTGCAAAAAACTAATCAGAGTGTAATTTCCCCTTCCCTTCCTGAGGGGCAATCTATGGGACAAGCTGGATTCCACCATATCTTTATGTACACAGCATAAATCTTTTACAATGTAATCCTTTTATTTTTATTTGGCATGTTTGTGTACTGCTGCTGCCCTGTGTGTGTAATAAGCAGAGTATTCGTGTGTTGTGGACCAGCCTATAGGCGCGCATTACTAACGCGCTCTTTAAAGTCCCCGTGAAATCAAAATTGAACCTATTTACTTTGTTAGGGCATATTACTAGTCTTGTGGTGAACAATTAATCCGTGCAAGTAAATATATATAAAAAAATGTTTTACCTTGGTAATCTTTAATCAAAATCTGAAAAGTTACTTCCGGTCTGGAACGGTTTCTTTTTCTGATGACGTCGGTTTCACAGTTTGGGTGGGGAAACGCTTAACCACTCCCCTCAAACCGTTAGTTTGCTATGAGCGAGAGATGGAGAGGAGGAGCGCTAGAGTAAAACCCTGCCCTCTGTTCAATATTCCGTTTCACTTGGAAATACGTCACAGCACTGGAGAAAAATCGTTTGCAACTTCCGGTTCACGGGGACTTTAAATACTGTGCCATTGACTTTAGACCAGGTTTTTATTGGTCAATGGCGCGGTCTGTTTCTGTTGACTCAAAATAGCAACCCGCCAACAGTGCGCCTGAACACACCTCGTTTTAGACCAGCACGGCCATGGGCGCAAATGCATTTGCTATTTAAACAACTTGGCGCATGATGTGAAAATGATAACTGCGTCAGGCTGAAACTAGCAATAAAACTCTTGCCTTACGCTTGGCACTGCATTTCGCTGAAAGTATGATAGGGCCCTAAGGGTGTTTTCACACTAGGCTTGTATGCAGCATTTTGTTTCAGAACCTGTTTTTTCCCTTTATTTGGGTTCATTTGGGCATATATGAACACTGCAATTGCACACTCTGAGTCGGACAGAAACAATTGGCCTGATTGTAATGAACTCTGTGTGGTATCATTTGAATTGGAGCGATTCCAATTCTGCTTGTCGGATCCGATTCTTCTCAATTCCCAGTTTCAATTCCAAGTTACAAAAGTTATTCCGTCAAGATCAGTGAGGGATTTTAGTTCTTTAAATAACATTAATGACAGACAGTAGCAGGTTTATTAGGCGGCTGTCACTTTATAAATCCATGTACAAACCCAATATAGTCATAGACAAGCCATTTCTTTCTGTTTACGTTCACTTAAGACAAAACCGACTGTGTTTATGAAGATATTTTGACACAATTTTGTGTATATTGGTCTGTTCAACGCAAGAAAATGTGAAAAAGAACTCAATTCTTTATAAGGATATTTTGACACAAATGTGTGTGTATTGGTCCGTTCAAGCGAGAGAAAATGTGAAAGTCAACTCAATTCATTATTCACACTCTGTATGAGATGAGACTTGATTTGGATGTGTGTGAATCAAAGAAAACTGCATAATTGCCAAATTGAGTTCTCTTTTTTTGTCTTCTTGTGCTTGAATAGTTTACAATCACATTAAAATATGCGCATAAAATATGAGCACGCAGGAATCGATAAGCAGAATTGAAATTTTAAGTATCCAATTCCTGACCTGAAGTGTCTGATTCTGGAATTGGAATTGATTTTAGATTCCCAACCCTACTCTGCAGTGCTTTGGTTGTGGTTGGAAAGCAATACCCAATGGACGAACAAATGGAAAATGTGTCTGATTCTGTTGGACAGGACATTGCAAATCAAAGAGTGCCTGTTTACCTTAAATTGTCGTGTAATTGCAACAAAGTTGCAGGAATACTGTTCCGATGAAGGCTTGATTCCCATTCTCTTGTCAATCAATCTTGATGGTTGACACTATTAGCAGAATCCTGGACCCAAGGTGCACTCTGGCCAATGAGAGAACAGTTTTATTCACATGTGACTTGCATAAACATAATGATACACTTGAAATGTTGCCTTGTGAAAGCAAAGCAAAACGAATCAACGTTTGCTTGGTTTCGGAACCAAGCAAACGATCTAAAGGTCTGAAAATGCCCTTAGTGGCTATCCAAGTGTATTTAATGCTTTGAATTGGGCACTGGTAAAATCTCTAATAATTAAATATATTTATATAAAAAATATAAAATATAAAAAATATATATATATTCTGAATATATACTATACTTTTTTATTCAGTAATCCATCAAGAAAAATTTGCTTTTTGTTGAAAAAATGACATGTACTAGCAGGGCCCAATGGTGTGAAAACCAACGAACACTTGACCCTTTGGACCAAACTCTAAATCTTAGGCCTAAAAAAATGGAAAGATATCAAACTAGGACAGCATAGACATTTCGTGTTTGCATTTTACTATTCACGGCTCGATTCGTCAAGCAGAATTGATGCGTGTAATTTGCAATCACTTAGCATTATGTGATCAAAAAACTGCCTGCCATTTTCCATCTGCAATTTGATGAGGGATTAGTTCTGAATATTTACATTGCTTATACTGTATATAATAATCCTTTAATTAGAAAATTATTATCTGCTCGTTATATCCTCCACCATTCCGGAGGTTGTCTCTAAAGAGAAACATACAACTATCAGCCACTCTCTTGAGGCGTTGATGGAACGTCCCCGTGTAAATAGCAATTATGTCGATAGTTGAACCAAGCAATTGACCTTAAAAATGTTGTTATTTATGAACAAAAAGAACCTCACATAACCTTAACCATGTTCTGATCAAGTATGCTCTTTTGAGTTATTCTAAGCAGCTCAAGTATTCCAGTTTCATCGTCTTCAGAAGATAGATGTGCCACCAGTGGGAATATCACCACCATGTTTGAGGGTCTCACAAAGCATTAAGTAGGAAGGCAAAATTCTCGTATTCGGTGAGCGAATGAATCATTAATCCTCTTATATGCTTGACTAAGCACACTCAGTCTTCATAATGTTCCACAAGTTTTGAAATGCATAAAACTGGCAGTTAATATTCATTGCAGCTACAGGAGGAGAAATATTAAGTTCTGTTATGACCCAAACCCTCACTTACAGTGAAAGTAGGGGTCTGTGGTTTTGACTGATGTCTGGTGCCTTTGCGAATGCTTTCCATGAGGACATTGGTTTGGACTTGTCTCTCCTTTTCCCTCTATGGTTAGAGAGTGGTCTTGGGCCATGCCATGCAGGACGGTCTGAGCGAATAATGGTGCTTTTTTTTAAAAGACATGTGGACAGAGTTGTCCAGCAGCCGTTCCAAAAGGATTATTTCATCATGGAACCTTGTTTTATTGTAATTAAGCAAGACGTGGTAGACTGAGCCGGTTGCTTAATCGAGCATTGTCTCCACTGGCGCTCCAGGCTGTCCCCTTTTCAATGGCAAATCACTGAAAGAATGCTCCGTCGCTTTCATCTGGAAATCGTCAACTTGCATTTACAGAAAAATAGCTGAATGTCAATATTTAGTGGCGCTCAGAAAGAATTAAATTGTGGTGAGTGAGGTCTTTACCTCCGAAATGTTGCTGTTTGTGATGCCATCATGTATTTTTTATCTCATATTACTTGTGGTTGTCATGTATTGGGCCTTTCCCTTGAGATAAAATCACTCCTAAAATATGAATTAAGCAGAATCTTAGTAAGACTGATTATACATTTCCCAATTCACAAGCCCTCAATCAATTTTGGAATTGATTCAGTTTGATTATATTTTAAAATATACATTTTGCTTGTATGAAGAAACTTCTCTCACAGTCACTGCTATAACCTTCTAACTCTGTGGCCCAAACTATGCAGTTCAATTGATTTTATTGAACAGATATAATAATGAACACAACCAAACAAATAAGAGTTTAAAGTAAGCTTTCAATTGCCTTTTGAGTAAAACAGCTATCCTATATATTAAAATGTATCACTGTAAGTAATGATAACTTGATTCCATAACTGCTCTGACAGATTCAGTAAGTTAATTTAATGAAAGATCCAGTCTGATTAAAACGGTCAATCTCTTGTGTCATTTTGAATAATTGAATAACTCATTTGTTTTTAATCGAACTGGTTGTGCAGTGTTTTTTTTTACTCACTAAATGAACTGGTTCAAACGAGTCAGTTGTACATGATTTGGACTACTTTGGCCATGTGGTATGATTTTATTCACAAAAAAGAACCAGTTCATTTAAGAGTCAAGTGTTCATTAATTTGACCACATTGGTTATACTGTATGATTTTATTCACTAAAAAGAACCAGTTCATTTAAGAGTCAATCGTTCATTAATTTGACCACATTATACTGTATGATTTTATTCACTAAAAAGAACCAGTTCATTTAAGAGTCATTTGTTCATGAATTGCATCACAATGGTAATGCTCTATGTTTTTACTTTTTATTATAAATTTTAATTTTATATTATTAAATTATTAAATGTCTCTTCTTAGATTCTTTGGGGGCAGTCGTGGCCTAAAGGTTTGAGAGTCAGACTGGTAACCCGAATGTCGTGGGTTCGATTTTCAATACTGGCAGGAAATGACTGAGGTACCCTTGAGCAAGGCACCTAAACCCACAATCACTCCCTGGGCGCCACAGGAAAAATGGCTTCCCACTGCTCCGGGTGTGTGTGTCTACGCTTTGCAGTGTGTGTGTGTATGTGTGTTCACTTCTCACTACTCCTAATGTGTGCGCACTAACTTGGATGGGTTAGAATGCAGTTTGGTTATGAGTATATAACCAACGAGTATGTTGGTTGTTAGTATGTAGTATGGAGTATGGGTTACCAGACTTGGCCTTCACATGTCACTTTTATTTATTTTTTTAATTTAAGTTTAAAAAAAGAACCAGTTCTTAAGAGTTATTTGATTAATTAGATTTTTTACTTTTTACCCAGCCTTAAAGCTAAATGTTGAATTTCTTTGTTCACACACGAATATGAGCCCTTGCCCAAGCCATTCCCAGATCTCACTGTTCAGATGAAACATAAGGAGCTTTCCTCTACAAATCAAACATATTAGCTAGTCTTCAGTCCCATTAGCAAAAAGCTGGAGGCTATTATTTTCTCTTTCTTTGATTTCCTTCAATCTCACTTGAACACGTTCATGGATTCTGTGCCTGGCATATTAAGCTAACCTCATATGACCCCTGAGGAATCTGATGTATTGAGTTGCATTTTTTCACACTCACTCTGTTCGGCTCATAATTCCTGAATAAAATTGTGAGTTCTCTGGGTTCTTGCATTCCTGACTTCTGTGGTTTGACCTTGATGGCCATCTTGAATGAGGAGCTGCATTCTTAACAGCCTCATACAGGATTACATTAAAATTAAGGTTCATCTGCTCCAAATTAGTAAAAAATGCCACAGTTGTGGAAATTACTTCTTCAGTAGTTATGTAAAAATTGTAATCTTTACAGTTATTTTTGTGGCTGAACTTATTTCATGCATTTGTTGGAGTTTCCCTTTCAGATGCAAAATTTATGGGAGGAGAGTATTTCAATTTACTAGTATTTGCACCATTATGTAATGGTCAACAAAATCATACCTTAAACAAGATGCTAATTTACACTGCTCTTGGTAGATTGTGCTGGTCTTTACGGAAATGTTCTGGCTGTGTTTGTGTACTTTCATTTGCGTGTTGTCAGTAGATGACATGCTGAACTTTCCACTCCCATCTACGCTTTTTTGGAATTGCATTCTAATGCTAATTTGGCCTGTTTAGTAAATCTGGCCACAATGTGATAAATACCGCAATAAATAAAAGCTTTCTCTTCCAGCTATCTCTTGTTAATGATGCAACCGTGACAAGCAACACGGGAACATGCCAAAACGTGTTGTGTGTTAAAACATTTAAAATTATGCTAGCAATGCCTACAAAACATTTAGTATTTACATTAGATTTAGATTTAGTTTCACAAAAAAAGTATTTTTTTCAATAGTGTCAATAGTGTAGCAGGATATAAAGCACAGCTCACATAGAACTCACTTTCAAACCAAGCTGCTTTCTGTTGGTGGTTTCTGTGTGGTGGATTCATGTGACTAACCTGAAAATTAGAAAAAAATGTAAAATTTGCGCTCTCACTTGAACCTTCTAATTGAACGTGTTCCGATTGGAATGACAGCCTTTAAATTTAAAATTTCGCCGAGCAATGACAAACGTGACCACACCTAAAGGTGCATTATGTAATATTGACAGATAACAGTTTAAATGGGTACTGCAGTCCAAATTCAAAATACTGGAGACATTTGTTTCCCGCACCCCATCCTCCTCTGACTTGACACTCATGCGGGTTGCCAGATTGAGGACACACAACTAACAGGAGAGAGCGCAATTGACAATGGAATGCAATACGACTTACACACTTGTAAGTTGATGAGTTGATTTATCCGCGTTTTAATATGTTCTAATGTGCTACAATTATTAGATGGAGGCTGAGGCTTTTTAGGTTGGTTAGAATCTGTAATCTCTGACCCATATCATTTGCTGGCTTCCATGGCTCTCAATTAGCTGTGTTTTCCACCAACTGGCAACCACTGATTTCAAAATACTATTGGGTAAATTACCAGTGGGTGGGATCAGAAAGACCAAAACAAAAACAGGTATTCCTAAGACAGGTAAAATAACTGTCTGTAGCATTCAGCGTCGTTTTTTTTTTTTTTTTCTCAGATAAACAAATATAAAACTTAGCATGTTTCCTAAATTTCTGCAAACATATTATGGTATCTGTATGCTTTAGTAGTCAAAAATTACATACAGCACCTTTAAGAAACATGGTAGCGAGGCCTAAAAACATGTGGTCTGATTTGTTTTCTAGTGGATCTTAGTAATATTAGTGCTCAGTCTCTCAGATCTGATTGGTCTGAAAAGGTTTATTAGGAATTTAACTGGTTTGATATGGTTTCTTGGGGTCTAATGAGGTCTGAAGTGGACTAATATGGTCTGTCTGGGAGGTAGGTCTTCATCCGACCTTCTTTCTGCTTTTCTCTTAAAATAAAACATTCAAACCTCAAACTTTTAAAACTATTTCATACTTTTAGGCCATGCTTTGTCAAGTCATCAAACTTTACCTTTTTTTTTCTAGTTTCTAGTAATATTTTAACCACTTAATTTTGACTTTATAATATGAAATTCGCTATTTGTGCACACACACAATATAAATGTACAGTACATATGTAGCTGCCTTTAAATTTTGAAAGCAGGTCCCTTATCATATTTGGGGGTCCTTGGCATCAAAAAGCTGAAAGCAACTGGCTTGCTTGATCTGTCACCTGATACAGTGGGTACAGCAGTTTAGCTGGAAAGTTAGTACTTGGTGACCTTCTGTGATTTAAGCTCTGTCAGTGTGAACTCCCTTCAAGATTGAATACACAATGGACTTTGATGTACAGTAGTAGACATGTTAATGTTTTGTGCCCGTGATACTCAATACTGATTAACACACCTTGGTCTTTCTTTAGGTTGTAGACTCAATTGATTTGTGTTTTAAATGGTGTAGAGATGCAGTCTTTGTTGTTCCAGTTTTTTTTTTTTTTTTTTGAGTGACGAATAATTGAAATTTGTGTTCAGTTCCAGGAACTCGAGCTGGACAGGGAAACCTTGTTAGTAACCAATCGGAGTCTTGCAGAAGACAGCCTTTCGAATCGCCCTCATCTTCAAAACGGCAAGCTGCGATTGGCTGCAAAGTACGAGGAGCTGGCAAAGCTGACCACTGCCTGCAGGGAAAAGCAAAGCCGACTCGGTGAGTCAAAGTTTAGGGTTTTAACTTGTGTGAAAGTGATGCTGTGAAATTACTCCAAGCGTCCCTCATTTTCCTCATGGTTCAATACAGATTGGATGTTTTGCTTCTCATGGGTGGGTGACAAATCTGTATCGATATTTATCAGAAAAAGACAATTGACAATATTGATACACTTGAACAGTTTCATCCACTACTACACACACTTAAGTATGCATGACGCTTGTTGTGTTTTCAGCATCGGCTGTCATACTATATGAGGACAGTCCACATGAACTTCATCTGATAAAAGCTGTTATTAAATACACACTGAGACTCAAAGGTCTTCAGGACAAACCGGGCAAGTTAAGATATAACAAACATGCAAAATCCTCTTCCTTCTACATTAACGGTATGAAATTAATATTACGATATCTAATTATATGCAAATATTGTGATCCTATTTTTGGCCATATTGCATAGACAGTAAAAGAAATGGACACAGCGACCCCATTGATTTCAACAGAAAAGTCTGAAGCCTGATTATTGCACTTCCTGTCTGATGTCTGAGCGACTGCGCAGGCTCAAACTGAGCGTGACGGCGGTCTGACAGTTGAAAATCTTCTAGTAGCTGTGCCAAGACAAATCTGAATCATCTAATTCTTCAAAAACGTTGTTGAAATATTTTGTCCCGTTGCTTTTATGGACTCTCTATTTATGGGCTTCTACCTTGACTTTGTGCCTCCGTGTCCCCCCGATTGCCTCATAGACAGTAAAAGATTGCCTGCGAGCTTCTCCTCCTACCTATACGGTCTCTATTGTGTGAAAGAAAGTCCTGTGGTTATGACGCAATCTTTAGCCTATTTTTACAAAAACGGCATAAAACGGGCCGTAACGTAAGATACAAAGTAATGGAGAATTTTATACATTGTCTTGTTTCTTTTCTGTACATTCACACTGCCGCCGACTTGAGCGCCAAAAGCCGCGTTTCCACTGCAATTACCAGGAACTATTTGTCCCAGGAACATTTTTTCTCCCAGACCGCTTGGGGACCGATCGGGGCGAGAAGATTGTGTAGTGGCGTTGAACTGCGTGCGTTTTTACCCGGAACTTCATTTAGACCCTGGTTCCTGCGGTGTAAACACACCGAGTGCCACCCCAAAGTTTCTAGTTCCTGGGGAAAGTTCCTGCGGTGGAAACACGGATAATGAAGCTTTGGCCGCCCTGTCAACGACGCTTGTCAAAAAGTACGGGGAAGCTTGTTGACGCTTTGAATGCTCTGACGTTGCAGGGAGAATAGAAGTGTCACAACATGAAATGTAATAAACAGAAAAAAACAAGCAATACGTTGAAGAAACCTTTTTTAATGACAGCATTTTTATAACCGTTTTGGTCACATTTGGTCGGGAAAAAAATAGTTAACTATTATTATTATTATTGCGGTCAAATCGGTGTCACCGTGAGCAAATTAATTGCATTCCCGCTTTAAAATGAGCGTTCATATATATATTATATTTCAAATAAAAGTTGCGCTCATGCGGTCCCTATAAGCAAACAATGATACGACGATCATAAATGATACGAAACCAGTAGGAAAAGCAGCAACGGCGATGATTAGCTTCTCTTCCATTTTCTCAGAGCTAATGTTTTGGTAGGAACGAAAGTTTACATTCATGTTTCTCCGGAATCAGCCAGCGTGAAGGGCGTCTATATTCCGATTGGTTGCTGGCGTTTTGCTGACACCTCAAATGTAAAGTTATTCGCCCTAAAAGTGACACCAAAATGAATGGGAGTCAATGGCTTCAACGAGGCTTCCCGCGAGGCTTCAACTTCCGGCTGACGGATTACCCCCTTGCCATATTGCCCTGCTCTACCCATGTTATATAATAGTTCCGATCTTCTAATATGATGAGCGTGGAGTGATTACAGAACTGCTCCTGTCACATACTTCGGCCCACCCTGCTTTTTTTGTGCTGCCTCTCTGGTAAGGCTTTGTTTAAATTGTGAGCTCAACCCAAATGTGTCCAGACAGAACGCATTTCAGGGAAAAAGTATTCTGTGCTCCTCCCCAGATTAAAGCAATGTTAGGCACATTCATTTTAGCTTGTCGCTAATCTGATGACTGATACCTGATGATACACCAGCTGTTGACTAAGTAGTTTAAGAATAGCATCAGGACACTGCTGTCGTGTGCTTCTGGTGCTAATATTTCAATATCACCAGGCAACATTGTTCCATAATAACACACCCTGATATCCGGAGCTCCTCACTTATTCAAGGCGAGAATGGTTGACAATGGTTGACCTCTGCTTGGATCTGTCCAGCTGCGATATCCCCAGCGCTGGAGCGGATTTACCTTCCATCGCACCCTCGCCAGGGTGGAGTTTTAGGGTCAGGTCCCATAGGGGTGGTCTGGGGCAACAAGGTCCCCACCTGGCTTTCCCACCTCTTTTCAACACCAGCCAGGAATAACTGCCCTCATCTGGACCAGACGTACTTAAGGTGCTCTGGTTTCACTTCCCAAACAGTTCCTCGTGGGTTCACAGTGACTTGTTTTCCTTTTTCTCTCAGCGTGGCCAGAATAAGAGAAATATTATTATGTTCTTCTTTCGTCTTCCTCTCTTGGCTGAACGCTCAGCATGATAGTTTCTCACGCCCCATCTTTTTTATTGGCCGGCTGACATCGCATGTCAATTATCTGCTTGTACAACAGAGCGCTTGTGGTTTAGAAATCATCGTTTATTATTGTTTTTTTTATTATTTTAGTCTTCAGAGTTCATAAGGATACTCGGTTGGGATTTGAGTGTTGACTGTTTTCGATGGTTAAATAGTCACGGTGTTCTGAATGTTTGTTAAACTAAGGAGAATTAATTTGAAGGGAATAACTTAGACTTTAGTTTTACTTCGGTTTGGGAAAGCAAACAAAAACATGTTTATAGTAAGGCACTTACAATAGAAGACTTTACTGTAATTCCTGTGGGAGAAATTTGTTGCAGGTAAACTGTGCTTCATGAAAAGTTATGTAACATACCTTCCAGTTTTACTTTAGCAGATATCATGCAAAAGTGAAAGTTTGCTGGGTTTACAGGGCCATGAAATGAATTAAAAATGTAAATAAAAATAGATAATTCATTGTACCAGTGAAAATTAATGCAGGGTTAGCAACTGGCCCAACTTGGTTATCAGGGGGAAAAATATGCTTCATCATCATTTGTTGAATAAGAGCTGCTATAATTAATAGAAGTTGTACGCAAGCATCTCATTAAAATGAAATTGTGCGTGGAACGTGATGTAAAACAGGCACATCTTTAATTTCAGCTGGCAAATAGCTTTGAGCTTTGTGAATAAGATCTATAATGAGACTATTTTAAATAGGCTACAATTGAGCCATGTTTTTGCTCTTAAAGGGATACTCTACTTTTTTTTGGAAATAGGCTCATTTTACAACTCCAGAGTTAAACAGTTGAGTATTACCGTTCTCGAATGCATTCAAACGATTTTCTGATATTTAGAAGAATATCAGTAACCAGACAGTTTCTGGTCTCATTGACTTCCATAGTAGGAAAAAAATATACTATGGAAGTCAATGAGACCAGAAACTGTCTTCTTCTAAATATCAGAAAATCGGCTGAATGGATTCGAAAACGGTAAAACTCAACTGTTTAACTCTGGGGGAGTTGTAAAATGAGCCTATTTACAAAAAAAAGTGGAGTATCCCTTTAAAGAAAACAGTGAATGAGCTTGCAAACTTGTTGCAGCTCAATTTTAAGTGTATTTAGCATCTTGGAATGTAGGTTGTTTGTGAAATTCCACACAAATTGGCAAAAATGTTTAGTAAATTTGCTTTTCTGTGTGTTTAGGCCAAGTCTAACAACAAGTATCTGTTGTGATGTTTGCATGGGAAACTGCTTAAATGAAGTAGCCCAACTGGGACCTCAGAGGAAGACTCTTGAAGTCTTTCTCTGGAATTGTTGCTCCGCCATCGCTCTTGGCCTGTTTGGTGTATTCACCCTCGCAACCTGCTGTGTGCACAAATGATTTAGGCATGCGGTGGCTTTACAGACTACGAGATTAGGCTTTTCCTTCTTTTTGCATTAATTCATGTACGGTGAGGTTGTATATTTCCGTTGTAGCCCACAACATCAACCCACCCACTGTACTTTAGGGCCTACATTCCTGCCCTTTGACCAAAGAAGCTGATATGAATTATTTGTTGACTTTTTTGGCCCCTCCTCACCATTGTGCAGCCTAAGTAGTGATGCAGATCCCTTTGAAAGGGCTTTTGTTTGAGACCCCACCTCCAGTGCCTTTCAAAGAAAAGGCAGAGATTCATATGATAGTCAGAACGTCTCAACCGCCGTACCCACCCCTTCACCCGAGAGCCCGGCAGCGTCTGGGAACCAAAGTCGTGAGAGAGATTGATGAAAAAAGTTGCCGGAGTGAAATGCCAGCAGGAAATTGAACTGTCGTGAGCGGGCAGAAAAGAGGAGGAGACGGTGGGGTTCCTTAGCTGTCCGACAGAGCAACAAAAGATCAGCGGAGATATCTGCTAGTCCGCTTACACGCTCTGACGGAGCTTGTACAGGAAATTCCCATCTCCATGGCCACACGGGCAGCGGTCCACTCGAGAAACGCTGTTTCACAGGACTTTTTTTTCTTCGCCCTTGCAGCTGCCGGCCAGTGACGGAAGGAGGGTGGAATGTTCACCTTCCTGTCACCATGAAGTGCACATGTACCAGTGCCTCCAGCTGCAGCCGGACGGGTGGGAGAGATTGTTCCCCCCCAACAGCAAACATCTGATTCTTATTTCGTCAGAGCCAAAAGCAAGAATGACAAACCCTTGGATTGCTCCATCAGCTGAGACCAAAGTTGTGGCTAAGAGACTTGTGAGTTATTGTGTAATACGCTGTGCCAGCGACAGACGTTAAGAGAAGAATTTGGCTCTGGAAGGTGCACAACTAGTTTCTTGATAGGAATTCAGGGTAACTTGATGATAAAAGTCCCGGCGCTAACATGTTGGGTGGTTTCAAGCTTTCCCATTTGCTTCTAACGCTTTCGGCATTGAAGCTTCTAATCCTTCTGTTCCCCCTCGCATTTGGTCAATGGCACATTCTTGACCTGTACATTTTCTGGAGGGTGACACGGCGCTGGTATATGACCCACTATCCATCCTGCTTCAAAAGCAAAGAGCACCATGAGTGCCCTTTTGTTGTTAACCTAGCGTAACGACACTGCTTCCCCGAGGCCCGAACTGATGACCTTTTACAAACACTACAACCCCATCATTGACCTCTCAACACATACACACAGAACTCTCACCAAACTGGTTGTCAACCACTCCACCCTTTACAAAAAAAAAAACCCTCCCGAGGGGGGTTAGCCGTAATTGCGAGTGAGAAAGGGCATCTTTGTCTCAAAGTGCCTGTAAATCACAGGGCAAAGAGGCATGTCGGGGGAGCCGAAGAGGCCGGGGAACGTTGTAAGAATGCATAGTACTTTCTGATGGAGGAGTTGGTAATTAACCACTTAACTGTCACCGTCCCACAGGTGGGACGTTTGCCACTATATTTTTAAAACAATAATATCTTAGTAAATACCTTAAATAATATTGACAAACTATATATCATTTGAAAGCTTACAATCTCTAGTTTCCATATTTGGTGACTGATTTTCAAAATATATTACAGAGGAGCCATAATTTATCAATATAAAACAAGAATATTTTCATACTCATAAGGCGTGTTCAGACCTTTATTTTAAAATAGCAGTAAACATGAAAAATCATGAAAAAATGGTAGATACCTCAGTTTGTTTTCATGCCAAAAGTTCAAAAGATAGAATCCATTCAATTATATTGGAAAAAAAAGGTCTGAAAAGTTTGAAATATCAAGAAAAAAATAATAAATTCACCATTTGTGTCGTGGCAGCTAGCTATGACTTACATGCGTGTTCTTTGTATGTGTTTCTTAGAGGTTCAATTCATATCAAAATCTGCCAAACTTCCCATGCTACTTCTGAATAGGATCTCTACTTCAGAAATTATATGAAAAATGTGAAAATAATGGTTCATATCACTCAAAACACGAATGGAAATGCAGGCGCCCTTATATGGGCAGTAATGGAGTCTGATTGTGCCCTAGTGGAAAAGTTTGGTACTGCGCTCAAACAAAATCTTACTGAAAGCTCATTTTTTGAGATATCAACCTAAAATTTGAAACACAACTTGTTCAGATTTTTGGCTTTGATCTTTCTGCCATTTTAGAGTAGCCCAGGTTTTGAAAACATATATTTTATGTAAAATATGAATAATTAATATTTTTACATTGTACATTTCCATAAACTCAAACTTCTATAACTTTTTTTCTGTTTCACTTTCTTAATTTATTTCACTTCTACAAAAATCTGCCAAATGTCTTCTTTAAAACAAGACCAATCATATGTCTATATTCCAAAGCATTCTTGAATTACAACCATTTAAGTTCGAAATGTGCATTTTCATGTCTATTCAAAAAAGGGGGGGTGACAGTTAACAGGTTAACAGGATGTGAAGTTGCTCTGGCCGTCTCTCTGTGTTTGAATGCAGGGGGCAGTTATCAAAGCTGGATTAGGTCCATTGAGCTACCACACACATGAGGCCTTAATCACTCAGTGGGGAAAGGGGCCTCTTTTGAAATCAATCTCCTGAGAATCCAACCCAAACTGGGAACTCCATGCCAAAAGCCCTTAGAAAAAAATAAACTTGATACATTATGTTGACATTACTCTTTCACATTGGCTTAAGCTCAGTGACATTGAATGGGAGGAAAACTAAATGCACTGCTGAATATTAGGGAAATAGCTAAATATTTGCATAACAGATATGACTTATAAGCATAAAATGTAATATGGGAATGTTCAATGGTAATACCTTGATATACTAGGTATTAGACAATATTAAAGGGTTAGTTCACCCAAAAATGAAAATATTTACTCACCCTCATGTTGTTCCAATCCCCTTTCGTCTTCGGAACATGAATTAAGATATGTTTGATTAAATCTGAGAGCTGGATCACTCCTGCACACTAGTCCATAGGCTTCTTGAGGAATTGAAACTTGTTGGCCTCGAAAAGTTATTAAAGACATCGTTAAAATAGTCCAAGTGACTACAGTGGCTCAATCTTAAGTTTATCAAATGACGAGAACACCTTTTGTGCGCAAAAACAAACAAAAACAACTTTATTTCAACTATTCATTTATTTCTCTCTTTGTCTCGAGTCAGGTTACTAGTTTAATAACATAAGCTTCTGTTATTGTACGTCACACGCATCACACACATGACCAGCGTCAGCCAATAGTGAGCCTTCGTGTGACGTAGCTCTATGTTATCACACTATGTTAACTGACTAATGGCCCATAGAGAAGGAAGTGAATAGTTGAAATAAAGTCGTTATTTTTGTTTGTTTTTGCGCACAAAAAGTATTCTCGTCGCTTGATAAAGATATGATTGAGCCACTGTAGTCACTCAGACTATTTTAACGATGTCTTTATAGTATGGAGGAGTGATTCAGCTCTCAGATTTCATGAAAAACATCTTAATTCGTGTTCTGAAGATGAACGAAGGTGAACGAAGGAACAACATGAGGGTGAGTAATTACTGACAGAATTTTCATTTTCATGATCCATTTTTGTAATATTGTATCGAATACCTGTTGCTGCATCAGTTTTCGTGTGGTGATATAGTAAAAGCTATGATTTGAAACACGTTTACTATATGGATGACCTATACAGGACAGATATTTAAATGTGCTTTATGTCTGTCTTGTTTAGCAGAAGTACTGTACGATATTTAACGAACGTGTGTAATATAATAATGTATTAATAGACTGTGCGTCTGCTGCGTCACATACACTTCCGTTCAAAGGTTTGTGGTCAATAAATCTTTTTTAATGCTTCTCAAGGAATTCTCTTATGCTCACCAACTCTTTTCTATTTGAATGTATTTTAAAAATAGAATTTATTCCTTTGATGGCAAAGACGCTGCTTGATATTTTTGTTAAAACTGTGATACATTTGAATTTTCAGGATTCTTTGACGAATAACAGTTCAGAACAGCAATTACTTGTAGAGTTAGAGACGTTTTTATAAAGTGAATAGCAAATACAATACAAATTATATTTATTGGAAATTTAATTTTGCAATGATCAAAAACAATGATCAAAAGTGACAGTAAATAATTTAATGTGTCCTTGCTGAATAAAAGTATTCATTTTTAAAAAATTAAATCTTATTCAACCCAAACTTTTGATTGCTAGTCTATGTAATGATATATATATATATATATATATATATACATACAATTTTAGAAGCTCCAATGATATGATACATGTTCAAAAAAACATAATGTAGTAGTACTTTTTTTGTTAGTGGTCATGGAAAATTGTGCAATTTTGTGCAAAAGACATTAGTGTTGTTGAGTCTGTGTGTTGTTGAGTGTGTAGGCATTTTTCTTTTTTTTTCTTTTTTGAAGAAAACATGTGTTGACCTATCTGTCAAGCATTTAATTACCCAGAAAGGTCTCCTCAGGCACCTGTATCCCTGTGTTTGGGCTTGCGTGGCGTCCTCACATTGTCTGTTTTGACCCGAGGAAAACCTGAACAAAAGGCCTCCACGAGTACATTCTTCAGAAGGGCGCTGGTGTACTTTCCCCTCTAATTCTACATCAGAAGTGACACTTGAACAGAATTTTGCTGAGCAGGAGCTTTCAAAGAGAAGTGTGAGAACTCCACCTAATGTTCCAAATCTCTATGACTTTCTCCCAAATCAGTGAATAATGACTTTGAATATAGTGCATTAGTCACATGGACTGCTTTTATGGTTCATTTGGATGCCTGTCATGCAGTTTTCCCCCCTTTTTTTTCTTTTGTGTTTTACAGCAAACTGATTGATACAGATTTGGTTGAACTAGCCTTTTTAGAGGATGTGATGTGCAGGTTTTCGCGTGCAAACCCAACGGGGCACATACGCCGTCTGAAGTCATTCCTTTCATTCTGATGACAGGAAAGCAGCCGGTGGTATTTATCTGTAAAGACCACAAAAGAACACCCACCGTTCTGTTATTTTGACAGGAAGTGAGGGAGTGTGTGCGCACACGCTTGCAGAGAAGAGAGCGTTTCAACTTTCCACGTGTATATGCTCACACATTTATCAAGCCTATTAAAATTAGCTGTGCCAAGAATTCCATTAAACGAAGCCAACGTGAACTAAACTGGGGGATTCATTTCAGATAATCAATTATTCCAAACAGTTGTCACTCTTGTACTTGTATACCGTTCATCATTGTGGCAGTACACCGCATTATTTATAGAAATACAAGATGAGTTATAGAAAGTGAAAATATTCTTGAATGAATGAATGATGTGATGACACAGCAGCATTAGCTTGCACCACCAACACAAAGTGTTGCGTTTCAAGGTTGCTTTACACTGACAGAAGTCCTTGTGTAAATAGCACTTTCCTTCCGTGCATAGTAATGAGTTCAACCCATCAACGTGTGACTCGGGTTGACAGGGTGTGTAGCGTTGAAAAATTTACTGGTCCACTGAGTCTTGCATGCATGCTAGGTCCATTTCACTGCTCAAGACTTGGAGAATCTGTTTTCTTATTTTTCATTTATCCTCAATTAATCATTCACAAGCTTGAGCTAATATCTCGTGCTTGGAGGCATGCTCATGCATATTTTACTGACATAATAATTAGGAATCTCACCTAGTTAGATACAAATAATTAGGTTTCAATTCACTTCAAAAGGCTTTATTGGCATGACAAAAAAGATATATTATTAAAGTCCTTTTAAAGTCAAAATTAAGTATGTGTTCTGAGTTTGTCACACCACAGAAAAATTAGCCACCCAGCCAAATTTGAATGATAAAAAAAAGCCGGCAAGTACAAAAAATAAGCTATCAAAATCTTAAAAAAATGTCAATATTCTCTACTCTTAAACACTGGGGGTGTGTCCGCTGGCTGCGCTGAAACCACGCCCACTCGCAGGAAAGCTGCTGACGGTGATATTAGGTGATACTGCTTTCGGGACGGGAGGATGAAGGCCGAGGCGGGAGGTAGTCTGTTCGGCCCCTTTCACCAGTAACAGCGGATTATCAGTTATCTCTGACGAAAGTTTATAAAATGATCACTACAGAGGCGGTGTCATGGCGCTTTTCCACTGCATGGTACGATACGATTCGGTTCCGAACGGCACGCTTTGGCGCTTTTCCACTGCATGGTACGGTACGGCTTGGTTCGGCTCGGCTCACTTATGGTGCGTTTCCACTGCATGGTACGGTCCGTTATGGCTTGCTTCGGCTCGCTTTAAATGTAGGGCTGGGTAATAAATATCGATTTCTCGATATTAATCGATTCTTATTTTTACCTAACCGATATCGATTCTTAAATCTCAAGAATCGATTAGTCATCCTGTTTCATTTGAATGAATGGAGCATTGTATCGCGGCTGCGCGCATCCAAAAAATCGCAATAATCTTTGTCCTTTGTTACTATTGAAATGAAACAAAGTCTCAATTTTCAAATTACGTCCATTTTCTTTAGAAATTCATAAACATAAATAACGTTTTGGCGCTGTGGCGTGAGATCGCTCTGGCGCAGCTCAAGAGAAGCAGCAGCACAAGATCTCTCTTCCGGCTTAATAATAGCAGTTATAGTGCGAAATAAATATGAATGAGCATCTGAAAGTGTGTTAAAAGATAGAGTACAACTTATCGAAATCCGTATCATGTCACATTGATTCGCTCTATCAGCGTTTCAACCGTGGAAAGACGTATTGATATTGTTATTGTCATATATATATATATATATATATATATATAATGTTAAATATAAATTCCAGATGAAAAGCTGAAGTACTAAAATGACTGAAACTAAAACTAAAATAAAAATAAATTAATGTTAAATAGAAAAGCACATAAAATTACTGAAAGTTCAACTAAAATTAAAATGAACTGAAAATAACAATAAAAAATACTTCTAAGTACTATAATAGTAAAAATGCCAAAAGCACATATCAAATGAACTGAAAATATAATAAAAGCTAATTCAAAATATTAAAAGATACTGTTATTTAAAAAAAAAATTAAATATGAAATTACACTACATTCCAGGTTATTAATTCCATTACTTTGGCAGTAATTCCACAGTAGGTGTTCTCTTCTATCTAACTGCACTCTTGGAAATGTCTTGTAAAATCTACAATATTATACTGTATTTCTATAGTGCATATGCACTATGAAGGTAAGGCGGCTTGAATAGATTATGCTGTTTTCATTTGTCACACTTCTGACTTGGCTAGATCAGAAATTTGAATATGAATACAAAAATATGTTATTGCTCCAGCACTTAAGGATTCCTTTGTGAAAAAGTGTGCTTGAATTTGTTCTTCAAATTAACATCAAATTAAAGACTTTAAAGACTTTAAAGTAGTTAAAGTAGTTAAGTAGTTAAGTAGTTAAATCATTAAAGAAGTACACTTATTTTGACGTGTTGACTAACAAATCAAAGCATTTGTGCTTGATTATAAGACAGAGGTAATTATGAAATTACATATTCTACTTAAGTGGAAGTTCAACTCATTGCATTTCATATACATTCAACTATAGTATTTACATTTAATTGAAATTAACATGCAATTAAGTGACCAAAAACATTGTTTTCATCTAAGTATATTCTTAGAAATTGTGTTATTTCCGTTAGAAGTACTCTATACTTTTTAAAAGTATGCTAAATTGTACTTCTTTTTCGCAAGGTTTGTCCTGTGAGAAGAAACAATTTCCCCTTCCAGAGACACTCAATACGAATGCATTTCTTTTAAAAATGCTAAGAGAATTCTAAAGTCAGACCTCAAAAGACCTTTTGTTTGGAACAAAACAATTGTGTTCAGTCAATGAAATCAATTAGCATTATGTATTCATGGAGAGGGTGGGGGCAGAACCTGTCTCTTTGTCTGTTGATCTCTGAAGGTCAGCTCAGATGAATGATGATTTTCTTTCTCTGATTGGCCATTTCATTCATGCATCTAATCGGTTGTATTTGCCTTTGTTTCTGTTTTTGGATCCATGTGACCACTTCAAGCTGAGGACAGTGATCTGACATGTTACAATAATAGCAATGGATTTTTAGCTTCATAACCATTAGTAGCCATTGGGACTGCGAGATCCAGAAGCCCCAGGTCACATCACTGACTCAAGTGGTCTTCTTGCCGTGGACCGGACGCCCCGCAGCACATCTACATGGTTTCCCCCCAGTATGTAGGTCACCCACAGCTGCTCCCCAAGTGTTTGTTTGGCTGTATGTCGCCTTCCATTACCGTTTCATCGCGTGGGTCTCCGGGGTCATGCACGTGGTGTGCCACTCCCCCCTCGCTCACGCTTACATGCCTCAGCAGTCACAGGGCCGCAACGTACAGATACACATGAATGCATGTGACATAGTGGGCTGTTGATCATTCATGTTCTGCGAGCAGGACATATAAAAGGCTTTTTTGTGAGTTATTGGCAAGGCGTTTGCCTGACTGATCTGAAAGAGTGTTGGCATCAATACATTGTAGTGACAAGATGAATTAAGGATGAAGCTCATCATATAAGAGTCAGTGGGAGAAACTTAAATAGATTATATAGAATGGAATGGCAATGGTACAATAATGGTATGCTTCAGTAGATGAATGGTATTACCATGGCTATTTGGACGTGGTATTATGGTGTTGCCATGTTGCCAACACAATTTTATATGTAATAATTGTGTCATTCTAAACCATTGGCATGGTAATACCATTCTTCTATTGAAGCATACCATTATTAATTATGCAATTCATACTTTTTCAAATTAAATGATATAATGTAATGTTTCACTTTATAAATGGTAGAGTTAATAACTTTTTACTGTAGTACTTTAAAAAAAATTTCCTAATTAAAATGAGCAATTTTTTTTTTACAGTTTTGGGATACCATGCTGGAGATTATGATAATCATTCAGTACCATTATAATTACCATATGATACCTTCATTGTACCATGGTGCCTCCACAGTAATTTTAACAAGAGCATTTGCGTCCTGGCTGTAATAGATGTTTGTTTGGGCGCAAATGGGTGTCATTTCCTTGACCTATCTATGACCTTGATGGCCACTAGCTCAGCTTTTCACATCCCCTGTGGACTCAACACATCTGTACATTAGCATAATTGCCGGTTGCCATAGCAACCCCCAGCACAACACTTATAGGTCCCGAGCCCCTCACTCTCGTCAGTGGACATGAGCTAACAGAAAGTGATTGCAGGCACCCTCACCCTCAGGGCACTGCAATAACACTGTAAAGAGACCTGAGTGCAGCATCAGTCCTGCACTTTACACAAAGACTCAAGCAGTGGTGCTTCTTCACAGCTGAACACACTCATGATATGTTTTCACACACTGTTGTAGCGGTCTTTTGTCCTGTTGGCACAGTTACCAGCCCCTGGGAGATCTGTTTGTGTAGCGGGACACTGTCAGCTTAAGTTGTTTTTTTTAATACATGAATGTTCCATTTATTACAACATGCACCAAAAGTACATTTTTAAAAAAAAGGACCTATTATGCTTTTTTACAGGTCTGAAAAGTTACAAAGCGAAAAATCATTCTAAAAGGTGTTATTCTCTATATCGGTGTGCACTGTTTCAGAACTCCCCCTTGTAGTCTTGAGTTTTCTTCTGGGAAAGGCCTGTTTAAAGAGCCCCTATCATGGATTTTTGAAAATGACTGTTCATATGGTGTGGAATATAGCTCTAGGGAATGAAAACATCCTGCAAAGATTTATATCTGAAAGTGCACCGTATATAAAGTTATTGTCTTTCAAAAGTGAGAGTCGACTCTGAGTCTATGAAATGAATTGTTTTTGAAACGAGTCATTAGCTGTTACATCGTGACGTAGAGACATTTTGGCCACGCCCAGTTACTGCGCGCGCAGACGGAAGTGTAAACTTGAAGTCTGCACATTCAAATACTTCATCATAGCATCATGTCGAGAAGACGCTGTGTTCTATAATGCAAAGATAGTTCAGCCACTTTGTTTTCATTTACCAGGGACAAGCATGTGAAGAATCGGTGGTTAGAGTTCATATTTGCAACGATACCACAACAGTATAGCCCGATTGTGTTCTCATCATTTTAATTACGAATCGTTCAAAAAACATAAATTAATTAAAATGTGGATTCGCAAGCGGTTGTTCCTGAAGGAGGGCTCAGTAACTTACTTCCCCAGTGTATATGGATCAGCTTCCTCCTTCGAATCACAACCTGTAAGTATTATTAGTAGTAATTGTTGCTTTTATGGGTTTTGAACAGTTTTGTAGCGTCGGGGCGTGAGGCAGTATGTGTGTGTGTGTGTGTGTGTAAGTTACGCTCAGCGCGGCTTCTAGGTCTCCAATGTCAATTTTTTTTAAATATGTGAAATGTTTGTCGCTGTTATTGGAGTTGTCATAAAGAATAGAGCGTCTTGTAGTACTGCAGTGCTTTATCAATATGTTTATGCGTTATGCTAACAAACAATAACTGACTGGGTCTGTCATCTGACCAATCACCGCCAATTAGCGTCACGCAAAGGAGTGGTTTGGAAAAATGAGTCGTTGTACGAATCATTTGGGAGTCGGTGAGCAAATCAGTTAAAAATAAATGCATATTATAAGACAAATAAAGTGTTTTTTATCCTTGCATGCATGTTAAACTGTTTTTGGGAACTCCTAAAACAAAAATAGGAACATTTCAAATGCTATGATAGGGGCTCTTTAAGTTGCGTTAGTGTGTTGAAACTCGTGGTTATGGTAAGGTAAGTGACATTTCTCGAAGCGCTCGAACCAGTAACAACACACTGGTCCAGCTAACCAATCAGAACACACTGAGCTTTTCGGAAGGAGGGGCTAGAGACTATTAGCCTGACTACGTCAGACTTCCTAATTTCGCTAATTTCATTTCGCTCCTGTAGTCAGTCTGAGATAGCAGCCTATCTTTCAGTTTTCCACCGGTCTTCGGACGGCCGGCCAATCAACGAACAGAGGGCGCAGGGCGGGCTGAGAGCCGTGACGTAGACGCTAAGCGCCGAGTTTTACATTGTCAAGTCAAGTCAAGTCAAGTCAAGTCACATTTATTTATATAGCGCTTTTCACAATACAGATTGTATCAAAGCAGCTTCACAGTGATAACATGTAAGTAGCACAACACAGATCAACAACATTGCTAAACACTAAATAAATAACCCCAACTGAGCAAGCTCAAAGCAAGCCAAAAGCAAGGCGACAGTGGCAAGGAACCAAACTCCATCAGATTGGATGGAGAAAAAACCTTGGGAGAACCCAGGCTCAGTCGGGGGCCAGTTCTCCTCTGGCTTACATTCATATTGTTTAAATATAAATATTAAATATAAATATTGTTTATGAATCAAACGGCGCCATAACATATCGCAGGCGTTGAGTCGTCTCATCACAGGCGTTGAGTCGTCTCATCACAGGCGTTGTAGGTCAGAGAAATCGAAAACCGAAACGACCGCGGAAATGGAAAACAAGTCACGGGATGCATGAATGCACCTTTCGTTTCCAGTCCTTCTGGTCTTTTCTAGCAAAAATAAGTTTAGAGGCCGTTATTGTACCGGGGATGCGTAATCTGCAATAATCTGCAAAAGTCGTTTACATCCATGTTCACTCCGGTATTTCGCTCGCATCATCAAGTGTTTAGCTACATAGACGGTGGGCCGAGGGGAGATTTCGTGTTTTCAGACGATCTGTGGGGATGGATAACCCAGTTTTTATATAACCATTACACTTTTCAACAAAACAAATAAAAATGGTTGCCACTCACATATTTTGCACATTACTATAATATCTGTAACTTTCTCCAGGTTATTTTCCCGGCGAATAGAGCAGACATGCATGACGCTGTCTGTGCACATCTTTTCGAGAAGTGATTTTAGCCCAGGAAAGATTGAACTTGTTAACTCATTTTGCCCACTTATGTAACAGTGAATGTACACAATGTGAATGTAGAGGTAACGTTATGCATTCTCACTGTTTTATTTTATGTAACCATAAGTTAAGTTACCGTTCTGGGGTGCGTTTCCCGTACAACGACGTAGTTTGCTGATTCACTACCATAGTATTGGAAAAATCAACTAGCTAATCACGACTGTTTCCTGAAACCCACTGTCGCAAAGTATCGTTCAACCACCTTGGTTTCGTACGTGACGGAGTAATAATACTTTTAAGGGAACTGTTTGAGATCCAATTAACGTTAGATTTGTTTTATATAAATTACAGACATGTCATCTGAGGAATATTTCTAATTGTTCTCAGTTGTTTTGCTTTATTACCAGACTCAATATTTGGCTCGTTCTTACATAGTATGGCACGTTCGCACATGCGCACTCTTCAAACACGTTACTTCCAATCTTTTGACAAACTAAAAGACGTAAATTACATCTGTATGTATTCTAAATTAAAGACACCGGTTGTACTGAATGTCAGCTTGCTTATTTTGCTCAAGATAAGGATTTATTACCTCCAAATGTGATGCAATATAGAAAAGATGCCTCTAACCACAGGTCGAGAGCTGTCGTTCAAACCACCCAACTTTGCGATGCTGTTTGCGAGTCGAAACAACGACTCGTTGAACTATGCTGATATTGATAACGACGGAACTTGCGACCATAGTTGGCAAACGATGCTTTGGGGAAACGCACCCCAGATTTCATACATTTGATCCATGGTATTGCTTGGGCATACATCAACATCATAAAAACCATAGACATCTACAGCAGGCTACATCGTTAAAATAGCTTAAATTATAAAGTTATGAAACTTTACTTTGCCCTCAGCCAAAACAATTTGCCAAGGAACAAATTGCAGATTAATGAGACCAAATATCGCCCGTTAGATATACACAAGACGAATTATATATCTCGTTTAACCACTAGACATCAGAGCCAGTGGCAAACGCCAGAAGCTTTACAGTGGAAGTTTGATCATAGATTTGAGTTCGATGCATGATGTCGGTGGTTCGATACGGCTGTGTCGGCACATAACATACGTCATAAATAAACTTATCTGATTGGCTTACGGGTAACCAATGATTTTAATCTTCAGAGAAGTGCCCCCTAGCGAAAGAGAAAAAACTTATCTATTATGCCATTTCAGACTCTGTCTACGAAGCAAAGTGAAGTAGCAGAGTCTGGTATTACCAGGCTAAGAGACTATAGCGTTAATGATATATTGAAAAGAGAGGTGCTGCAACAATGTAAAGTATGTGAAATTTGTTCTTTTTTTTAACCGTGAAACATGTAAACCTATTGTAATAGACCCTAAATACAAAATCAAGACACTCTAAAAGGGTATAATATGGCCTCGTTAAAATAAAGGGGATTTCAACAGCAATAGAAGAACCATTTTTGTTTCCCCAAAGAACCTTTCAGTGAACATGTTTCTACTTTAAAGAACCTTTTGTGGAATAAACAGTTTCCATGGATGTTAAAGGCTCTTAATGGATTCATAGATGCCAATAAAAAGCTTAATTTTTAAAAGTGTAGTCATACTATATTTCAGACCTTTATTTAGTCAAATGATAGCGTTATGCGAAAAACAGATCTCTTAAATCTCATGCATGTTAACTCTGTGTATTCTGTGTTAACACTGCGGTTATGTCATCTGTCACTGTAAATTATCAAGCTCTTTAAACTGGGTTGATTCTGATTGGCTGACAATGTTTTTATCATTTATCAGCTTGAAAAAATTGTTCTGAAAGTGATTCCAATGATATTGTTATCGTAATATGATCTATGCTATGTTATGAAAACAATGTAATGATGTATGTGTTGTGTAAAGTTACTCAAAACTATGGTATATTGTTGTCTTTTTCCCTTTCATTGCAATTGGACTGTTATGCTTTGCATAATTTTATTGGTAATTCCTTTTTAGTTTGGATTTTGGTTCAGATTGAAATAATGTAAGTTGACCAGTGTTTATTGTTATAATTTTTTTTAATCTTTTGACAAAAACAAAATTGTCATGGCAACCCGTGACATTCTACTCTGAGCTATCCTAGAATTGACAACACCATCATCGCCGAAATGAATCTGCAGCAGTCAGGTGGTGCAAGTCACTTTAAGTTAAATTCATTATTATTGTAACGTTATGTGCTTTGAGATAGTGCTGTGTTGAAAAAATCGATTCACCAATTCTGAATCGATTTTCGTATTAATTTCTAAAGATCGATTCGTAACTCAGAGAATCGATTTATTAATAGGCCTACATTTTCCCCGTGAACTTTAACTTGCCGCGACTCGTAGATGTGCGCATTAAAAGCTTTCACTTAGCGCGCACATTGTTACGACAATGGACTTTGATTCATTAAACCGTTCATTCAACGAACACGTTCAAAAAAGCAGATTCAATGTAATAGATGTAATGAAACAACTTCAAGGTGTTAATTATTTTAACTTTGAGTTCCACTCAGCTGAGCAGCAATGCGTCGCATGGGCAAATTGCATTGATTTATATCCCCGCGGCTTCCTCGTGCTGTGGGATGCTGATCAGCGCTGCTACTGACGCGCATTTTTGGTAAATGTAAATACCCGTAACGTGAACCTTAAAAGGATGATTCGACAACTATTTCACGTTCCTTTGACACGGCACGGCAAGCTTTCCACGAATACATATGACTTCAAAGACAGACGCAGGTAATCGCACGCGCTCTGCCAATCTCTTTCATTCACTGTCTGTGCGAAGCCTAGGCTACACATCACCACGATAAACGGTCTCGTTATCATTATGAACTTGTCTAACATTCAATACACATGCATGAAGAAGTTCAAAACAAGAAGGGTATAGCCTTATAAAAAAACGTTAATATCACGGTTCCTGCGGTTACTTGCAATCCTCCTGCTAAAATAGCCTACCTCTGCGTCCTCTGTCGTCCACACCAGTGCAAGTTAGTGAAAGCAGTTGTATCAACACGGAAGGGGGATTGTTCTTTACAACAATCAATAATACATTAATTTGCAGTTGAATATCTATAATAATAGTATCAATATGTTGCATAACTACAGTCCTGTAATTCAGGTAAACAGCTGGAAAAAATACTTTTTTCAAAAACAATTATCTAAATCTCGAAGATCGGATCGAATCGAATAATGATAATCTATTCAAGATCTTGAGAATCGGAATCGAATCGATTCTTGAAATTTGAATCGAAACCCAGCTCTACTTTGAGACTCAAGGTAGTTTAATGCCATCTCTCTTTGCAGTCTCTGCTGTGTGTGTGTGTGTGTTCATGTGTTTTGGAAGAGGTGCGGCTTTAGAGAGCGCTCTAAAGGAAGGGTGCGTTCTTATGCTTTCAAAGCTAGTTTGCTATTGCTAGCCTCTCTGAAATTGCCTACCCTACCTTTAAATGTACAGACTGATCTCATGAAATGGCGTGTGTATGACACGCCAATTCGTATTTCCATTTTTGGCATGCTATCAACACGCTTAAACGCTTTTCAGTGTGTTTATGAATGCCGTTTTACATTACTGTATATAAATCCCTAAACCTACCCGTCACTGGGGTTAATGGCATTTATGAGTCTTCCCCTACCATCCTAGGAAAAATAATTTCGCTCCCCAGATGTAGATCTACATTTTGCTTCGTTTCACTCGGAGATTTAACGGCGTGTACATACACGCGGAACCACTCGGACATTCAACGACGTAAACATACACGCATCCACGCGGATAGCTCAAAATGCGTATAGATGTGTGTTCACGCAAATGTCATGTTGAAATGGATTACTGGTATTTTTGGGGGAGAGTTCAGTTTTATGGGGAGGTGTTTAGTTTTCCATCTCACTGCAATGAAACTGGCCAACTAATGAGATTGATGCCTTTGGTCACATGCTCAGAGCTGGCGCTCAGGTTTACAGCATTATGGACAGTGAACAGTCAAAAAAAGGATTTTAGCTCTTTGTTCAGTTTCATTAATTAAAATGAGCATATACAACACAATCCTTCATAGAAGTGATTCCAGCTTAATTTCATTAAATGTAATCTTTTAAAAATTTGGTTTACCAATTTTTTTTTTAATTGAGTCAACATGAATATTTTTCGTTCGTCTTAAACGGATGTCACTCAAAAAGATGAATTTTGGCCTCTTGTTAAAATAATTAATTAAAATAAGCAAAAGTAACATGATTGTTTAATATTGTCACAACTTAATTTATTTGTGTTCAATCAACCTAATTCATTTGTGTGAAATCTACATGAATCATTGTTGTTGACATCTAACTGGGCAGTGGATCTGTAGTTCCCAGCATGCTTTGCAAGGGACTGCATTAAGAGGGTCAATTTATGGGAAAAGTTTTCAGTAAATGGAAAGATGTTAGTTAATGTTAGTGTTTTATGTTCAGTTATGTTAGAAACTTAGAGTACTTTCTGTAATGTTTTTGAATTTTGTGGTTACCATTATGCAGAAAAGTGGTGACTGTGTTTAGGTCAGTATTGTGTTCACACTCTATATTACACTATATGTGCTTTAAACCTCCTCTTCAGGCTGTGGGTAGTCAGTATGCACTATGCGTAAACCTCACTCACAGTCCTCCACAAGTAATATAATATTACTATGTAAAAAATAGTTTAAAAGTGTCTATCATTAGAAGTGACCATAGAGTCAAAATAAGTAAAATTATAATGTTGGTGAATTAAGGCAGAACAAAACTAAATGTAGTTAACCTGACAAAACTTTATCTAGTAGGAATGACTAAATTGATTTAAATTCATACAACAAGATTACAACAAATTATTTCAAACTAATTTAAGTTTGTTGGAAAAATATAATTCAATTTCGTGGAAAACCTTTCCTTAATTTAATTAAGTTCGTTCAACAGATTATTTTTTTGAGTAAATAGTAGGCTTGCCGCGATAGACGGTGTTGACGGTGTTACCGGTTTTAAGCCCCATCACCGGTGACATCACTTTCCCACCGTGACACCGCGATGTCTTGACTTTTTTTTTTTTAAAGTATTCGTTTTTGCTAAAATATTTATTTGAATTAATTAAAAATAATAATTTTCAATTATTTAGTTCTGAAGAGAGCATTATAATTAAAAATGAACTGCGCAACGCGTGCCGTCACGTCACAGATCAGCAAGCATCAGGATTCCATTTAGCACGTGTGGAGACGAGAACGAGTCAAATTACAGAAAAGCAAGATAATGGCGGAAGATTTGGTGTCAAAACGCAATGCAAAAGCGCCTGTTTGGCAATATTTTGGCCAATATATATTAATGTTAATAAATGCCAATTTATAGTGTTTTACTTTTTTTTAGAGTGCTGTCATTTATGTAGGCTAAGGTCCTTTTTAAAGTTTTTATTTTATATTCGTCTCTTTTTATTTGGTTTTATCTTATTTAAACTTTGTTTAATTTATTTAGGCCTATTTTGTTTCTTATTCGTTAATAAACGTTTTATTTATTTTTTTTGGGCCCACAGTTTGCCGATTTTCACTTTTTTCAGCCTATGCATGGGGTTATTTTTATTCGTTCGTTATGCTAATAAAAGTTCCGTCTATATTTTATTCGTTTATTATTCTAATAAAAGTGCTGTCTAAATAAAAGTTTATTGTCAGCGAGTTTTTTTTTTTTTTTTTTTTTTTTTTTTTCCATTCCAGCAATTGACGCTGAATTGCAATTGACGCTTATTTCGAAAGTGAAAGTATGTCATTTATGTAGGCTAAGGTCCGTTTTGAAGTTTTTATTTTATATTCGTCTCTTTTTAATTGGTTTTATCTCATTTAAACTTTGTGTAATTTATTTAGGCCTATTTTATTTTCTTATTCGTTAATAAACGTTTTATGGTTCTTATTTGTTTGGGCCCACATTTTGCCGATTTTCACTTTTTTCAGCCTATGCATGGGGTTATTTTTATTCGTTCGTTATGCTAATAAAAGTCTATAAATAAAAGTTTTATTATCAGCGAGTTGTTTTTTTTTTGTCCATTCAAGCAATTGACGCTTATTTCGAAAGTGAAAGTATAACGCGCACGCATTTAAAAGCTATTTAACCCCCCCGCCCTGCCCTCCACGGTGACACCGGGATTACCGGTGTTGTCACACGTCGATTAACCGGTGGGAAATTTTCCTCACCGCGGCAACCCTAGTAAATAGCAGAGGAAGAATCCGGAACCGGCTCTCTTGTCTCTCTACTCTTAAGGTGATCATACACAGGGCAACTTTTTGAGCAATGTTGCTGGGCAATGTTGGCATCAACGGGCAACCAGATGAGACACAGGGCCGATCTAAACGATCAAAATCATCCAGATAGACATGTATTGCCCATTTTCAATGGGAAAGTGCTCAAGAAACAATCATTTGGCAAGATTGGCTAGCAACATTCCTCAAAAGTTGCCCGGTGTATCATCATCTTTAGTGTTAGAAATGGAAATGTGCATGCCGCTGCCATTTTGTGCTGCTGCATTTCTGTTTCTCTGTAAGCGCCACTTACCGTCAAAGCATTTTCCCCCTGCAGATATCGATAACGGCTCATTTTGGTAAATGAGATGATAACTCGGTAGTGAGTGATTGAGTCGTTTTGTGAATTTGTTCAACCAATGAACTGAAAAGAGCTGTCTCAAAAGTATGATTCACTCACTCCATATAACAGGAGGTTGTCTATTTATTATCTACATTATTTTGTGTTGTCTTTCACATGTGTTGTCGTGGGGCTGTGGATCTAGCAGTGGGGCAACTGGGGTGCTACAGAGTCACAATGATATCTATAGAAATAACTTTCACTCATAACTTTCACTCCTCGCAGTGTCATGTTGAGAATTGAAACTGACTGAGATGAAATCTTTTTGGTTTTTCCAGAGGCCTTCACAGAGAAGCACAGCCCTCAGACTGCCCACAATCTGCTCCAGGAGGAGGTCGCACGTGCCGAAGAACAGTCTGAGGTGATTTAAAAGTCCTTTAAATCCTCTATATCTCCAGAAACTCTTTCTGTGTCTTTTATGCTCAGTCCCCTCAGTACAGTAAAATTTTGACATGTTGTTTTTTAGCATTGAATGCACTTTTGAATGAACATGCCCTGTTCACTGAACCAGAACAAAGCAGAGTGAAAGCCTGACAAAAGTGCAGAAAGTCTTTACTCTACATGACACAATCCTTGTTTACACTGAACCGCTCTGAATATAAGGGTGACGTGAAGGTGAAAATCCACTCTAAAAATCCACTAACCTCTACACTACTTACAAAGATGGATCTGTGATCTAATCAATGATTTAAAGCATCGACAGCCTGTGTGTCATAAATAAGAGATGAGGCTAACACATCAGAGCTGATGTCATGTCTCCAGCACTGTGGTTTGTCCCAGAAGTGGAAAACCAGCACTCCCAACATTTCATTAAGAACATTTCTCCTCACATGGTGTAAGATTATTTTTCCTGCTACTGTTGAAATACAGTGTATAACACACTGAAAAAAAATATTTTCAAGATTTGTTATCACAACATATTTTCTTTTGTCAAATCAACTTAAATAATTTATTTTGTTGAGATAACTTATTGTTTTGAGGTTCTGATGAATAAATTAATCTCCTTCATTGTATTAACTCACTTTTTCCAGTTCAATCAACTTAAAATTTATTAACTCACTTTTTCCAGTTCAATCAACTTAAAATTTTAAGTCAACCAGGTTACTTACTTTTTTAAGTTAAACCAACAATATTTTTTTACAGTGTTCTAGGTGAATTTTAGTGTAATGTCATCATGCATTTGCTAGATTGGTTGCTTATTGGCCCAAGTCATACTATACAAGTCTCAATATTATTCCCTTCTTCAATATAAACTGTAAAAAATATTTTAAGTTGTTTCTTTTGTCAAATCAACTTAAATAATTTATTTAGTTGAGATAACTTATTATTGTGAGTTTCTGATGATTAAATCAATCTCCTTAATTGTATTAACACAGTTTTTCCAGTTCAGTCAACTTAAAATTTTAAGGCAACCAGGTTACTTACTTTTTTAAGTTAAACCAACAATATGTTTTACAGTGTATGATACTTCTTTTTTGTTTTGCCCACCAGGCAAAAAATGCATTTCTGATTTCTTAAAGTAATAGTACTCAAGAGGTTGCTTTATTTGAGCTGTCATTCGTGTCTGTAGCATAGGAACAGGACAAGTTTGAAGTAATAGACTGTACAAATTGTTCAATATGAATACAACAGTTGTTCTAATATCAGCCCTCGCGGTCTCAGAAGCATGAAAATGGTTTCATCTGTTTGTATGGATATAATTACATTTTGCCTTACAATGTCTGTGTATCCCTGTTTTTCATCCATGAGCTCATGTTCCTTGTTAACGTTCATTACTAGTGTTGGGAAATCAGGCTTGTTTGCACATATCGATTCCTTTGAACAGTTTCTATTATTTAGGGAAAAAAAAAAAGGATTCAGGTATTTGTTGCAAATTACTACTGTTCAAAAGTTCAGGGTTTGTAAGAATTGTTTGTTTTATGAAAAAAGTCTATTTATTTGAGTAAAAATACAGTAAAATAATATGTATTATTGAGAAATATCATTACAACTTAGATGAGTTGTTTTCTATTTTAATATATTTTAAAATGTTACCTTTTCCTGTGATGGCAATGCTGACTTATCAGTCTTCGGTGTCACATGATCCTTCAAAAATCATTTTAATATGCATATTTGGTTTTTGGAGGAAACCATGATGCATTTTTTCAGGATTTTTTTGATGAAAAGAAATCTTTCGTAACAATGATAATTAACTATAATTAACAAAAAGCAAGGCAAAAAAAATAGTTTCTTTGTGTTTTAGTAAAAGGCTATTTATTAAACCTGTTTCACATGCAGATCAATGAGTTAGCGAGTTGTTGACTCAAAACTATGCGTTTGAATGGATTCATGGGAAAAAAAATTGACTCGGTGGAACGATTTCTCCACAAATTGAACATGGATAATCATTACGTGATATGTTAGCATCATAGACTATTCAACAAAGTGCTTAAAACAGCTCAGCACAACATGTGCCATTGGAAAATACTTCTTAGATGTGTTCTCTTGTTGTTGTCTCAGCCACCCACAGCTGTGTCTGATTGAGCTACGTTGGATTATCCATCCCTAAGCTGTAAACAAGCACTGTGTCTTCCACCTCACACAGGCCCGATCGATAGCTCTGTGACTTTGTCATTAATGCCCCTGCCGTCATGATTGATGATCTCACTCCGTCGTAAGTAAGCTGTACGGAGAGCCAGCCTTCAGCAGGACCCGGGCCGTGCCAGATAAAGCATCAGACTGACACGTGTGTTTAAAGCTGTGGATTCCCACAGGACTTGCATATTCTATTAGTCTGGAAAAGGACTGACAGCAACCGTTCAGACTGCTCTTATATGAAACTATAAAATTTTAATGATGCCTTGATTGAGGAGTTATAAAGAGTTAATAAACAGCAGGAGAACACACAAAACGCTTTAAGACCATTAAGACAAACAGACATGATTTAAAAACATTGTTTGGGATACTTAGTGTTCATGCAATAGTAATTTTACTTTTGATTACACTTGGAAACCCCACTGAGGTAAGGCATCATTACTGTTGCTCATGCTTGAGCGATTTCAACAACCCCCTGACCCTAAGTAATAACTTGTAATGTAGTGTTTGTCATGTTTGTTTGTTTAGAAAGATGTACTATGACTACGCTATCTCACGACCAATTCGTACGAATTCGACGAATGATTAAAAAGTGTCTAATTTGTACGACCTCACTCGTACGAATTTGTACGATTTGTCTAAACCCACATGATGGGTAGGTTTAGGGGCGGGGTAAGGGGTAGGTCATTCGTACGAATTCATACGAATTGGCCAATTCGTAAAATATGTACGATTTAGCAAAATCGTACTAATTCGTACGAGTGAGGTCGCATAAATTGTTACGAATTAGCCACTTTTTAATCATTCGTCGCATTCGTACGATTTGGTCGTGAGATCGGGTTGGCTATGACCATTTTTATTTGACTTTTACCTGCCAGACATTTAAACGAGTGAAAAAAATCCCGTAGACTTGGATTGAAATGGGAATTTGGGCCAAAAACAAAGTTTTTTTCATCCCAAAGGTGCTCGATTGCAGGGGTATTCAATTATAATTTGAGAACATCCAGTTACACAAAAGTCCTTAGTGGGAAAAGTCCAGATATTGTTATAGTACAGCATAGTAAAGACCGTATTTGTCCGTACTATTATTTGAGATCAGTTGTTTTCAGGACTATTATTACATTTTTTAAAAGAGATGCATTTCAAGGACATAATTGTACAGGCTGTACTTGCTGTTCTTGCTGCATCAAGAAAAAAAATAGGAAATTACAGTAAAACTAAAAGTATTTAACAAATAGGTACACTTACAAAAATATACTGCACATTTGTGACGACAGCATATCTGAGCAAAAGTGGCTGCATAGTAATCTGTATGCAAAAAAGTTACTGTTGTAGATGCATTGGGCATTTCATTAAATTTAATAAATAATAGTAAGTGCACATATATTAGAGAACAAAGAAGGAGTCCAATAGAGGGAAAAATCTGACGGCACAGACTTTTTTCCATGCATGCACCACTCACTCTGTACCTCGCATCAATGACTGATGAGAAAAATTACACTTTTTTTCTCCTACCAATACTTTGAACTGTGGGGAAAAAATGGTGTGAGTGCAATTCTAAGACAGTGGTGCAGCTGTTCATTGCTAAGCTTGGTGTGGTTCTAGGTGTTAATAATGTAAAGAGTTGAGAATGCTGAGTCAGTATGTGGAACCAAACATGGTCAGGATGTGTAATATCACTTTAGTTAGAACAGGGAAATCACCTGCCGGCACCATATTTCGCCACAAAGTGGCAGGGTCACAAATACCAACCTGCTCTTTCAAAGCCACACTTTCTTGCAGTTCAGTCAACTTCATTTGTAGTGAATGCAACATTTGCCCATCTGAAGATCTGTTTTGCTTCCTCTGGAAACTTATTTTTTGACCAAGAAGGGGTTCTGTATGATTACCAGCATTTTCCTTCAAGAACAAAATCATCAAATTTAGGTTCTGTATGAAGCTTGCATGGTAGGTCATATATTTCTCTCCCTGGGTTTGCTCCAAAAGTTTGGGGAAGTGGACAAGTTCACCTTGGAGATCAGTCTTGAAAATCACTAATTTCTTCTGGAAATTCCGGTCCGTTATTATCAAATCATATATTGTGTTGTTCTATCCCTCCAGCTCAATGTTGAGCTCATTAAGATGTGATGTAATGTTTGCCAAAAATGCAGTTTGCATCTTCTCCACATCTTCCAAAAACTCTTTTCAGTCTTTTGCTCTGATAGGAAAGCTTTGATCTCCTCCCAAACAGCCCAATAGCACTCCAAAACCTGAGCCAACTCATCATAGTCATCATAGACATCATCCAAATGATGACAGAGACCTTGACTTCAGATTTATCCCTCTTTTTGTCTGTACTTATAGAGAGCGAGACATTGCGCTGGTTTCGATCCCGTTTGAAAGCTGACTAAAATGATTTTATTGATATTGTTTAATGCTGTTCAGTACGTATTGGTCTGGACTCGGACTGCGGTCCACCATTTGAATATGAATGCTCTATTGGATCGAGATCTGGACACTGTGAAGTCATTTGAGGATAGTGAACTCATTGTCATGTTCAATAAAACAGTTTGATATGATCTGAGCTTTGTGACATGATGATTTTATCCTGCTGGAACTGGAAGTAGGGC
Organism: Pimephales promelas; assembly: GCF_016745375.1. The sequence goes on from NW_024121987.1 coordinate 14,736,162, forward strand.
ACACTGGGTAGAAGATGGGTACACTGTGGTCATGGTCAGCAACAATACTCTGTGGTGTTTAAACGATGCTCAACTGGTACTAAAGGGCCAAAAGTGTGCCAGGAAAATATACCCAGACCATTACACCAGCAGTAGCTTGAACCGTTGATATAAGGCAGGATAGATCCATGCTTTCATGGTGTTTAGACCAAATTCTGACCTTTCATCTGAATACCACAGCAGAAATTGAGACTCATCAGATCAGGCAACGTTCTTCCAATCTTCTGTTATCCAATTGTGGTTAGCCTGTGTGAATTGTACCCTCAGGTCCCGTCCACACTGCTGCGTTTTCATTTAAAAATGGAGACCTTTTGCTACGTTTGCACCTCCCGTCCAGAAAAAAAACGGAAAAAACGAAGACCTAAAGCGGAGAAGTTTAGGAAAGCTGCAGCTCTGTTTTGCGTTTTGAATCTCCGGAGAGCGTTTTAGTAGTCTGGATGCCAGCCCGAACTCCGCCCACAACATTTTTTGGTCGGGAAGTTCAGTCTGGACTCGATCCATTGAGGAGTACTTATGATCAGGCAAATAACGTTCGGGCCAATCAAATTGCCAGGGCGGGCTTTATACGATGATGGACAGGTGATCTGCACGGACGTAATCATCACGTTATCAAAGAGCGCTTAACTGGTTTCCTTCAAAGATGACTGCAGCTGGAGAATTGAGATGTATTATAGATTCCGCTGTCGCGTCTGTTGTGAAATAAATCGACAGCGCATTCGTTTTAATAGACAAACAGAAAACTGCAATCAAGGCATTTGTCGATCGGAAAGATATTTTTGCCGTCCTTCCTACATGATTCGGCGAAAGTGTAACTTATCAGCTGGCTCTGACGGTCGCTAAGAAGATGGGACGTAAATGTAACGCCTGTGGTCGTTGTGGCTTCTCCTTTGGTCGCACTCATGGAGGATCAAGTAAAAGAAGCAACACTCGTTATTTAACTTCTAAAATAAGTAAGTTCTGTAGTTGACAACTGTATGCAAAGTAGTTGACTTACTGCGTTGCTCTGATTGGTTGTAGGTCTACCGACTATCCAATTGAGTGCTGAGTTTTTTTTTTTTCCTGGTTCGGTTAAGACACGCCTCATAATCAAAGCCCCATGGAGCAGTTTCAGACTCATATTCCGACAAGTATATAAGTATGACGAAGTCAGGCTAGCATTTTAGTGTAGACGGGACAAAACGGAGGACTTTAGAAGCGATGACGCATAGGCTCACGCTCGGCTCTATGATTGGGTGTCATCAGTCATGACGTGTCCTTCCCTGATTCGTCAGCAACCGTTTACACTGGCACGCGCATGCCCAGTGTTGGTGAATGGTAGTGCTGTAGCAGCGCGTCGATGACGTCGATGATTCGACGTCAAAATTTCGTCGACGTCAAATTTTTGCGTCGACGCTTCTTTATTTATTTATTTTTTGCAGGTTCCCGGCGGTACAGCTTGCCACACACACGTGGGAGACCGAAACATTGCAGAATAGAGGACGAAAACAACTAGAAGTGAATGTGCTATCCATTAAATGAATCACACACAGTAAACAAACCCTTAAGAAAAAAAACTTCGCAATTTAGACACGCAAACTGGGTGCCGGTGTGGTGAGACAAACAAGCTCGGGCAGATTCGGCTTGAAGTGGTTCCCGGACGCGGCGCTGGGCGCGCTGTGACAAAAAAAGGCGTACACAAAGCCAGCCACAGTCTTCCTGGTCTTGCGCACCCAACGGGTCATTTTTGCCGTGCGCACATTCGCGCTCGTGCGGACGTGTCGAGTATAAACCAGGCTTTAACTCCGTGTCAGTACGCGCTCTGATCAGTAGGTGAACTCCGCCTCCGACTCCGCTTCCCTCCTCAGCTGATATTAATATTTAAACATTCTCTATGATAAAAAATGTTTGTAAAAAATATTTTAATAACACGGTTTTGGCGGTTGTAGAGTTATGATGGTGTTCTAATACATAACGTTAGCCAGCTTATAGTATCTTGATTCAGTATGCTAGTATTTATTTGAGATATTGTTTTTTTATTAATTGAGCAGCAGAAAAAAATATTCTTTATATTAGTCATTAGATTAGTCGACTAATCGATAAAATAATCGCCTAACTAATCGTTTAGTTAATAATCGTTTACCCCAGCCCTAGTGAATGGTCACGTGATCCGCGTTTTCGGTCATTTTAATGTGGATTTTTTTAGAATTGATGGATCAATTCTAATACGCAGATAAAACGCAGGTGTGGACGGAGATTGTATTCTTTTTAATTCTCCGTTTTTAAACGAAAACGCAGTAATGTGGATGAGGCCTTAGATTCCTGCTCTCATCTGACAGGACTGGCACCAGTGTGTCTTCTGCTGCTGTAGCCCATCTGCTTCAAGATTTGATGTGTTGTGCGTTCAGAGATGCTCTTCTGCAGACCTCGATTGTAATGAATGGTTATTTGAGTTACTGTTGCCTTTCTATCAGCATAAATCAGTCTGGCTATTCTCCTCTGACCTCTGGCATCAACATGTAATTTTTACCCACACAACTGCAACTCACTGGATACCTTCTCTTTTTTGGACCATTCTCTGTAAACCCTAGAGATTTGTTGTGTGTGAAAATCCCAGTAGATCGGCAGTTTCTGAAATACTCACACCAGCTAATCTGGCACAAACAACCTTGTTCAAAGTCACTTAAATCCTTTCTTTTGCTCAGTTTGAACTTCAGAAGATCATCTTGATGCCATGTCTACATGCCTAAATGATTTGCTACAAAACCATGTACCTAGTAAAGCTGTGAGTGTGTGTATTGTATATTACATTGTATATATAATTCTTTATTTATTTTAGTTTTAATTTTCTAAACTAAAAAATTTGCTTTATTTAAAATAGCATAAAGTTTTAAAGTTTTAGATCTAGTAAACAGTTACAACACTTCCTAGATCACCCATAGCAACCTCATGTTAACATGCTAAAAACAGTCAGAACATCTAAGTAAACGAATGACGACGGTATAAGTTTTACTTCTGAAAATGTACAAATCACTTTTCACGAGATTCACACTTGCATACAATAGACCCCTTTTCAGTTGGTAAACATGGTGACGTTTTTTTGTGGGCGGAGATTAGGTGGAGGCAGAACGATCCCTCTGGCCGCTTCACTAACGCTAGTTAGCAAGGATTGTTAGCTTGTTTTTTAACAATGACTGTAGAAAATCCGATTTTATCTTAATGTGTAAGGTCACTCAGTGTCCAGGACCGCGACTGTTATTTCCAAAAGTTATCTTTAACGGACAGAACCAGATTGGCCGACCTGTAGCCGCCTACACGCTCACTCAATGCATGGACGACCTGACAGGATTAATGTTACGTTACCTTGGGTGAGTGGCCTGACTTCTACACCTACCTTATAGAGAAAACGATCATCAACGAAAATCTTTAGATGCCTATATGGTCCTGTACAAGACTTGTGTGTATGATCCACAGTTCTGCCGAGCCAGCGCCGAGACGACAACAATATAAAGAGTGACATTACAGTGCGATTTTAATGATGTGAATACTTTAAATAAAAATTCCAGATACAGCATATTCATTTTTCACCAATTCTTGCACCAAACAACACAACAAGATGACATTTAATAATAGTAACAATAATTTAAGCTCCTTATTATGTAGCCGAATCTGTGCTGGTTCGTATTGGCCGCCTCCAGTTTTCTCTTTGTTTTGCCTCCAGCTAGCGCTGTGACGTAACTGTGACGTCGACGCAAAAGGGGTCTATTAGAGGTAGTGTAGTTTAATGCGTTTTTAGCAGGTAGGAGGCCTCCGAGCTCGAAATTTGGCCCGAACCCAGAGTACTCCCCCAGTGTATGTAAATGGTTAGGACTAGAAGACTGGAGAAGGGGTGGTGGAGGGATGCTGCTAAACTGTCAATGCCTCATGTCATTGATTGCTGAGTGCTCTCCACCCGTGTTAATTATCTGAACGTGCTTTCTCGAACTTTATTAAAATATTTATATTTTCTAAAAGGACAAGAGGAATTTAGAAGACTTATATTTGTATTCATGCAATAGCTTTTGGATCCTTTTACTTTATATTTGTGGAATGGTAGCTTTATCTGCAATTCTAAAATGCCAGTGGGACATAGATGGGGTAGGACATCTTATTGCGGATCCTTATTTATTCATTTATTTGAGTCACACATTGCAAGTTTTTGTCCTATACTGATGTGTACTTTGCCAAGGGCAGTGTCTTAAAAGACTTTATTGTTCTGTCTGCGAGTGCATTTAGGCGGTGGGTTTTTGCAGACGAGACTTGTTAATTATTCAATCCCCCGTACTGAGACAGACAGAGTGCAGACACCTGCCCCTTCCACCAGAGGCTTCAGTAGACACATGAGCTCATGTTAAATTTATCCTGCGATTCGTTTGAGCGGACATCATGTTTGTGCGTTAAACTCTACAATGTAAAAAAAAAAAAAAGCCTAAAGTAGTTTTTATGGTTTTAGAGATGATTTGGGGACTTTTATGCTGGTCATGATGAGGTTCACGAAAAAAATTCAAATAAATAAATAAATAAATAGGCCGAACTTAAAACTGAAATGTGCAACTCTTTCTATTCAGTGCAGTTCAAAGGCTGCAAAAATAAAAGCTTGAAAATGTTAAAAGCTTTAGGTTTTGAACCTTTGAAAGTGAAGAATTTAAGACATAATGGTCTAAATATTAGCATTGCCACATGTAGTGTAAAATAAAATTATTATTATAATGATCTAATATTCATTTTCATTTTAAAATACAATTATAATTTACAACACTAGTATATTTCGGTCTCTTTTTATCATTTTATCAATAATTATTATTATTATTATTATTATATGCAATTTGATTGGGTTTCTAAAACACTGAGGTTGGTCGTGCAGCCTTATATAAGAATAATTTTTAAAATAAAAACAAATAAGAATAAAAGTACTAAAAAAGATATAAAAACATTAACCAACATACGAATGTGCTGTTGAATTATGAAAATATTTACATTCTGGTTTCCCTAGAGCTAGACCATTTTAAACCTGCTAAGACCAGCATTACTTTTTTAAGTTTGTAATGGTTTTTCAACTCCAAAATAATTCTTGAATGATAGAATCAATCAGACTGCTTGAGATTATGCCACTAAAAGTCATTTTAAGATTCATATTAGGTGTAAAAATAACTTGTTTTTTGCAGCTGGGCTTTGACATTTGTCTTGGAACATGATGAGTCAAAAAAACAACTGCGTCACACTTGTTATGAATCCGGCTTGACTTCCCGCCCTCTAAAACCTGTTTATTTGTCATTTGACCTTCACAGGAGTTGCTGGAGAGGTTCATGGAGGGCCACGTGCCCCTGGAGGAATTCCTTGATTCTTTTCAAAGCCACAGGAAGACGTACCATATCCGCCGCGCTCAAACCGAGAAGCTCCAGGAGTTCAACAGACCCGACAGGAAAGCGAAGAAACGGGAGGAGGAGAAGAGGGAGGAGGAACAGAAGGATTCCCGTCCCAACGGCATCAGCGCTCACCACGGCCCTCCTCGTGTCTTCCAGCTCAGATACGGTCTGACCCCGGCCATCCTGCTGCCTCTTTCCCCTTCCTCGGCTTCAGTCCTTCCTCCTCTGGACTCGCGCTCATGCCACCCGCAGGTCTCAGGGCCTGGCGCTCCTCACTCCTGCCCCGGCCAGCCCGTTGGCCTGAGAGTAATAGGACAGTTACCCGGCTGGCCGGTGAGGCCGGTTCGATTGCAACAGCTGTACAGGCCCAGTCCCCATCAGTCCGAGCCTCCGTGTCGATAACGCTCAGCACCGCGAATTTGACGTGAAAGCAAAAGTCCACAATTTACGCAAAGACCACGTGAAGCCTTCATCGAGTCGATATATAATACTGATGCTGCCATGAAATCAAACTAGGGCTACACAATTAATCGCAATGAAACCACACGCGATTTTCCAAAGGCTGCAATTATTTAATGCGCGGCTTGTCGGTGCAGCAAAATCCAGCTCCATCTGAACACCAGAGGGCGCTCTCAGACACGGCAAATATGCCCCGCCGCAGAAGTACGATCGGGCATCATCGCTGTAGCTGAATAAACAGCATACACTAGACGTCACCTTGGGGTTCTATGCATGCGTCAAAACCGCCGCCATCTTGGAACAGTGGTCTTGTCATAGGAAGTAGGTAATGCTGCCTTTACTTCGATTTCATGTCTGACCGTTGGAACGAACCAAAAAAATGGGAAGAATCGCATTCATGATGATTTATGGTGATTTTATTTCCGTTAGACCTGTGTCTACATTGACGCTGATGCATTTGGAGGGGGAGTTTCAAGATGGCGGCTCTATTGACGCATTCGTTCCAATGAACTGCCGTAGCCAAGGTGACGTCTAGTGTATATATCTATGAATAAACAGAAGATTGAATTGCTTTGATTGATTAAACATGACTAATCAACACACGACTGCCTTATTCTGTGTAAGAAGTCATATCATCTCAGAAGAATGCTCAACATGAAGTGAGTTTGGAGTAAAAGCATGTTATTAAATGTTGTCCTTTGTCAGACAAGAGGTTCATAAATGCTTTCTTAAATACATTAAAAAATGTTATAAGTGACTCAAACTCACAGTGCTTACAGAGCCATACATCAATGACACGCGGCGCAGTGACAATGACAATGATATTCGCGAGCCAAATCAGTTTAAGTGCGATAACATGGAAATTGCGGTTAATCGTGCAGCCCTCAATCAAACATTCATGTACCCAAAAAGGGAGGATAGCAGAAAGCCATAAAGTATTTGTTAATGTTGCTTGTCGTTGATGCTTGTTCGTTTAACTTGGTTGTGTTTTGTATTTGTGTGGGTTTAGTCGGGACGTGGCAGGAGTTTAGCTGCTGTGTGTATGAGGGAAGTGTTTCATGAGATACTCTTTTTTGACTGGAAGGTCTTTGGGACCGCTGAGGGACTTGTGAAATGGCACCTTTTTGTAATGTTAATGGGTGTTAAATAAAGTCTAATCATGATGTTTATTTTAAACCAATATTTCCTTGGTGTTGGTCTTGAATTTACTGTAAATATCTGTTCACACACAACGTGTTTTTGCATTCCACTGCGCTACTTTACACGAAGAATCTTTCTTGAAACAATGAAATTACCTAAGATTTAAAAATTAAAGTTACATGAGTATGAGTATAAATCTTTGTAAAAGTTTTCTTTTACAATTTTTATTTAAGTTGTATTGATAGTATATTGTGTAAAATAAAAACAGTCTGTCAAGAACATCAAAAATCTGGTCAGGTTTCACCCCAACATCAAATGAATGAAATAATTAAAGCTGCAGTCTTCAAGATTGAGGGGACTTAGGCAAAATTTTGAATGTTTACAACTCTCATGCTCCTCAACATTCTCAACGAATACCCTCCCACAGAGTTCGTGCTCGTCAGTGCGTATCAGCTTTTCAATGAACGCGCCCATCTCATCAGCATCCATCAACATTCTTCCAAAAAGCAGAACTTTATTCCTTCATCTGGACACATTTATACACCTAACGTCACGTTCACACGGATTTCAGTGCAAACAAAGCTAACGAACCTGCCCAACAAGTGCTAACGTAAGAGCTTTCCATTCCAAGACATTTGGGCAAACAAAGGCCACTTAGATTACTAACGTAACATAAGACTGTAAGACACTAAGTAACTGGTTGATAAAGCACAATTACCTGTCAAAAATAAATGTTGCAAGCTCTGCATCCAGCTTGACCCCAATTAAATCACGTAAATCTCCACCTTTCAAAATGCAGATCCGATTTTAAATTGTGCGAGGGGTGGCTTGTGCACGACCTTTGATTGACAGTCAGATCTCACCCCCACCAAACCGCGGTGATTTAACGCTATCTCACGACCAATTTGTACGAATTCGTACAAGTGATCAAAAAGTGGTTAATTCGTACTAATTCATACGACCTCACTCGTACAAATTTGTACGATTTGGCTAAACCCACGTGTTGGGCAGGTTTAGGGGCGGGGTCAGGGGTAGGTCATTCGTATGAATTCATACGAATTGGCCAACTCATAAAATATGTGCGATTTAGCAAAAAACGTACTAATTCGTACGAGTGAGGTCATACGAATTGTTACGAATTAGCCACATCGTAAAATTCATACGAATTGCCGTGAGATCGGGTTGGGTGATTGGACCCGATGAACCGGGAGCGGTGGATTTTTGCTAAACAAATAACATGCTCCAGGTGGAGTTAGAAGCTTGTTTTTTTCTAAAACCACTTTATTTATGTTGTTGTTCTTTAATTAAGAAAAGAACCATATATGGTTATGAAATAAATATGCACTACTCACCTAAAGGATTATTTGGAACACCTGTTTAATTTCTCATTAATGCAATTATCTAATGTCAATCAATCGCATGGCAGTTGCTTCAAGGCATTTAGGCATGTGGTCCTGGTGAAGACAATCTCCAGAACTCCAAATTGAAAACAGCACAAGAGCCCACCGGGTACCACTCATCTCCACTACAAATAGAAAAAGAGCCTACAGTATGCAAGAGCTCACAAAAACTGGACAGTTGAAGGCTGGAAAAATGTTGCCTGGTCTGATGAGTCTCGATTTCTGTTGAGACATTCAGATGGTAGAGTCAGAATTTGGTGTAAACAGAATGAGATCATGGATCCATCATGCCTTTGTACCACTGTGCAGGCTGGTGGTGGTGTAAGGGATGTTTACTTGGCACACTTTAGGCCCCTTAGTGCCAATTGGCCATCGTTTAAATGCCATGTCCAACCTGAGCATTGTTTCTGACCATGTCCATCCCTTTATGGCCACCATGTACCCATCCTCTCATAGCTGCTTCCAGCAGGATAATGCATCATGTCACAAAGCCCGATTAATTTCAAATTGGTTTCTTGAACATGACAGTGAGTTTACTGACCTAAAATGGCCCCCACAGTCACCAGATCTCAACCCAATAGAGCATCTTTGGGATGTGGTGGAACGGAAGCTTCGTGCCCTGGATGTGCATCCCACAAATCTCCATCAACTGCAAGATGCTTTCCTATCAAAATAGGCCAACATTTCTAAAGAATGCTTTCAGCACCTTGTTGACCTTGTTCATCAATGCCACATAGAATTAAGGCAGTTCTGAAGGTGAAAGGGGGTCAAACACACATTGAAATACAGGCTGATGGTCGACCTGCTGGGCATTGCTGCCTGACGCACCTCCACCGGTGCCTTTGTGCAGGTGTGCTCCACCTCTTTGGCATAAAATGGGTCATCAGCTGGGGACCACCAGTCATTGATGTTTCGCTCCTTTAACCCCAGTACATCTCCTGGTGGCGGAGCGATGGCAGGGATCACTCCCTGCCACCCCCTGCTGATGCCCTAGATGTTACTTGGCCCCCATCCCTTGTGCTTCCTCCTTAGCCACAACCAAAAAGCTGCCCCTCTCAGCCTCCTCTGCCAGTTCTTTAATGGCTTTTCGACACCCTGCTCCTGTACATCCCATTTCGTGGAGCAGACGAACCGTTGAGGACCCAACAAAGCCCCTGCATCCCACTTCAACTGGCCACGTGGTGGCTTTCCAGCCAGCCTCTTTGCAGGCTTCTGCCAGATCTGTGTACTTGGCACGCTTCCGTTCGTTGGCAGCCTCCGTTCCCTCCTCCCATGGGACAGTAAGCTCCACCAACAAGATGGTCTTGATGGACTCTGACCACATGATCAGGTCTGGCCGGAGCAAAGTTTCCACGATCTCCCTTGGGAATTGGAGCTGCCTCCCCAGGTCGACCCTCATGTTCCACTCACTGCCAGATAAGAGGACTCTAGATGTTGCTCTCTGGTGAGGGTGATTGATTTTTTCCCCGGCCCTTGCAAACAGGATGGGACTTCTCGTTGGTCCAAAGGGTCTTCTATTAGCCTCCTGTCTACACAACTGCTGGAGGCTTGCATTGCTGGTACTGCAAAGGGGGCAGAGTTCTTCAGTGCCGAACCACTGATGGAGGTTTCTGGGACAAGGTAGGGTGTCATAAGTAGATCTAATCAGGAAGCTGAGCCTGGCTTGGGGTATCTTCCACAGATCAGACCATGACAGATGCCTTCTGTGATACCTTCCCATGACATCCAGACTCCCTGTCAGCTCTGAGACACCGCCTTTATGTTAAGGCGCTCCTGCTCAGTCCTTGCCACTTCTGCCACCACCCATGGCTTTCCGCTCTTCCTTGGAGGCCTTTGACCAAGAAAGGGGGTCTCACTCCTCCCAAGGCCTGCTCGACCCTCCTGGACTCTGCCGACTATTTCACAGTGTTTCAGCCTGCTAATTGCCCTGTCGACCCTTCTCCGGCTTTCCAAATAATCCTTTAGGTGAGTGTATATATGGGTTGTTGACATTTTTTAATGAAAATTAATACAAATTTCCAATAATTCTCATTAAAGTTATATGGCGTAATTACTTGAGAATATTGTGAATTTTGGGCTCATTACAGTAATGAGAATCATGTAAACTGTACATAAAACTAATATCACAATGCAAAAATATTACGTTTCTCAAAGGAAAATAAACCCTTTTTATTTCAGGGTGAAATGGACCCAGACATGTTTTCGTGATGAGATTCCCCGTATTATTTTTTCTGTCATCAGACAAGTTTTTTATTAGGGATTTTTCTTCCAAGTAATACAAAAGAAAAAAAGATGACAAGTGTAAATAGATGAACTGATTATGTATGTTTTGTCTGTGCAAGATTCGTTTCATAATGAGAACGGTTCAGATGGTTTTATTTATTATTTACACAGCTGGAGCTGAAGTCTTTGAA
>NW_024121987.1:14747494-14897642 GCF_016745375.1 Pimephales promelas
GTATTGAGGTTTCCTTTCCTCCATGCAAATGTTGGTAGCAAAGCTGCTCCTTGTTATTCCTTTTTTAACAGGATACTTCTCTTTTCGATTCACTTTTTCTGCCACAACATTGCGATGGTCTATTATGTCACCAAAGAGGGGGTCCATGGCCACCTTAGCTTGACGATCAATAAAGTTAACCAAATGAGTAAATCTTGCTCTTACTCCTTGTCGCTCTTTGATGTCATAAGCTTCTGATCGCCACCTTTCTTTCATCTTGTACGGTAGCTTTGAAAGTATAACTCTCATATTAGTAGGATTGTCCATTTCCTCCATGAACTCTCCATCTTCCATAGTATTCCGACAACCAATCAAGAACAGGGCATATGCACTCAAGACTTTTCCATCATCAGACTTGATCTGAGGCCACTTTAGAGCTTTATCAATATAAGCACTCGCTATGATTAGCTCGTCTCCATAATGCCTTTGCAGCAATCGTTTTGCTTCTTTAAAACCCTTGCTTGATGACATATACTCACAGCTTCTTACTATCTCTTGTTGCTCTCCAGCGGTGTATTGCTCTAGATAATATAGCTTGTCTTTTTCATTGTCTGTTTTGTGTTCTATGGTATGCTCAAAGGACCTGATGAAGGATTTGAACGTCAGTGGATCACCAGTAAACACTTGAATGTCTTTGCTTGGAAGCTGAATTTGTGTCTGCTGTTTCACAAGCAATTCTGTTAGTTCATTTTGCTTCTGCATAATTTGAATAATGTTGTCATCTGCTTGACGATTACTTCTGTGGTCTGTGTCCCTTGATGTGCCCAATTGTGGCGGTACAAAGAAGACTGGATTTAAGATGGCTTTCTTTTTTCTTTCTTTCTCAGACGAATGACCTGATGAATCGTCAATCTGCTCTGTTTTAAGTTCCTTTGGTTTCTGGTGGATTCCCCTTCTTGACTTAGATTGTATGCTGCATTTGCCATCTTCTGAGTTTTCATGTTCTTTTAGTACTTTCAATTTAGCATTGCTTTCTGCAAGCGCTGTTTCTATTTCAAGTTCCTCCATTTTGGCCATGAGTTGCATCCTTTTAATTTCAAGTTGTTGCTTTTTCTTTAAGGAAGCTGCCCTTGCCATCAGGGCTGCACGTTTTGATTCTTCCCGTGCATATGCAGATGATACGGAGGAGAAAACAGATCGACTTTCAATATCTGAATCACAATTCTTTTTAGATTCCCTCTTGTTCACAGACACTTGTGAGACACTGTCATGAGGAGAAACATCATCCTCCACTTCAGTCTTGTCATCTTGGCCTTTTTTATCACCAACAGCAGCAATCCAGTGGTTTATTTTATTTTCAAAATGTCTCATGGAATCCATTTTAGGCTGAAACCAATTTTGTTGATCTGCAATCTTTTCATCTTGAGGCAACCCAGATAGCAGCTGACTCTGGGCCGGATCCGCCTCCAAACCGGCAGATCCGTGTAACAGTCACGCCCGTTTTACTGCCCCATTCCAGATACGGCCCGCATGTAGTCTGTGTACATCGGGAGTAGGCGTGAACATCCATCAGTCGGCGGAATCATAATAGTTCTGGCCCGGACTCGTCGGAACGAGCGCGCGAATTGTTTCCTTTTTTTTTTTTTTAACCGGTTCATTCCAGATCAGAAGTCAGTCGGTGGAATCGTTGTTGTTCTGGCCCGGGGCCGTTGGAACGAGCGCGTGAACTGTTGGTCATTTGGATCTTCGGACTGCAAGCTCCGTGGAAAGAGTTTATAACGGTAAGTTGAACGTTATCAAACAGTCAAACAGTTTAGTGTGCTTGTTTTTAATAGCGGTGTAATGTTTGTTATCAACATTTCGGAAAGTTTTGACCGGGTTTTTAACTTCTTACGATGGCTATTGAAGAAGATTGGCTAACGTAACGTACTCTTTTTAGCTGGGTTAGCTGAATGAACTGATAGCTAAGCTAGCATTAATAAACAACTTTGTGTGTAGCTAGCTTAAACATTAATGCTGTTTAACGTTAGTTAACTTACAATGATGTTGTATACGTAGTTTTGAACAGCACTAACGTTAATTAACAGCACCTGTCTTCCTTTTTAGATATTTTCTTCACCCCTGGCTGCGAGAGCCCCGGATTAATAGGGTAAGTTAACTAAAGTATTTTTTTTCCGACTTTTTTTTTTTTTAAATCCTTATCCTGCTATGATAAAGCACAACATTATGAAGTTATGAAAGGTAAAGTATTAAAAATCAAAGCTAGAAGAAATTAGAATTTTCATCTGACATTAATTATAAGTTAACGTTAATTCATAGGTGTAAATTAATTGTTTACTAAGTTCACTGTCAAATTATGACAAATATAAGGTCTATGGGCGGGAAAACGCATCTCTCCGTTTCTTTTCGTTGACTTTGTATGAAATCCCGCCGTGGTATTATGGTTGAGCAGTGCCTGATTCATTTGGATATTTATTTGGGTTATGGCAAGCCACTTAACATTTAATCATTTTAACCTACTAGTCTCTATTTTCATGCTACTAGTACTTATTTTTTAGATATTAGTATCTATTTCATTAAGTACTAGTACTTATTCAATAGCTACTAGTGTAATTCTTTAGATACTAGTGTTCATTCTTTAGATACTAGTGTTGATTCTTTAGGTACTAGAACCTTTTTAAAGATACTAGTACTTAGATACTAGTTCTTTTTATTAGATACTAGTACTTATTCATTAGGTACTAGTACTTATTGCGATAGTGACTGACTATTCTTTTGTGACTAAATATTGTGACTTTTGTTGCCATTGACTTCCATGGGGATCTGTCATTCAGATATCAACTATTCAGTTCTGACTAGTATGTATTCCAATTGTGACTAGTACATATACATTAGATACTAGTAGTTATTCATTAGGTACTAGTACTTATTTTTTAGATACTAGTACCTATTAAATAGATACTAGTACTTGTTCATTAGATATTAGTACTTATTCATTAGATACTAGTACATATTTATTAGATACTAGTATTTATTCCAAATGTTACTAGTAAGAATTTTTATTTTACTAGTTTTACACTACTAATAATGCATAATAAGGGATGCAACTTTAAAGCCAAAAAAAATACTTTGATAGCAGTGCTGAAATAGATTGCAGTCATGACAGAACTGGTTACTCACATAATCACTTCCTCTTGAAAAGGTTGATTTAAGGATGATCCAATACAATCTAGTTGTGATTAGTTATTCATTTGTTTTGAGTTACTAAATGAAAGTCTACACAAAATTAGGTATTCTGCCACACCAACAATAGTAAACATGGGCAACATCTAAAGCTTTTCTCAAAACAGTGGGTTATTGGCTTGACTTAGAGGTAATTTTCAGAATTTGTACCCATCAACCAATTGACTTTCTCTCTTAACAGAGGCTGTGCGGAAGAACCAAGTTGCTAGCAGCGCATCGGACAATGAGATTAACCAGCACGCCATCCGCTGGTTCAACCCGGCCTCTGACCGCGGAGGTGGCCGCAAAGAACGTGCCATGGCCAGAGATGCATTAACCATGGTAAATTGTAGATAAATCATTGTGCTAGTCTTTTGTAGTAGTGATCGACCGATATATCGGCCGGCCGATATATCGGGCCGATATTTGAGGTTTTTGCGTGTATCGGAATCGGCCGATACACCGCTGCGCGTTCGCCGATAGTTTTTTTCCCCCGGCGTTATTTATAGTCAGGCGGCTACGGGCAGCTCCGTGCTGCTGGAGATCCTGCAGTTCACGTGCCCGCCCTCCCCCAGTAGCAGAGTGCAACCTGCTCTTCACGAGAATGGTAACTTAAACTTTCAAAGGATCTTTTAAATGTATGACTGCTGAAATATTGTGCAACACTTTGAAAATGGAAACCCGTCGCCCTATAACTGTTATGTGCTTGCAACTAAGCAAGTTTGTGGGTCCAAATGGAAAACGCGAATGCCTCGTCTATAAAACTTAACTGCTTGCCATTGTGGGAGCTGCAAATAGCTAAGGTGTAGGCTATCCGTTCAGTGTGCATTAGGGCTGTCTATGAATATTCTACATTCGAATATCTATTAATTTTGAAGGTGAAAATTAATATTTGAATGTGGAAAAACACGCCCGCGGTTGCAAACGTTACCACAGCTGCACAGGTCGCTCGGAGCGCTCACTGTCGGTTATACTGTGAAACTTCAATCACTGAATGAAGCCTGCTATATTTGGGACAAGAGTCACGACTCGCAACCTTAAATTGCTTGCACAAAACTCTTGATCAGCACTCAACATGTTGTTGTTGTTCATTTAACCGACGCGCAGAGAGCGTGAGGGCGAGAGAGAGAGAGAGAGAGTGCCTGAGCGAGTCCAGGGCGAGACAGAGTGAGCTCTGCGGTCTTGGCCATTAGTTGATTTACTTGCTTTTTAATACGTTGTCAAATATGTTTAAACTCAAATTAACTATCTAATACTAGTAGTTATGTCTCTTTTTATTAATGTGTCCTGTTATTGACGTAATGCGCGTCAATAACAAAACGCGCAACGGGATGTTCGAATATGTTTTTTAGAGGGAATATGCAAACGCCATTTGAGCAATTTTGACAGCCCTAGTATGCATACGGGTGCTGTAACGAACTCTGGTCATAGGATTAAGCAATGCCAATGTTGTTCAGTGCTTTTTGTGGGAGATTTATTCAGCGCCCACCTGGATGAGGTTTGGACGCGTGTGGTGTGTGTCTCCCTCGCCATCGCAGTAATATTACAGACTAGACATGCTCATTTTATTTTATGTAGAAAAATTGAAACCATGCAGTACATAGTTCGTTTCTTTTAAAATGAAGTACAGTGTGCACTGTGCACTTTATTATGCTGGTTGCTACTTTTTAATATTTGTTAAAAATTGTTTATCTACTTGTTCTTGTTCTACCTCACATGTCTTTACTATTTGTTAAATATTAATTTTTGAAGTTAGTTAAATGTTACTTTTATTAAATTGAGACCTGTAACATTTGTTAACATCATGTTATTTTTATGATGTAAATTGAGGGAGCAAAATGTATCGGCTCCAAATATCGGCTCAAGAAAATCGGCAGCCCGTATCGGTCATCGGCTAAGGCTGATGGGAAAAAAATCGGTATCGGTATCGGCACTAAAAAATCCATATCGGTCGATCCCTATTTTGTAGAAACATTTGTTTTGTCTTTAACTTTGCAAATTGTTGTTAATAGCATTGCAGCTACGTAGTACGTATGTAGGAACAGTGACATATTTTTTCAGGGCTGTCCTGGGAACGATAGAAATAGTCTGTAGGATGCATCTATAGGACGAAAGGGATTGTGTAAGCCTATGTGTTTATTTATTACGATCACTTAGCAAATGACAAACTAAACCAACTGAGCGCTGACTACAATGGAGGCAATCTTCTCACGCTGTTACACGGGTGTGTGACCACCAGGGCTCCAGACTAACTTTTTTCACCTCAAACCAACATACTTCCAGAGAAAACATCTATTAACTTGTTAATTTTAATGATTTTTGTTTGAAGTTTGAAAATGCAATACAGATACAGATTTAAAGGACAACTCCGGCGCGAAATGAACCTTTGGTCTAATTACACATTGCTACCTAGTCAACCGTTATCTGAGATTTGTTTTCATGATTGCTGAATGTAAATAGTTTTATCTCTGAAAACAGTTTAGCCTATAGTGCTAGTATAATGCTAGTATATAGGGCATAGAGTAATGACAAGTAAAAATCGCTTGTTATTACCACTAACAAGGCTCAAAATAGCCCCACACTAAAACGACAGCATAATAAGGGTCCCTACATTCAAACCGAAGCATTGAGAACTTTGTCAGTGTCCATACAGTTTAATAAGAAGATATTTTATACACACAGTCAACTTCGCGAATACAGGAAGAAGCCATCTTTGAAAATTAGTCTCTACCAGTCGATCTAAGAACGCCGATCCAAGTGCGCTGAACTGTGCAGAATCTTATATGGTCCGTTGTTTTCGGAAGAAACACAAACACGAACCGTTTTCTTCTCTTCAATATGTACACGTAGCCAACTGTTCACGCTCACCTTATCACCTTATTCACATCTCACCGGTGGACATGGATCGGCGTTCTTAGATCGACTGGTAGAGACTAATTTTCAAAGATGGCTTCTTCCTGTATTCGCGAAGTTGACTGTGTGTATAAAATATCTTCTTATTAAACTGTATGGACACTGACAAAGTTCTCAATGCTTCGGTTTGAATGTAGGGACCCTTATTATGCTGTCGTTTTAGTGTGGGGCTATTTTGAGCCTTGTTAGTGGTAATAACAAGCGATTTTTATTTGTCATTACTCTATGCCCTATATACTAGCATTATACTAGCACTATAGGCTAAACTGTTTTTAGAGATAAAACTATTTACATTCGGCAATCATGAAAACAAATCTCAGATAACGGTTGACTAGGTAGCAATGTGTAATTAGACCAAAGGTTCATTTTGCGCCGGAGTTGTCCTTTAACTACAAAAAACACCCCAACTACAACAGTTAAGCATGTTTGCGGTACAAGATAATCATTCATTAGTTGTAATTGTGGTAAAATGTTCTCTTAATCTGGATTTTGATTTTAGGTCAAATCTTCCAGCCTAGTCCCCTTTAATATTACCAATCTCAGTGGATTTTCATGTAATTTGTGATTGCCATTATCAATTGAGTTCTTACACTCTTTTTATACTTTGCAGGAATGAACGCATCAGCCATCCCACACTCTTCCATGATAGTTTGTTGGACGTTATGTGACGGTTGTTCCAACAGTTGTTCAAGACAGAAATTAGCTGTAGAAATGTGTTTATTAGACTGATTTTTAGTTTGGCAATTATCTACTTTGTTTTAAGTTTCTGTCCTGTCTTTTTTATTTTAGACATTTTAAAATAAAATTTTAAAATGTGTATTTTAAATAAAATTTTAAATGTGTCACTCATCTGTTCTATCACTTTGTTGAAATTCTATGCAGGACAAATAGAAACAGTCTGTGTAACAGCTTTGACTATCCATGCTTTGTGCTCCAAGAAAGAAAAGTAATCGGGTTTAAAATGCTAGGAAAAAGAAAACGCAAGTAAAACAAGAAATCGTAAGATGGTGGGGGAAGGGGATTACGGTAGTAATATTTACTCATTACAATTGACGACAACATTGCCCAGTACAATTGCTCTAAAAGTTGCTCTGTGAATCATCAGCTTTAGTGTACTTTGAAAATATACAAGTCATTATTTGTTACACTTCTCAGACAGAAATGGTATACCTTCACTGATATCTATTACTAGGACCCATAGTACAAGCTGAATCATGCACAACATCTAAAACAAACTAAACTACCCCTTTAACTGAAAAAAATCTGTATTTTTGTATATGGTTTGTTTTGTGGTATATAGATCAAGGTTATGACAGATGCCAGAGGTGGTGTGATTCCGGGCCAGAACTAATAAATGGAGCTGGCCCAGTGCCTGTCCAGATCTGGCCCGGATCCAGTATGGAACTGGTCCAGATCTGGCCCACCTTTGGGCCAAATAACTAAAATAATTCTCATCTGTTCTGGAGCTGGGCCAGTGCCGGCCCAGTGCCGGCCCAGATGTGAAAACCGGATCCACACCGGCATTGGCCCGTTGTGCTAAAGGACACCGGCCCGGGTCCGTTTTACAGATCTGGCCCAGAACTTATGAAGGTTCTGGGCCAGATCTGGCCCGCATGATTTTTGCTGTCTGGGAAAGTTTCTTGAATTTGAAAATTTAAATCCTTAAACTCAGCTATCAATTGTACAAAGTCAAATTGCATAAAATCTTGTACATTCTGCAGATTTTCTTCATCAATCATCAACTTTTCAATAGCTTTGATCTTACTGGTAAGAGCTGATAATTTCGCTCTTCTCTGGCCAATGCGTCTGTGTAGTTGCTGCTCTTTCAGTTGGTTTAGGCGCCCTCTTGTGTTCAAGAACTGCAACGTCATCCTCTCCTCCTTCAGCCATCTCAATTCTACCAATGCAAACTGATTGCACGCGATTAAAGGCAATCTAAATACCTTTCTGTATCAAACGTGTGCATTTCAGCTTCTTCAAACATGCATTTGTAATCTTAATAGCTGATACAAAGACCGTTACCTCAAATAATGGAACTTTGTCGAGTGACAAAGGGTCTTCTCGGTGACGGGCTGTTTAATTAAATCCACCGAAGCATAAAGCATCAATGTCCGATATCCACGATCGTGAAACGTTACAATGTTCATTCACAGACGAGCCCTTTCCAACGACGTTCTTGTCACAGAAAGTGCGCGCCGTCCGATGTCCATCGTGCGAGTTTTTTTACTTTCATGTGATAGCAATCCATCTTCATGTTTGGGTGAGCGTGATTTAAACTCGAATAACATATCAAAGTCCAGAAACTTCTTTTCGATCAAGTTTAATAACAAAATTAACTAGAAAATGTTACACGGTCAAAAAACTGTGTCGCTCCAACATTGCTTCACAAAAAACTAACCGTCACTGCCGGAAATGACATCATCGTTAATACAAAAAATATTATATTAAACATATCCAATTATTTACTCCTAACTATTTATTGATTGCTTAATGCATACAATATTTATTTCACATCTATATGTGACTTGGCTCTAACAATCGGTTTTCCTCAATACCTCATCATACTCAAGGATTCCCCTTCCGTTGGGACAAAACGCTTCACGTATCTTAATGGACTAATACAGTGATGTAAAAGACCAAACTTGAACCTTGGGATGTAGGCTGCTGTACTATATACATTCAAATATAGTATATATAGTAAACTATTCAAAACATTCAAAAGATTATGACAGTGAGGTTGATGTCCGACACATACAATTTACCCTATTCTGGGGTATAACATATTCACATGATATTATAATCTGTGTTTCCTTAATGAAGAAAATGATTACAAAATACATAACTATCAACAATGAACATAATATACCCAAAAGTGTTGAAAGGCGCATTTGACGGAGAGACTGAGAGTGAAAAATAAACTGGTGTGAAGAGAAGCTGTTTTATTCGTGCTTCATGCAGAATGACACTGAACACACTCGAATCTGAATTAGTGGTGTTTGCTGAGCGTCTGTATCAATTACTCTTACACTAAAATCAATTATTTTAGACAAGTTTCATCAATGTAACATCATTTAACACATTATTAACACTATTCTTGTGTGACACGACATATTCAGAACTGGACACCATGTGTGTTTAGTAGTTAAAACCACACAACGTCACACAGTCAGCAGTTCTCACCATGTGAACAGTTTTACACGCCAGTCAGAACCACAGGATGTACGAATAATTATGTGTCAATTCATCTCTACAAAAAAATAGCATGTTCAAGAATTGTTTAAAATTATATTATTATTCTCTCCATAAATGTAATCATTTCTGTAGATTTAAGTAGTTTTATGTGGAAAAGTTCAATATTGAGAGATTAAATCTTGATTCACGATTCTTCTGCTTTTATTTGTTATACTGTGAGACAAAGCATCAGATCCAGAATATTTCAAAAAGACTTTGTTTATTTATTAAGAAAAGTAAACAAATAAAATTATACTGCAGTAATACAAGTCAGGAGACTAAAATAAGGAATATGCGCACATATACATATACAAATGACAGTGTGTTCATGCGGTTATAATGAGAATCAGGAAAATATCACACAAGCCTTAAATGGTAAAGAATTGCACAGCGTTACATAAAGCAGAACAACATGACAGACTTCAGAGAGGCATTTTAATTAAAACAAAATATAAATATTAAAAGAGGAAAATAATTTGGCCAATGGGATTGTGGGAATGAATCTGAGAGGACGGGGATGTACTAGCGATGCTAAAGCTTAGTGAAGGTCTGATCCACATTAACAATAATAGTTTATTGGTCAAAAACAGAAAAGCCAAACCTTGTTAAAGCCAACATTAAATCAAAATGTACCCTTTCTTCACTATTCCACAGTTTAACCTGCTTTTTACAATCAATTCCTGGTGTATAAAACCAATTGGGATTGGAATCAATGGAAATCAAGTGTGTTGGGAAATCTGGTTCATGTTGAACAATCGCAACACACAAAATGTTAGACATTGTGAATCAGGAGTGACTCCTATATCATCTTTTAAGTATATTAATTGAACCAATTGCGTTTAATGATAGCAATGACTTGTAATAAATCACTGGGGTGTTTTCTCTCTCATTCTGCAGCATTTGTAAATCAGCACGACTGTCGCCAGCAGATATGGACAAGCTGCCAGAACAGAAGTGAGTATTTTGAGGACAGAGATCTGAGATTCTGAACGAGACGCTGAAAAAGAGACACACGAGCACTTTATCATGAACTATATCTGAACGACGGCATATGAAGAAATAAATCAGCTCACAGTTTCATGGCCTCTCACCTCTGACTGAGATCCAGCTCTTGAGCGACTCTCCTCTCGGGTGTTTGCAGTAGTAGAAACCCTCATGTGACTTTGAGACAGTCGGGATGATCATCTCTATAGTTTGACTCTGGACGAGTGATTCATCTTTATAGAAATCAGATCTGAGGTTTGATGGGGATGTATGATTATATAAACAGCGTAGAGTCAGATTATCTCCTTCAGTCACAGGATGAACAGGACTCTCCAGAATCACACCAGCTTCAGAAATAGAGGAAACACGCAATACATCAACACAATGGTAATATAATAAAAACAAGACAACTTTTCAGTTTTCCACTGTGCACTGGTTTCTGAGTGTATTTAGTGTGTTGTTATACAGTTCTGGCTGGTTGCTTACATTAGTATCTGCTCTTGTTAAAATCATCCTGCTTTATGCATTGATTATAAACTGTCAGTGAAATAAATAAATCCAGAAACACAGACTCACAGTGTACAGTGATATTAACAGGATGATATTTCTCTCCAGATTTAGACTGACACCAGTAAACTGCAGTGTCTGATGTGCTGGTGTAGTTGATTGTACATGTAGATCCTGTTTGTGATCCCCATCCTGATAATGAACAATCTTCCAGCCCTGAACTCTCTGTGTATCTTCTCACTGTCCATCCATCAGAGTTACTCTGGTCCTCACAGCTCAGAGAGAGAGAGTCGGATGTGAAGTGTTGAGTTCTGCTGGGACTGATGATCAGAGACACTGGAGGAGAAACACCTGACAAGATATCATTACAGAGACAATTAGGAAATTGTCTTTACTAAAGATGAAGATATTTTCATTTCATTTCATTTAATTGTTTATTTTTACAGGGACAATGCACAATTAAAAGTAATTGCACCAGAATTAGCTAATAGCTAGTTTACATCTGCTGTCCCTGGGCAGGAAGACAAATAAAATAGCATACATTACATATACACCACATAAAGCATCACAGTACATACATATGTAGAATATAAAATTTAAAACCAAAATATAAAACAAATAAAGTACAGTTCAGTCATTAGTGGTTGCAAATTTGTTTTGATATTATTTCAACTATAGTGTGAACTCACCAGTGACCCACAGTGGTTGTGTGTTGCTGTTTGATGTTGTATAGACTGGTTTTCCTCTCTCTGCTCTGCACATATAAACTCCTGTGTGATTTACAGTAACAGAACTGACAGTGTATTTTCCTCCAGCTCCTCTTCTGCTGTCTGAGAGCTCCTCATAGCGAACAATCCTGTCTGTGTTAAATGAGAATATGCAGATGATCACTAAAGGAAATTATCTCTAATAATGTTTTTGCTAAAACCAGTAAATGTATATGTTATCACATGGAGGACATTATAATACCTGATGAGAGAGTTACAGTGAACCAGCTGAATGTCCAGCCTGTAGAAGAGCCGTTAATCTCACAGTTCAGAGTCACTGGATCTCCTTCAGTCAACCACGTCTGAGGAGAAACACTTAACACTGTTGTGAAATCTGAGATACAGACATCACTCATTAATAACATGTTAAACTTGTGTGTGTTTATGAAGAGATGATCAAACTCACCCGATACTGTCAGTGTGACTTCATCACTCTTTCGTGAAATGCCTGATCCGTCAGTCTCTATTATATTACAGGAGTATTTCCCTGCGTGAGACTCAGTGACATAATTGAAAGTGTGTTCCTGTAGTTTACTGGAATCCATGAATGAATCTTCTTTATACCAGTTGTACTTCCAGCTAGAGACTCCTACAGCATCAATGTCACATCTGAGAGTGACCGTCTCTCCTCTGAACACATGTTGATCAGGTTTAATGGTCACTCTGGGTTTTGGTCTTTCTGCACAACAACAATAAACAATGAAAATAATGTGATGATGAATTAAAGACTAAAAATAATAAATGCTGTTATCTTCTCTCTAGGAACAGTTACTTCATTGACCAACACAGTGAATGTGTTTTTTCCAAGTATAACACGTTACTGAATAAACATCTTTATTGATCCTGAACAACACTCCAATCAACCAATCAGATTTGAGGAACAAGTTTACAGGTTGTAATGTTGTTGTTTTTATGTAATGAAAATTGTTGAGACATCAGTTTAATTTAACTAAGCATTGCAAATAGTTCTTGTAGTTAAAATTACTTTTATAAATATATTTTTCTATTACATCAGTTTTAAAGGTGTCTATAGAGTTGCTAATTTTCAAGACAAAGTAAATGTGAAACGATACTCAATGCTTCTATATTCTTCATAACAAATGTTGGGCATGTAATATTAATATTTAGCCTGACTTCGTCATACTCATATTCTATTGAGAAAATGAGTCTGAGACCGCTCCGTATGGGCTATATGCACGCATAAGTTCCGCATTTGACGCAAGGATGCTCGTCCATTCCCGGTTGTGGAGATTTAAGCGGAGGAAAACCGAGGAAAACGGGATTATGGCAGAGTCTTCAAAATTTACTGTCCTCCCGTCTTTGAAACGAAACGTACATACGTTTAGATGTACAAACCCGATTCCAAAAAAGTTGGGACACTGTACAAATTGTGAGTAAAAAAAGAATGGAATAATTTAGAAATCTCATAAACTTATATTTTATTCACAATAGAATATAAATGACATATCAAATGTTGAAAGTGAGACATTTTGAATTGCCATGCCAAATATTGGCTCCTTTTGGATTTCATGAGAGCTACAAATTCCAAAAAAGTTGGGACAGGTAGCAATAAGAGGCCAGAAAAGTTAAATGTACATATAAGGAACAGCTGGAGGACCAATTTGCAACTTATTAGGTCAATTGGCAACATGATTGGGTATAAAAAGAGCCTCTCAGAGTGGCAGTGTCTCTCAGAAGTCAAGATGGGCAGAGGATCACCAATTCCCCCAATGCTGAGGCAAAAAATAGTGGAGCAATATCAGAAAGGAGTTTCTCAGAGAAAAATTGCAAAGAGTTTGAAGTTATCATCATCAACAGTGCATAATATCATCCAAAGATTCAGAGAATCTGGAACAATCTCTGTGCATAAGGGTCAAGGCCGGAAAACCATACTGAATGCCCGTGATCTTCGGGCCCTTAGACGGCACTGCATCACACACAGGAATGCTACTGTAATGGAAATCACAACATGGGCTCAAGAATACTTCCAGAAAACATTGTCAGTGAACACAATCCACCGTGCCATTCACCGTTGCCGGCTAAAACTCTATAGGTCAAAAAAGAAGCCATATCTAAACGGGAACCAGAAGCGCAGGCGTTTTCTCTGGGCCAAGGCTCATTTAAAGTGGACTCTAGCAAAGTGGAAAACTGTTCTGTGGTCAGACGAATCAAAATTTGAAGTTCTTTTTGGAAAACTGGGACGCCATGTCATCCGGACTTAAGAGGACAAGGACAACCCAAGTTGTTATCAGCGCTCAGTTCAGAAGCCTGCATCTCTGATGGTATGGGGTTGCATGAGTGCGTGTGGCATGGGCAGCTTACACATCTGGAAAGGCACCATCAATGCTGAAAGGTATATCCAAGTTCTAGAACAACATATGCTCCCATCCAGACATCGTCTCTTTCAGGGAAGACCTTGTATTTTCCAACAAGACAATGCCAAACCACATACTGCATCAATTACAACATCATGGCTGCGTAGAAGAAGGATCCGGGTACTGAAATGGCCAGCCTGCAGTCCAGATCTTTCACCCATAGAAAACATTTGGCGCATCATAAAGAGGAAGATGCTACAAAGAAGACCTAAGACTGTTGAGAGGGCTAGAAGCCTTTATTAGACAAGAATGGGACAACATTCCTATTCCTAAACTTGAGCAACTTGTCTCCTCAGTCCCCAGACGTTTGCAGACTGTTATTAAAAGAAGAGGGGATGCCACACAGTGGTAAAAATGGCCTTGTCCCAACTTTTTTGAGATGTGTTGATGCCATGAAATTTAAAATCAACTTATTTTTCCCTTAAAATTATGCATTTTCTCAGTTTAAACATTTGATATGTCATCTATGTTGTATTCTAAATATAATATTGAAATTTGAAACTTCCACATCATTGCATTCTGTTTTTATTCACAATTTGTACAGTGTCCCAACTTTTATGGAATTGGGTTTGTACACTGTGTACATATTTACCATCAAAAGGTATTCAAATGTAAAGAAAATGTACATATGAAAAAACGTAGGCCTACGCAAAATAATAAACAGAAATAAACAATGAATTGTTTCAACAGATTTGAATTGCAAGGATACAGATGACAGTTGGTCCTGTGATTAGGCAGTGAAACAAAGATTGCAACAGTCCGTGTGGTCTCTACAGTTCTTTAAAGTGTCCAAAAGGCTTTGTGACGTTGATGTTGAGATGCAGTCTCAGGCCCTGAAGTATGGTAAATCCTCAGCGACGATAAATTCCAGTGTATAATCTAAGATGTTACTGAATATTTATCTCGCTGATGTATGACTCTCAAACGTGGTTCTACAATAAACAAATAATGTAATCAGCAACATAAAACTGTATAGATGTGATAAGATAACGTCAGTAGACTATGGAGTACCGCAAGGATCGGTTTTAGGCCCTCTGCTATTCTCAATATATATGCTGCCACTTGGTAATATTATAAGAAAACATGGAATTAATTTCCACTGTTATGCTGACGACACTCAATTATATATTTCATCACGACCAGATGAAAACACTAACTCATCTAAAATGACAGAGTGTCTCAAAGATATAAAATGCTGGATGACGCGTAATTTCCTGCTATTAAATTCAGATAAAACGGAGGTATTACTTATTGGTCCAAAAAACTACTCACAAAACCTCTCACAATACAACTTTAATATAGACGGATGTCCTGTTACTTTATCCACAACAGTAAAAGACCTGGGTGTTATACTAGACCGCAACTTGTCTTTCGAAAATCATATTTCATATGTTACAAGAACAGCCTTTTTCCACCTTAGAAACATTGCTAAGCTACGTAACATGCTATCAATTTCTGATGCTGAAAAATTAGTTCACGCATTCATGACCTCGAGACTAGATTACTGTAATGCTTTATTAGCTGGTTGTCCTGCATCCTCAATAAACAAGCTACAGTTAGTACAAAATGCAGCTGCTAGAGTTCTTACTAGGTCAAGAAAATATGATCATATAACACCGATTTTATCATCTCTACACTGGTTACCTATTAAGTTCCGCATCAACTACAAAATACTACTACTGACCTATAAAGCCCTAAATGGTTTAGCTCCTATGTACTTAACGGACCTTCTTTCGCCCTACAATCCACCACGTTCCTTAAGATCACTAAATTCAAGGCTTCTGGTCATTCCTAGGATATCGAAGTCCAGTAAAGGAGGGAGGGCGTTCTCGCATTTAGCTCCAAAACTCTGGAATAGCCTTCCCGATAAGGTTCGAGCCTCTGACTCGCTCACACAGTTCAAAACTAGATTAAAGGCGCTTCTCTTTAGTCAAGCATTCACATAATGCTTACCTTCTAGTCCTCTGTTATGCCATAGGCATAACTTGATTATGTCAGTCTTAGACAAACGGGTCGGCGCGTATGGTTGGGTTGCGGAGAGTTCAGGTTACGAGAGTTTGTGAGTTATAACGGAAATTATTATGAACATCAGCTATGCTAATTATTTCCCATCTGCCTTTCTGCTGTTATCTCGGGACGCTTGTCCTGAGAAAAATGACGTTCGTCAGGTCCAGTTTTGTGTCCAGCCTCTCACGGGGATTTCGGATGCCCCAACGCCTGTGATGAGACGACTCAACGCCTGTGATGAGACGACTCAACGCCTGCGATATGTTATGGCGCAGTTTTATTCATAAACAATATTTATATTTAATATTTATATTTAAACAATATGAATGTAAGCCAGAGGAGAACTGGCCCCCGACTGAGCCTGGGTTCTCCCAAGGTTTTTTCTCCATCCAATCTGATGGAGTTTGGTTCCTTGCCACTGTCGCCTTGCTTTTGGCTTGCTTTGGGCTTGCTCAGTTGGGATTATTTAGTGTTTAGCAATGTTGTTGATCCTGTGTTGTGCTACTTTCATGTTATCAGTGTGAAGCTGCTTTGATACAATCTGTATTGTGAAAAGCGCTATATAAATAAATGTGACTTGACTTGACATGTGCAATTAACACGACAGAAATGCTGAGACATTACAGCTCTATATAATGGATGATCACATTTGTGTCATGATTCTGCCTTCTTGTCTTTGATATTCTCTAGTCGTGAGGCAGGATCATGACAGAATCATGTTTTGTGTGCAAGCGCATGGCCAGTTTGGGCCATGTGCTTGTGTTGTCTCGTTACGTTACCCCGCCCCCTTGTTATCCTAGTCTTGTGATTATTGTCTAGTCAGTTTCACCTGTCCTTGTCATTAGTGTTCCCTTTATAATCCCCTTGTGTTTGCTGTCTTGTGTCGGTTCATTGCTAAATGTTACCTGTGAGTAGTCTGTGAAAAGCATTGTCATTGTTAGTATTATACAAAGTGTTGTTGGTTTCTTGTTCAGTCATTTTCTAGTCTTGTCAGTCTTATTTCCCTTGTTTCGTCTGTTTTGCCCCCTCGTGGGTTTTGTTTTCCTGTTTTGTCCTAATAAACCCTGAGTTCATTGTACACTGTCTGCGTTTGGGTTCATCTCCGTGCACAGCCGTGACAATTTGTCACTATAAACATAATATTTCACACAATCAGGTAACTGCACTCTCATTTAACATAAAATATAATGTAGCAGCCGTACATAAAGGTAAACAGTGAATAAGTGACAATTAAATAATAATATAAATGTAACTCACAATCTTCAATGACGCACATTCAGGAATCGTCACCATGGAAACTTCAGTGCAAAGTTTAATATCGCCCACTGCCGATCAAGAGCACAAATATCCTATTCTGCAGTTCACAAAGTGAAGGCGCTGCAGAAAGTGATGTTAATCTATCTTATTTCACTGCTTTACAGGTAAGATTGCAGGACCTAAACTTTCCCTCAGGATCCGAACCGAAGAAATATGATCTGCTTTCGCGCGAAGATTAAACCACACCCCTTCATATTCAAATCAATGACCAACATGACAGCTGCACAGCCTTTATAATAAGTGAACAAAAACTGAACATGGGCTTTTTTACAGTGTGTGTGTGTGTGTGTGTGTGTGTGTGTGTGTGTGTGTGTGTGTGTGTGTGTGTGTGTGTGTGTGTGCGTGTGTGTGTGTGTGTGTGTGTTTATGAAGAGATGATCAAACTCACCTGATACTGTCAGTGTGACTTCATCACTCTTTCGTGAAATGCCTGATCCGTCAGTCTCTCTTATATTACAGGAGTATTTCCCTGCGTCAGACTCAGTGACAAAATCGATAGTGTGTTCCTGTAGTTTACTGGAATCTATTGATGAACCTTCTTTAAACCAGTTGTACATCCAGTTAGAGACTGCAACAGCATCAATGTCACATCTGAGAGTGACCGTCTCTCCACTGAACACATGTTGATCAGGTTTAATGGTCACTCTGGGTTTTGGTCTTTCTGCACAACAATAAACAATGAAAATAATGTGATGATGAATTTAATGAATAAAAATCTTCAATTATCTTCTCTCTAGGAACAGTTACTTCATTGACCAACACAGTGAATGTGTTTTTTCCAAGTATAACACGTTACTGAATAAACATCTTTATTGATCCTGAACAACATTCCAATCAACCAATCAGATTTGAGGGACAAGTTTACAGATTGTGTCAAGTTTAAGTTCACAAGTTGTAATGTTGTTGTTTTTATGTAATGCAAATTGCTGTTGAGAGATCAGTTTAATTTAACTAAGTATTACAAATAGTTGTTGTAGTTAAAATTACTTTTATATAAAAAAAATTCTATTAAATGTTCAGTTTTTAAGGTGTCTATAGAGTTGATAATTTTCAAGACAAAGTAAATATTAAAAGATACTCTATGTTTCTATATTCTTCATAACAAATGTTGGGCATGCAATATTAATATTAGTAATATTACAAAATTTGTAATTTTTGTAAGTGAATGTTGTTTTTTTGTTTTCACAACTCAAAACCATCTGTGTGGTGTTACTAGTCACAACACATTCATCATTTGTATAACTTGTTTTAAAAGCTGTGTTTATAATCATGACACTCTTTTCACTGGATTCATGAAAATCTTTTTAAAAAGTTAAGAAAGTTCTTAAGATAAATTACAAGAATTTCATCAGAATGTTCCTTTTAGGGATTTTAAGGATGGAAGTTATCCTAAATTAGTTCATTTATTCACTCACCTTCAGTGTGTCCAGAGTGGATGGTTGAAATCAGCACTAAAAATACAAAGCAAAAACATGAACTCATGAAAGATTACGCATCTTTTTAAATGTTTCTAGTAAAGATCATTAAACTCATCTGTTGGTTATCCAACTTATTTGCAGAGTTCTTCCCATGAGTCAAACGGCTGTGTTTCTCTTAGTGGTCCCTGAGATGTCTTTAGTTTGTAAATTAGCTTTAGGTATAAGGGTCTGTCCCACAGACAGAAATTTGGGTTTTTACAGTGTGACCATTGAGCGCATCAACTTTGTGTTATTAACCCTTTAAACTTTAAACTGGTGTTTAGTAACACAAGACTTCACTCACTACTTTCCTCCTCATTCATTTTTTAAAGTAACCATATTAGTATTCCTCAATAAATTAATTTTAAACAATATAACAAGCAAAAAACCACACAAATATATATATATATATATATATATATATATATATATATATATATTAACAATACGCCCGTCTTACCATTATTTTTTGTAAAAAACAAAAAACAAAAAAACAATTGTACAGGATCACTAACTAGTAACATTGTATGTATTTTTCTGCACAACAATAATTGAATTTTGATGATTTAATGGGGATGCCATGCTGAGGTGTTGAGTGCCCTAATGACTGACACAAGTCAAAGACACAAAGGAGTCCCCATCCCTAAGAAGCACACCAGCATAGTGATTATTTCCCGACAACCAAAGTCCAAGCTATAAAGTTCAAGTTCATTTTATTTATATTGCACGTTTTATAGCAGCCACTGACTGACCAAAGTGCTTTACAAAACTACAGAATTAAAATACAATAATGCCATGTATAAAAGCACAGCATAGATACAGCAAAGCTAAGAACAGCCTTAAACAGGAGTAGCAAAAACAGTGTCAGACTCATCAATAATACATCAGAAATGGCAGTATCAGACTTAAACAGCATCATACTCAAAGGAGAAAATAAATAAAAGTAAACACCCGTTTTTTATAGGCCAAGAAAATAAACCACCCGTGGGATCCTTTGGCTGAGCTCATGGATCAGAGGACTCAGCAATACGTCCTACGCCTGTCATCAGAGCTAGCAGTTTGACAGCATACCGGGCGTAGTCAAGGAAGTGGAGGTCTCTAACAGAATGACTCTCACCAATGTACCCCATAGGGCTTATTATTGGACATCAAGGTACATACATGTTCCTTTTTGACGGTCAAAAATGTACATGTATGTTCCCAGGAATTAAAAAGTACGTATATGTACCCCTTCTATGTTTTAAAGGTTAAGGTACAAAGCAAAAACTCCAGTGTTAAATAAACTCTCCTGTGTTCAAGTGTGTTAAAGTTAATGAGATAATTAAGTGATTCATTAAGTGATGATTGACGATTATTGAAGACAGCTAATGTTAACAAGCAGAATCACTGAAGGAGAAAATATTTTTTAAGACACCATTATGGTGATCAGTGTTTGCTTTAGATGGGCTCTTGACCCTTAAACATTAGATTTTGTTTGGCTGCTGTATCTGAGTTGTAACTGACAGATGAACAAAGAGAAAAGTTGATCAGATGGTGTTGGTTATGTTTAGACATCTTGATCTGAATCACACATCACTTTTAGAGAGTTATGTCTATCTTGTTGATTACAGCAGACTGTGATTCCACAGTAAATGGTTTTCAATCTTCTAAATATAATCCAAAATATTTCTTAAAAGTTTTTTAGATCAGACGACTTTGAAATTGTATTTGAATTTAGACACACTGACATTAATGATCAGACAGTGAATATCAACAATGGTGACAATAATAAAGCATGTTGCAGTGCATTCTGGGTGCCACTAATCAAAACTCATTCATGGCGCTCATAATGCATTGCTGTATGAATAAATTACAATCTGAATTGTCTAAGTAATTTCATTTCACTAATGGCATATTCTGTTTGTCACCATTGTTGAGATTCATACACTGATTCTTGATGTCTGTGTGTGCCTAAAAGAAAGATTTTGTTTTATCAGAACAACTTTTTAGAAATATTTTAGATTTTTTTTAGAAAATTCTGGATGGTATGTTGTAATCACAGTGATGCTGGAATCTATTATATACATTTATGTCAGAGAATAGACTCTAAACGAGTCCAGATATTCAGGACAAATTATGATTATGTCAAAACATAATCAACACCACCTGACCAACTTTTCTCTTTGTTCAACTGGCAGTTATAACTCAGATACAGCAGCCAAACAAAATCTAATGTTAACAGTTTAAGAGTCAAGAGCCCAACTAACGCAAACACTGATCACCATAATGGTGTATTAAAAAGTAGATTTTCTCCTTAAGGTATCTTCAATAATGGTCAATCATCACTCAATGAATCACTTAATAAGATTATTAACTTTAACACTCTTGAATGTTAACCCGTTTAATCCCACCGGTCACAATTGTGACCACAGCTTTTTTCTTATTTCTGGAAGCTCTAAAAATGTTGATATTGACTTTGGGCAAGAAATTCAACTTTTAAATGACAAAATAGATTGTCTTGATTAAAATCAATTAATGTCATGTGACTAGTGTGAAAGGTCACATGACCAGATCAGTTCACTTCCTGCTTGTACATCTAGAAGAAGATTTCTTCCTCAGACTACTAAAATAAGTAGTATATAAAACATCTTAATTTACAGATAGAACTATCAAATTTTGTACATATGTTCTTTAAAGGGTCTACTACTGATATATTTTGAGAATTATACTCATGCATTTATATTTTGCTCGTAAGACTTGTAAATTTGTTTACGGTCACAATTGTGACCGGTAGTATAACAGTATAGCAGTGCTTCAATTGAAAACACAGGTATTGGCAGATATTGGCGGGTATTGGCAATCCTACACTGAATATGCCACATCTGTGAGGAGGATGGATGATCTCGGCGAAGGAGAAGTGATCCTTCAACAGAACAACAGAAATGTGTACAAACCAACAAATGAGTACAAAACAAACCAACAGAAATGGTTCAGCAAACACCATTACAAAGCAAAACACTGAGTGACTGAACAAACAGAGTAACCCAAACACAACACAGTGCATTTCTCTTTCACAAACAGCACTATCTGCTCACTTCCTCTCTCAAGCTCGTCTTTCACTCAGAGATCATCAGAGATGTATAAAGTACTAGAAACCCGGACTTGAGTAAAAGTACAAGTGCTCTATCAAAAAAGTGACTTGAGTAGAAGTTGAAGTGCTCTTTAAGCACCACACTCAAGTAGAAGTACTAAAGTATTCAACAGTTTTTGTACTTAAGTATTGCAAGTAGTTAATATTAAAATTCACTACTTAAGTACTAAAAGTAAAAGTACAAGTATTGTGTCATGTAATTATTAAAGAAAGCAGTCAAAAGTTTGAACTAGCAATCAAATAAGGCGCTTTGGCGGGATGAAAATTTGCTTTGGCGGCCGCCAAAAAAATGTCATTGCAGGACGACCCCTGCATTAGTTGACAATTTGTGTGTCAATCAATACCATTACCCTATAAAACTGGCAGTATGAAAGCCAACTTGCAACGAATGATTCGTAAAATTTTTATTGTAACGAGTAACTAGCAGAACATTAAAAAAATATCGAAGTAAAAGTATTAAATTCATCGAAAATATCTACTGAAGTAAAAGTAGAACTATGAGAAAAAAAAACAATACTCTATAGAGTACAGATACAGCAGTTTAGTAGTTCTACTTCGTTACTATACATCTCTGGAGATCATGGACTAGAGCTGGATTTGAAACTGAGATCAGCATGAAAAGAAAAAAATCCAAGAACATTAAATCACTTGAAACTGTTCAAACCCATTCATAATATAACAGCAATGACCATCTTCTGAAACACACCGAGGAAATAATACTCACAGAGCACAAGAGGAAGTTGACTGAGCTCCATACTGACCAATAATGACAGACGGTTAAAGACACAGACTGGGTTAAAGCCTCAAGACTTCCTGATTCACACAGTCAGATCTACAACATGACTGATTAAAGACACACAAATGCACCTCATGTGTTACAAAAAACCTTTTGATAAAGTTGATAATCTTGTAACAAGTTTTCAAAAAATATAAAGTTTCCTTCAGTTTCCCTTTATAAATTAATATTATGTGTGTTTAATGGACAAGGCAAAATAAGCAATACTTTGATGGATCTTTATTGATAATAGTAGCTGTATGTTTAACTTTATTAAGTGCAAGAGCTGAAAATGATCAAACCAAACCACAACTAGAGCTCATCTCTGTCTATTTCTGTTCAGGCCTCTGACAACAAGAGTGTCGACTTCAGCACTGATGTATTTGTACATGTGAATATAGTTTAATATTCAGGACAAGGGATGCAAATGATTTGTATGCCTGTTCCACTTAATGAATGACCGGTTAAAATAACAAATGTGTCAAAATGTTTTGAAAAAAGAAAAGCAATCCTTATCTTACTGCCCTCAGCATTCTGGGCAGTTCTTGCCAAAGGTCACAAGTCTTATTGTCATTTGGACAGTTTACATGTGCAAACCTGACCCCTGAAATTTGTGAAGTAGACAAACAACGACGACAGCACTAAAATACAACAACAACAACAACAACAAGCACACTGGCACATGGAAAAGTGAAATACAAGATTACAATAGTCGTGTTAAATTATTGTGTCTTTCTTGTTTCAGAACCTGATTGGGAATCAATATTCAGTGGTTGCCCCATACTGGGCAGCGTACTCAACGTTTCGTCTAAAAAATTGTTTAAAAATACAACCTATAATATTCAACAGGCAATTTTCGGTCCGTTTTATTTCGCTTTGCAAATTCGCTTCCACAAATTCAGTGGTTCAAATTCAACATTGACATCCTACAGGAAAAGCAGTCGATTACCGAGCATAATCTCCATCCACTGTCAGTCGACCTCACCAGCCGGAGGGGCAAAAGCGTGTGTTGTTGACGAAGAATAATTGAGCAGGTATTAAGTTTTTGTGATGATTATCTGAGTCAGTAAATGTGCGGAAAAGATGATAATGACAAAAAAGCCGTTTCTGTTTTATTCAATAACTTCATTGTTACTTTCCCTGTGTAGCCTACATGTTATCAGCTTTCAGGATTATAATCAGTTTTCCTCAATACCGGCTCATCATACTCAAGGATTCCTCTTCCGTTGGGACAAAACGCTTTACGTATCTTAATGGACTAATACAGTGATGTAAAAGACCAAACTTGAACCTTGGGATGTAGGCTGCTGTACTATATACATTCAAATATAGTATATATAGTAAACTATTCAAAACATTCAAAAGATTATGACAGTGAGGTTGATGTCAGACACATACAATTTACCCTATTCTGGGGTATAACATATTCACATGATATTATAATCTGTGTTTCCTTAATGAATACAATATAATCTGAAGAAAATGATTACAAAAGACATAAATATCAACGATGAACATAATATATACCCAAAATTGTTGAATAGCGCATTTGACGGAGAGACTGAGAGTGAAAAATGTGTGAAAAAAATAGTGGCGTTTGCTGAGCGTCTGTATCATTGCTCATACTCGGGGTCAAAGGCTTTTCATAAATCTCTAACCTTATTATACTTTTTCTCAATTACTCTTACACTAAAATCAATTATTTTAGACAAGTTTCATCAATGTAACATCATTTAACACATAATTAACACTATTCTTGTGTGACACGGCATATTCAGAACTGGACACCATGTGTGTTTAGTAGTTAAAACCACACAACGTCACACAGTCAGCAGTTCTCACCATGTGAACACAGTTTTACACGCCAGTCAGAACCACAGGATGTACAAATAATTATGTGTCAATTCATCTCTACAAAAAAATAGCATGTTCAAGAATTGTTTAAAATTATATTATTATTCTCTCCATAAATGTAATCATTTCTGTAGATTTAAGTAGTTTTATGTGGAAAAGTCCAATATTGAGAGATTAAAACTTGATTCACGATTCTTCTGTTTTTATTTGTTATACTGGGAGACAAAGCATCAGATCCAGAATATTTCAAAAAGACTTTGTTTCTTTATTAAGAAAAGTAAACAAATAAAATTATACTGCAGTAATACAAGTCAGGAGACTAAAATAAGGAATATGCGCACATATACATATACAAATGACAGTGTGTTCATGCGGTTATAATGAGATTCAGGAAAATATCACACAAGCCTTATACGGTAAAGAATTGCACAGCGTTACATAAAGCAGAACAACATGACAGACTTGAGAGAGGCATTTTAATTAAAACAAAATATAAATATTAAAAGAGGAAAATAATTTGGCCAATGGGATTGTGGGAATGAATCTGAGAGGACGGGGATGTACTAGCGATGCTAAAGCTTAATGAAGGTCTGATCCACATTAACAATAATAGTTTATTGGTCAAAAACAGAAAAGCAGCTAAACAAAATCTAAAGTTAAACATGTAAAGGTCAACTGCCCAACTAAACCAAACACTGATCTCCATAATGGTGACTAGAATTTGCGTTTCTTCTTCAATGATTCTGCTTGTTATCATCAGGTGTCTTCAATAATGCGCAATCATCAATCAATCGATAACTTAATTAGCACATATTTAGTTAGCACATTAACTTTAACACTCTTCAGTATTTATTTAACACTCAAATTTTAACACTTTAACACTCCTGAGTTTTTGCTGTGTAGAAACAATCAGGAAACTGGACATTTTTATGTTCTTGGAATGTTAGAAATCAACACTATCATGTTGATTTTTTAATCTAAAATTACGTTTAATGAACGTTTGAGGAACATTATACCTTTTAAAACACGTTCCTCTAACGTCAAGAAAACTGGACATTTTTCACGTTGCCAGAACCAACACTGAATATTTAGAGGACGTTCTTATAACAAAAGTCTGTTAGCTGGGATATAACCTTTTGACGGTTTAAGTTATTTCTAGAATATTTTAAGCATTATAGCTAGAAAAGAAAAAAATAGTTTCACTAAATATCTATTTTAAAGACAACTTTCCCAGACCTGGAAATCACAATTATAACATTTGGTG
Source organism: Pimephales promelas (assembly GCF_016745375.1). The sequence goes on from NW_024121987.1 coordinate 14,773,277, forward strand.
ATATTTCCATATCCATGGGAACCTGTACAAATACATTTAAAATCAAGAAGACAGAGAAGAAACTTGGTCAATTACTCAAAAGTCAGAAGAAATGAACTGCCTCAAACTAATATTCTGCTATCTCAGTTGTCAAATGATAAACTATTATATATATTTGTAAACTCACACGGTGCAGTAAAAAAAAAAAAAGTATTTTTCTACTGAATAATGATCTCATTGCTTTTCAGAGATTAACATGCATAGTCTCTGAAGCACATGGAGGTTTAAGTTCTGGTAAATATTGCCCTGATGATCCTGGCCATTCACTTCTCAACCTACAGTAAACTCTCCTCATCCTCCGGGCATTTCTTACATCACTACATCCAGCACCTGCAAACATATCAATGTCAATGCACATTTATAAACTGAATTATTACATTTACATTTACATTTATTCATTTAGCTGACGCCTCTATCCAAAGCGACTTATTGCTATATATGTCAGAGGTCACACGCCTCAACTAGGGGTTAAGTGTCCTGCTCAAGGGCACATTGGTGTCTCGAACCTGGGTCTCTCACACCAAAGGCATGTGTCTTATCCACTGCGCCGTCATCACCCACATTACATTATACCCACTAATGCATATATGAGCTGATTGTGAATTGTGATTGATGTTTTTAGTTTGCCACTCACCTTGATCTGTTTACAGCTTCAGTTGTGAGTAAATGTCACCGCTCTCACTGTTATTGCCTAGAAGATGCCAACAGTTTATATATGCTTACGATACACCCAGCAGTGATGTGAAATATGGCATGAACAACATATGGGTCAATTAAAGGTGATTGGGAGGGTTTTTGAACCTTGTGTAAGGTTTCTCGCCATCAATTAAAAACATCAGCCCAACACATGATACATTTCTGTAATACTGAAGACACTATCCATTTTAACTGTTTGATAAACGCATTTAACCTGCACAAACCTTTAATGGTAATATGCATTTATGGTTTATTACTGCAACTATATGTAAAGATGTAAAATGTTCAACTATGTTTCTATTTTCAGAATTTGGTCGTTTTATTTTAGGAAAATCAAAGTAGTTCATGAATATTTTTGTGGTTATTTAGGGCTTACACAAATAAAGAGGTTAGCAACCACTGATTTAAACATAAACAATGGTTCTCTATTAAGGTTAATCATTTTCTTAATTAGCAAAGCCTTTCACACTGTCCCATTCACCCAAATTGTGTTTGGGTGGATGCGACAAAATAAAAACAACCTATTCTGAAAACAAATTGTTTCTGATTTTGTATCAGTAGTGCATCATATTTGTGTTTCCATCAAAGGTTTGTACAATATAGTTAGCTATGACAATTTTAGGACTTTATTTTGAAATCAGCTTATTTTCCTCAGTTCGTGTATTTCAGGGTCAACTTCCTGTTTGATGCATGCCACGCCCACCTACATGTCACACCAATAAGGGCATATCCAGTTTTGATTATAGGGCTCAGAAATAAAAAAGTTTTATTTTCACCCATTAGGTGAGAAATTAAACTGTAGTTATACTGTCCCATTCAAACTAATGTCCCAATCACCCTTAACTCATCCAAATATGCATACATAGTGTTTAATCTTTTTTTTTTGTTACAGAGAGGATCATTTTATTTCAAAATGAGTAAGAGACGTAATCCAAATTACATCAAAATAAACAATTTGCATGCAATGACCTTTTTTGGATCAGATCAGTTTACAGTGCAAATTCGCAGAATCACTCATAATCATAAAATCATAAGAGCAGAGACTTCTGTTTCAGTTTACCTTTGTTCTCTTTCTCCTGTTTCTTTGTAGATTTGAGTTCAACCTCAGCATATGTGATCTCAGTCGGCCCACTTACATCATCTACGAACAGAGAATGAAATAATACACTGGTTTAACATGATTTGCTCTACTAATAAAATAATAAATAAACTTTAAAAAATATCTACTGAACTATGATGAGTGAACTATGAATGACATGAAATACTTCAGAAGTGGAAAAACCAGGGGCCAAAAAGTAAAAGTCCTCCCATTGTAGTGTTAAATTAACTTTCCTGGGAGTTTATTTGGATCCAGATTCAAGAGTGTTAAAGATAATGAGATAATTCACACATTCACAAAAGTGGTTTATTGTGTGATGATTGAGCATTATTGAAGAAACCTGATGTTAACAAGCAGAATCAATGAAGGAGAAAGTCACTGTTATGGTGATCAGTGTTTGCTTTAGTTGGGCTCTTAAACTGTTAATGTTAGTTTTGTTTGACTGCTGTACCTGAGTTATAACTGCCAGATGAACAACGTGGAAAGCTTATGAGGTGATGTTTGTTATTTATTGACGTAATCATCATTTGTCACAAAACTCATTTGTCTCATTTGTTTAACCTTTTTGATTACACAATGTAATATTTTCAGTAATTTAAATATTATCCAAAACATTTCTTAAAAGTTGTTCTATTAAAAAGAAGAACATTTTAGTTAGACACACAGACATCAAGAATCAGCCTGAGATTCTCAACAATGGTGACAATAATAAAGCATGTTGCAGTGTATTCTGGGTGCCACCAATCAAGACTCATTCATAGCTCCCATCATGCATTGCGTTATGAATAAATTATGATCTGAATTGTCTTTGTAATTTCCTTTTCCTAATCGAATATTCTGTTTGTCACCATTGTTGAGACACATACATTGAATCTTGATGTCTGTGTGTGCCTAAAAGAAAGCTTTTTTCTTATCAGAACAAGTTTTAAGATATCATTTGGTTTATATTGAAAAATCTGGATGTAATGCTATATAATCACTGTGATGCTGTTATGATCATTATACATTAAAGTCAAAGATTAGACTCTATATGAGTTCAGTGATTCAAGTCAAATAATGATTTTGTCAAAACATAACCGACAACATCTGATCACCTTTTCTCTTTGTTCATCTGGCTGTTAAAATTCAATTACAATTGCCAAACAAAATCTTAAGTTAAATATTCAACGGTCAGCTGCCCAACTAAAGCCCATAATAGTGACTAAAAATAGATTTTCTCCTTCAGTGATTCTGCTTGTTATCATCAGGTGTCTTCATAAATGGTCAATCATCACTCAATTATTCACTTAATTATCTCATTATCTTTAACACTCTTGAGTCTGGATCCAATTAAACTCCCAGTGAAGTTAATTTAACACTACAAATATGGCAGGACTTTTACTTTTTGACCCCTGGTCTTTCCACCTCTGAAGTATTTCATGTCATTATGATGAGTTCAGTAGTTCTTTTTAAAAGTTTATTTATTATTTTATATGTAGAGCAAATCAAGAGTGAATTATCTAGTTGAAATATGCTTTATAGTGAAAAGTTATTCCTACGTGTCTTTTATCTCAGATTGTGTACATTTATGTGTATATTAATAAGTTAAGACTGACCAGACAGTGTGTTGTGTCCGGCTTCACTCTGGTTCTGCTCTGATGTCTGACTGATGTTCTGCTGTTGACTGACAGTAGAGCGAGACTCAGATCTTACACCTAGTCAAACATGAAATATTTGAGTAAATGTTTTGAGGAAAACTGACTTTCTCAGACAGCAACATGTCGGCCCAGATCCGGCCCACATCTGGAACATGTAGATTACACATGTGGCGAATGTAGGCTAGATCTGGGCCGTGGGTTTTAATCTCTTTCATGTATACAGTACATGTTTGAGAATTACAAAGTGTTTATGAAATGTTTTTATTAATTCATCACATTATTGTTGTGTTCTAAAACATTAAGCTGCCTCTCTCACTGTCTTCATAGGCCACAAGTGAAGCCTAATAAACAGTGTTGGGAGTACGCATTACAAAAGTAATACATTACAGTAACATATTACTTTTTGCTGTAACGCAGTAGTGTAAGGCATTACTAATCAATTTTCAGTAATATTTTACTCGTTACATGTTCAGTGAGGCTTGTATTACAGTTGTATTACAGTGTATTGTCTGCTTTTACTTCTTAAAGGCAACAGACTATGTGAAAGTTTTAAAGCAGTCTTTTAGTGCCAGTTCAGAGCGGTCGCGTCTGTAACATTGTTTTTTCCTCATAAATGCGAACACGAAAACTGAAATAAAATGAATATTTTAAGTTCTATGGAGACTGGAGAGCCAACCCTTCCTCATCAGATTTGCGCAGTGTAATTAACAGAACTACAAAAAATATATTTTGCCTCCTATTTTTTTTTTGTCACGCATGAATGTGTGTCTTTTCCCGAATATTAAAAATAAAACATAGACTGATATTTGTCTGATGTCTGGAGTCCTTTGAGGAAGTAGCCTATACGTTTCAATACATGTATTTTCTGAGAATTTTTATTTCAAGTTTTGACTGCAAATGTCATGTCCATAATGCTCCTTAACTAGTTTTGTGGTGTAGGTCTACGTATTTTATAATGTTAACTTCAAATAATACTAAAAGCCTAATTTAAAGATAAGGCAGCATTGGATCTGGACGGTAAGGAGAATAACGCTGGAGTTGGAAGAGGTGTGTCGCGATTCTGTTCGTGGATCTGAGTCGTGTGGCGAATTGCGATTTCGGTTTCATATTGCATATCCTTACAGCCCCAAAGCTGTTCTACTTAGTTATTTTGGTGAAAGTAACTCAAAAGTAATACATGAGTAATGTAACGCATTACAATTCTGAGACAGTAATATTGTAAGGTAATGAATTACTTTTAAATAACAGTAACAAGTAATACCTAATGTATTACAGTTTGGAAGTAACTTGCACAACACTGCTAATGTAACAGATTAAAATAGAAGCTAAGGCTACAGGAATGTTCTGTTTGTGCGTGTGTAACACATTCTGTCCTTTGGGACTTGCCATAGGCAAGAGGGGAGGAGCATGCGCATAAGTGGATGAGGAGCACATGTGTTTAAGGAGAGTTAAGAGAAAGAATAAAAAGAGTTTGCATCGTTCATGGAACTTCTGTCTCCCGTTTTTATTATTTTATTAGTTAAAAGTGTTTAGGCGAACCCAATACAAAAGCTTGGTTACATTGGTGGCAGCGGTGGGATGATTATATCAAACAGGTAGCATTTGCATACAACTCCTCAAATCATTCTAGTACCAAGTTCTCGCCATACTTCCTAGTCCATGGACGGGAACCAAGGATGCCCACTGACTGTTTACTGGCCACCCGTATACTTGACTGTGACGTTTCAAAGTCTCATGCTGACTTCGTATCCACTCTGCTGGCAAAGCTGCAAAACGCTTTCAGGAGCACAAGAATGTACAGCGAGGTGGCGTTTGATCGATATAAACTATACCATGATTCGGACCTCAGACATCAGCCCTATACAGTCGGTGCCATGGTGTGGCTCAATAACCCTGTGGAGAGCCGTATGAAGCTAGCACCCCACTGGAAAGGACCTTTTCAGATTGTGCAGGTCATGGAGTCTGGTGGAGAGCCTGGACTGACGTACCGGATCGTTAGCCCTATAGACTCAGATGAACGAGGTCAGGTTGTACATTACAATAGGTTGAGACCTTATACACTGCCTTTTCCAACACTGTCTTCTACTGAGAAACTGTCTGTGGTTCCGGATTCTTTACCTGATTCCCCTCCTAAGGAGCCTGAAATATTGGGGGGAGTGAAGTGCAGTTCACCTCGAGAGGATTAAGGAGAGGTACTTCAGGGACCTGAAAAACTCATTCCTGTTATGAGTAGGGCTGGGAGAAGGTTGAAACCTCCTGGTTTCTTGAAAGATTTTTGTACGGTACTGAGGTTCATTGTTGTAAAAAAAAAAAAAAAAAAGATTCTTGTGCAGAGTGGAAAATGTATAAGTGAGCATTGTGATTCCATAGTGTACAAACTGTTTTATGGTTGGACATAGGTTTGAGTATTATACATGTTGATGTGTATTATTCTTGTTCCTGTTTTCCGTTCTATCCCTTGTTATTTGGTAGATAAACGGGGACGTTTATTTTAGGGGGATGGGACGTATGTAACAGATTAAAGTAGAAGCTAAGGCTACAGTAATGTTCTGTTTGTGCGTGTGTAACACATTCTGTCCTTTGGGACTTGCCATAGGCAAGAGGGGAGGAGCATGCGCATAAGTGGATGAGGAGCACATGTGTTTAAGGAGAGTTAAGAGAAAGAATAAAAAGAGTTTGCATCGTTCATGGAACTTCTGTCTCCCGTTTTTATTATTTTATTAGTTAAAAGTGTTTAGGCGAACCCAATACAAAAGCTCGGTTACACTAATAAATGACTGATTTAGAGCACTTAACCTTTGTTTCTGCAGCACCAAAGCAGGACCAAGAAGACAATGATCAAAACTGCAACAGTCAGTCCTGCAATCACTCCAATTATCACAGGAGTGGGACTATCAGATCCTGAGGCTGGAGAAACAGATAAGTTTTATATCTACATGTAAATTGTATAGGATTATTTTTAATGGTGTTTTTTTTATCTTACTCTCACCTCTGACTGAGATCCAGCTCTTGAGCGACTCTCCTCTCGGGTGTTTGCAGTAGTAGAAACCCTCATGTGACTTTGAGACAGTCGGGATGATCATCTCTATAGTTTGATTCTGGACGAGTGATTCATCTTTATAGAAATCAGATCTGAGGATTGATGGGGATGTATGATTATATAAACAGCGTAGAGTCAGATTATCTCCTTCAGTCACAGGATGAACAGGACTCTCCAGAATCACACCAGCTTCAGAAATAGAGGAAACATGCAATACATCAACAAAATGGTAATATAATAAAAACAAGCAAAATTAAATAATAAAAAAACAGACCTTTTTAGTTTCCCACTGTGCATTGATTATAAACTGTCAGGGAAATGAATAAATCCAGAAACACAGACTCACAGTGTACAGTGATATTAACAGGATGATATTTCTCTCCAGATTTAGACTGACACCAGTAAACTGCAGTGTCTGATGTGCTGGTGGAGCTGATTGTACATGTAGATCCTGTTTGTGATCCCCAGGGAAATGATGAACAATCTGCAGGCCACCAATTGTCACTGAATCTCGTCACTGTCCATCCATCAGAGTTACTCTGGTCCTCACAGCTCAGAGAGAGAGAGTCGGATGTGAAGTGTTGAGTTCTGCTGGGACTGATGATCAGAGACACTGGAGGAGAAACACCTGACAAGATATCATTACAGAGACAATTAGGAAATTGTCTTTATTAAAGATGAATTAATCATTTCAGTGGTGTATAATATTGGAGTAAATGTAATAGTTTGAATAGTTACTGTACTTACAAATCCAGAGGTGGAAAGTAACTGGTGAGTTATTTTAGCTGTAAGGTATCTGTACCTTTACTCAGTTTTCGTTACTCTTTACACCTCTGAATCAACTAAGTGTGAACTCACCAGTGACCCACAGTGGTTGTCTGTTGCTGATGTATGTTTTATAGGCTGGTTTTCCTCTCTCTGCTTCACACACATAAACTCCTGTGTGATTTACAGTAACAGAACTGACAGTGTATTTTCCTCCAGCTCCTCTTCTGCTGTCTGAGAGCTGATCATCACGAACACTCATGTCTTTGTTAAATGAGAATATGCAGATGATCACTAATGGAAATTATCTCTAATAATGTTTTTGATAAAACCAGTAAATGTATATGTTATCACATGGAGGACATTATAATACCTGATGCAGTGAACCAGCTGAATGTCCAGCCTGTAGAAGAGCCGTTAACCTCACAGTTCAGAGTCACTGGATCTCCTTCAGTCAACCACGTCTGAGGAGAAACACTTAACACTGCCTGGGCTTCATCTGAGATACAGACATCACTCATTAATAACATGTTAAACTTGTGTGTGTGTTAATGCAGAGATGATCAAACTCACCCGATACTGTCAGTGTGACTTCATCACTCAGTCGTGAAATGCCTGATCCGTCAGTCTCCCATCCATAACAGGAGTATTTCCCTGCGTCAGACTCAGAGACATAACTGATAGTGTGTTCCTGTAGTTTACTGGAATCTATTGATGAACCTTCTTTATACCAGTAGTACATCCAGCTAGAGACTGCTTTAGTATCAATGTCACATCTGAGAGTGACCGTCTCTTCACTGAACACATGTTGATCAGGCTTAATGGTCACTCTGGGTTTTGGTCTTTCTGCACAACAACAATAAATAAACAATGAAAATAATGTGATGATTCATTTAATTAATTAAAATAATAAAATGTGCCTTTTTTCTCTCTGAACAGTTTCTTAAGTGACCAACAGAGCGAATGTGTTTTCATCAAGTATAACATGTTCCTGAATAAACATCTTTATTGATCCAGAACAAAATTACAATCAACCAATCAGATTTGAGGGACAAGTTTACAGTTTATTATATGCTCAGTTTACAGTTTAGTGCTTACATCAGTGTTATTCACCTATCATTTCTCTCTGGTATTGGAGATAAGTTATGGTTATAGGTTTAACTCAGCAAAATCACAATGACCATCAAACACACCTGTTAAATCAGGTTAGACTGAAGTGTTGTTTAAAGACGCAAATCTTTATGAGAGATGTCGTAACGGAGCTCATGGACAACATGTGCTGTTCGCGGTTGTATGTATAACCGGACTAAACTAATTCAGTGGCTTAAACGTGATTGTTTTGAACATAAGCTGAAAACGAAATCAGAGTGATCCTGCCAGAGCCCGTCTCTGATCCTGCCAACGACTAGTTTCCATCACCTTCCAAAAGACAACGAATCTTTCTGTGTACATTTGTTTAAATTCTTAATATTCTATAAACTCTATCAGCATGTGATTGGCTGTTCGCTATTGATGTTACAGCTAAACTCAGGATCAAAGCCTGTGTTGACAGAATACCAAATGTGCCAGTTAATGAATTCAAGTAGCACATTCATTTATAATTTTGAATAAACTCCAAAGCACAATGACTAAGTGTGTATTTTTTATTTGAATTGTTTGTCAGCTCACACAACTGTCTGTCACCGTGCCTTGATGAGTATTGATTATTAATAATGTTATTATAATACTCCCAATCAGCTACTGCGGAGGGTAAAGGTACTCTTATTTCACCCTTTTGAATTTCGTTGAGGTCGTGTTCCCACATCGTTAGCTAGTTTTTAACTTGAATGACTGTCAACTGTTGAATGAACGAGTGTCAAGCATGTCAAGTCGCGCTTTGTTTACTTCCAACCGGAAGACGCGCCCACTTTTGACGCAAGGCCTCATGGGACATAGGAAACTTGTGGATATTCGTCATTCAAAAAGAAAACCGACGCTGCCGGCTTCAGATACACATAACGTAAACAAAGCAGCGCGTCCTTACCGTTTAGAATATCAATCCTGCTGAACACTTTCTTTATTCCACTCCACTCGTGTTAATATTGAAATATTCGCCAAGGAACACTCAGGTAAGAAGACGTAACATAAGAACAGCCTTCTAGCTTTACCGTTTTGACTTCTTTGCTTGCTGTTTTGCGTTTATTCTCGTGCACTGACTCTTTCACTAAGCTGAACAGCCAATCAGAGTTCTCTTTCCCCAACGGCCCGACGCCAATTTAACATGTCGAATCGCGCGAAACAAAGCCGACGAGGACTATTTTCAGCCAACAGCACAGAACTGTGTGTATCACACCAAGGAAACTTAGTTGGCCAACGCACGAATCTGGCAGGCGGCCGACCGTTGGCTTGGGGTGTTCCGGCCTTTATAGTCATGTATTAAGTGTCTTATGAAATTATTGTTAGTAATTTCTCAGAGCAGGTCATAAAGTGAGAGTAAATACTCACCATATATTGTCACTGTTACTGGTTCACTGTAATCTGTGTAACGTCCTCCTCTTCGTGCTCTGCATCTGTACTGTCCTCCATCAGAGATTTGCACAGGATCGATTACTTTATTTGCAGCATCAGTAGTTTCAGCGTTTGAGTCTTTACTCCAGAGAAACTCCCATCCACCCAGTGTCTGATCCAGCGAACATCTCAGAGTAACTCTGTCTCCAGTGATCACTGAACTCTGTGTCTCAACAGTCAGAGTCGGTTTGGGAAAATCTGTCAATATAAAGTCAGTGGGAACATGAGATGTGAAGTTTTTCAGCAGATCTCATTCTCTCACTGCACAGCAAAATCCCCAGTGTTAACTTAAGTCAAGTCTCGTTCTCTTACTGGTAAATCATTTTGATTTCACAGACAATGTAGTATAGTAACTGGCAACATCAAGGTTAACATTCATTCAGTGCAATGCAAAGAGTTAAAGGACAACAAAGATGCAAAGAGCAGCCTATGTTCAAACACACCCTGAGCTCAACACAGAAACCAACATCCAGTCAGAGAGACAAATCCGTATCAGCAAAGTGTTGCAAATTGTTGTAGTTCAAATGACTTTGTTTTTATTCAATATGTTCAGTTCAGTCTGTAGAGTTGCTAATTTTCAAGACAAAGCAAATGTCAAAAGATACTCTATGATTCGATATTTATGAAATATATGGTGTCGTTTTTTTTTCTATTTGCATGTTTTCTTCAGCGCGTTGAGCTCTCTCGGCCACCGTACATGTATGAATCAAATTCACTCACCTTCAGTGTGTCCAGAGTGGATGATTGAAATCAGCACTGAAATGCAAAGTACAAAAAAAAAAACTCATGAAAGATTAGGTATTTTTAAACGTTTTAACAGACGATCATTAAACTCATTCGTTGGTTATCCTGAAAGAGTTTCTGTGGGAAATTATTAGCAGAGTTCTTCCCATGAGTCAAACGGCTGTTTCTCTTAGTGGTCCCTGAGATGTGTTTAGTTTGTAAATAGGGTCTGTCCCACAGACAGAAATTTGGGTTCAGATTCTCTGAAGACATGCTAACGTCATCGCTGAAGAATGTGCTACACTACCTTCAGTAAATTATTCAAGAACTCTGGTCAAGCTTATTATTATATGCATTAGAAAAATCAAATACATTGGTAAGCCACCAAAGTGACAGCTCAGACAAACACAGGAAAATCAGACAGTTTTTACAGTGAGACCATTGAGCGTATCCATTTTGCGTTATACGTTAAACCTTTAAACGCATGCCTCAGGTCAGTAGAGTCCGTTCTCATCCCAAGGCGTCATATACGATGCTTTTGCCAAAGTGCAGACATCCAACGCACATGGCACCCTTTAGCGTCAAATGAGACGCAGATATATTGGGCAGAAGGCGCCTCCTAGTGGTCTAACCCTAACCCTACCCATACCTAAACCTACCATAACCGAAGCGTCTGTAAAAACCTTCGTCTGAAAACTCAGAAATTCTGCATACTAGTGAACATCTACTGAAGACTATCTAGTGCACATCTACTTAGTGCATCATGGACAGCAAACAGAACAACAGAAATGCCAATGAGTACAAAACAAACCAACAGAAATTATTCAGCAAACACCGTAACAAAGCAAAACACTGAGTGACTGAACAGAGTAACCCAAACACAACACAGTGCATTTCTCTTTCACAAACAGCACTATCTGCTCACTTCCTCTCTCAAGCTCGTCTTTCACTCAGAGATCATGGACTAGAGCTGGATTTGAAACTGAGATCAGCATGAAAAGAAAAAAATCCAAGAACAATAAATCACTTGAAACTGTTCAAACTAGGGCTGTGAATCTTTGGGTAGACAGCAAATCGATTCGATTCACGATTCATAGGTTTTCGATTCGATTCAAGAACGATTTGTGCAAATTTAGAACGATTCAATTCGATGCGATTCACATCCAAATTCGATTCGATTCTTGATTTTTTTATATGCATTATAGTATTATTTCACCCAATGGGTCTTTGTCTGGGTTTGAATTAGCCTACACAGCGGCGTCCAGGGGTCAGATAGTGGGGATTTTGTCCATTGTTAATGTTAGTTCATGTTTGTTTTTAAATTTTAATGAATATATTATTATAAGGCAAGGCAAGTTTATTTATATAGCACATTTCATACACAGTGGCAATTCAAAGTGCTTTACATGGAAGAAATTTAAATAATCAAAAGAAATCAGAATAATTAAAACAGTTTAGAATAAAAAAAAATCATAATAATACAAATAAAATACAGTAAATAATTAAAACAATTTAGAATAAAAATAAAATGAAGTACAGTAATAGTCGGAAGAACAATGGCACATATATAAAACAGAGGCACATTTATAAAAAAAAATTCAATGGCCTACAAATTAGCATTTTTAGAAACCTACCCAAGTAGCCAATATTTTTTTTAAAAAAAAAGGCCTTTAAAGTATTGCATTAAATGACTACATGCACAAATTAATGGAGACGTTTCATTTTGCGTCCGCTCAGTGCACTCGTGAGTAGGGGGAGGCTGCAGACCTGGAGCCAGCAGTTTTACGCCCCTGACAGTTTTAAGCCCCTGTTGTTCCTGATGCGTCCAGTAGGGGGAGACTACACTAGTGACGTTATATGAGCCTAGTCCTATTTCATTACAGATCTATAGCATCAGACCTTCTAGAAGCGACATGAATTGAGGTATTTTAAATAATCCGCTAAAGTTATTATTGTTGATTGAATTGTAATGATACAATATTGATTATTTCTAAGCGATAAGCTAAGATTCGATGTCAATTCAAAAGATAGGTCTATAATTTACAGTTTTTTACTATTTTCCGAACCTTGATGCCATTTTTCTGAACTCTAGACACAAAACCCAAAACGGTTATCACTTGTAACACAGGCTGTCTAATGTTCAAAACATTGCATAGTGCATTCACATCTTTAAAGAAATCTTGCACTTGCACAATCACTGGTTCAAAAAACAAATTTACTGTGAAATAGGACTAAACAAAACTATCACCCACACACAAGCAACCGATAGTTTCACTATCATTTTTCGTACAATCATTAAATGTTGTAGAACAAAATAGGTGATCCAGGTTTCATTAGCCTATGGCACTAGAAAAAAAGGTACGAATGCTGTCACTGGGGCGGTACCTTTTCAAAAGGTACACTTTTGTACCTAAAGGGTGCATATTGGTAACTTCATGGTACACTTTTGTACCTAAAGGGTGCATATTGGTAACTTCATGGTACACTTTTGTACCTAAAGGGTGCATATTGGTAACTTCATGGTACACTTTTGTACCTAAAGGGTGCATATTGGTAACTTCATGGTACACTTTTGGACCTAAAGGGTGCATATTGGTACCTTGATGGTACACTTTTGGACCTAAAGGATGCATATTGGTACCTTGATGGTACATATTTGTACCTTTAGGTACAAAAGTGTACCTTTTTGAAAAGGTACCGCCCCAGTGACAGCTTTCGTACCTTTTTTTCTGACAGTGAGAGAGAATACACACACAGTGGAATCATTTAACAAAGTGTGTGATATAATGATGCAAAACACTACAATCACAACACAGTTTTATTGAATCTCATTATCTTGAAACTTTCATGATTTACTGTAAACATGGAAGATTGTGTGTCATGCATTAAGAGTAACGCAGCAGTTACTTATCATTTTGAGCAGTTGTATCATTTGATAGTTAGATCATTGTAAGGAAATGAATAGACACTCATTTGAAATGTAATGTGTGAATTGCCTTTTGAAATAGTACTTTGATGTTAACTTGTATCATATTGAACAGGTGATTTTTGTTGAATGAACAAATGATCTAAGTTTTATGTATATTGTATCCAAGCAATTGAGAAAAGGATTAGAGTTTTTAAAATGTGCATTTTGATCATTGGTTGTGAGTTTTGTGTCTAGAGTTTTGAAAAATGACATCAAGGTTCTGAAAATAGTAACAAAGAGATTGTAAAAAACTGTAATAAAGTCTCTATTATTTCGAGAGACAATAAAAGTTGGCTACTTGATGGTCAGGTTGATGTTCTGTCTGGCTCAAACTTAGCAAACTTAACCACATATAGGTTTAAAAGCTGCCCTAGTCTTCTCTTTACCTGCTCTGTCTCACTCACTTTTAAAGTTCATTTAATTTTTATTTTTATCTTGTCTGTCTTTACCTTGCGTGACATTACATCTACTGGTAAGACCCAGTTTACTCCTTGCATTTCAACATAGCCTGAAAGTGTCAATAGATAAGTGCCAGTTCTGCCAGTCTCAAGTTCGGTATGTGGGTCACATTGTGTCAGCTGCTGGAGTATCACCAGACCCAGCCAAGGTGGAAGCCGTAACATGCTGGAAAAGGCCCACTGACCTAAAGACATTGAGGTCATTCCTGGGGTTTTGTGGATTTTACCGTCGATTCATAAAGGATTACTCCGCCTTTGTAAGGCCTTTAACAGAGCTCACTAAAGGTTACCCGCCAACATCTGGGCAAAACAGCAAGTCAATTGATGGCAAGATATACTTCAGAGTATCGGAACCCTTTGGAGAGCGTTGGGACGACACTTGCACAGCAGCGTTCCATAAAATCATCGACTGTCTCACACATGCCCCAGTACTTGCCTTTGCGGATCCTGCTAAGTCTTATGTACTGCATGTAGACGCTAGTCTGAGTGGACTGGGGGCCGTTTTGAATCAGGAGCATTCTGGAGGACTGAGGCCCGTGGCCTACGCGAGCCGGAAACTGAGTGCCTCGGAACAACGATACCCCATACATCAGCTGGAGTTCTTGGCGCTCAAGTGGGCGGTAGTGGATAAGTTCCACGACTACCTATATGGAGCCCAGTTCGTGGTAAAGACCGACAACAATCCCCTGACCTATGTGTTGTCAAGTGCCAAGTTGAGTGCGACGGGTCATCGCTGGTTAGCTGCCTTAGCTACTTATAACTTCAGCTTGCAATACAAACCAGGAAATTCCAACATCGATGCGGATGTGTTGTCTCGCTACCCATGTGAATCAACTGCTTGCCCTGAATGGAAGGAGATACCCAAGTCAGGGGTAAGAGCCATCTGTCAGTTAGCAGTGGTTGCTGAAAATGGAGGGGCGTCATCCCGACTGGTGGAACCCTTGGGTGTCTTACCTCAGAGTATTCCTGATGCTTTTTGTTGTCCCACAGCTTTGGGTCTTGGTCCGTTGGAACAGCTGAGTAATGCAGAGTTGCGGAAAGCACAAGAAGAGGACCCCGTAGTTGGGGTAGTAAAGCGAGACGTAGAGTCGGGAAAAATACTCACCGGTGCTAGGAGTTCTGATGCTACCATTGCTCTGGTACAGCGACAGGGAGACAAGCTACAGATCAACTTCTGTACCGAATTACCAAAAGTTCCAGTGGTAGCGAAAAGATACAACTTGTCTTACCTAAGAAGTACTGGTCGACTGTGTTGCACTCATTACACGATGACTCGGGCCATTTGGGAGTGGAGAAAACCACGGAACTCATTAAGGACCGTTTCTATTGGCCCAGAATGTCTGCATACATAGAGCAGTATGTTAAGGATTGTGGCCGTTGCGTCACAAGAAAGACATTACCCAAGAGGGTTGCTCCACTGAATCACATAACCAGCAGTGGGCCACTGGATTTAGTGTGCATCGACTTCCTGTCGATTGAGCCAGACTCAAAGGGTATGGGTAATGTTCTCATAGTAACCGACCATTTCACCCGTTACGCTCAAGCGTTCACAACCAAAGACCAGAAGCCTATGACTGTGGCTAAGATGCTGTGTGTCAAATTCTTTATTCACTACGGCTTACCCTCTCGGATTCATTCAGATCAAGGTCGGGATTTTGAGAGTGGTCTCATAAAAGAGTTACTAAGCATGCTGGGGATTCGAAAATCCAGAACGTCTCCCTATCATCCACAAGGAGATCCACAGCCAGAAAGGTTCAACCGGACAGTTGACTGTGGGAGATCGTGTACTGACACGGAACCTGAGTGTGACTGGAAAGAACAAACAGACAAGTGGAATTCTGTGCCTTACCTGGTGGTGGAAAAGTTAGAGAACTTACCTGTGTACCGTCTGAAACCTGCATCCGGCGTGGGAGGTGTGAGAACATTACACTGAGACCATCTCTTGCCAGTTGGGGACCATGTGAGGTTGGGAGATACTGGAGAACTTACCAGAGTTTCTGCTCCAGTGGAGACCAGGCACATATCTGGGGAGAGAAAACGGAGAAGAGATTTAGGGGAAGGAAATACGGTCATGACGGGGTGTGAATTGAGTAACCTCTCTGACAGTGAAGAGGATGAAGTGTGGCATTACTGCGCAGGTAGAGTGGAGAACCAGCACCCGCCAGAGTGCGTTACATTGTTGGACTCTACCGTGGATGGTAAAACTGACAACTGTGGAGGGGACTTGGATATACTTCATGCAGCAATGGCCGAGCCGATACCCAATGAAGAGGGGTCTGAAGAGTTGCCAGATTGGAGTTCAGAGACACTGGGAGATCCTGGTTTAGAAGGGGGAGAGCTTGAAAGAATTACTTCCACCAAAGAGGTAGTAGAGACCGTTAATTCCAGGCCTAAAAGAGAGATAAGACCTGTAGTCAAGCTAAGCTATGATTATCTGGGACAGCCCACTAACCGACCTTTAACTCTAATTCATAGGGGGATGGTAATAAATGTAGAGAGTGGGGAAGAGTCAGAAGGGAAAGCCTGTAACACTATGTGGTGTCACCCTATGGCACAGTGTATTCGTTGTACTCGGGTAAACCCTTCTGCTGAGCCTAAAGTCACCATTAAGGTGTTGAGATGTAATCTCATGGGGTCATGAGACGTTTAGACGGGGGAGCATGTAACCCAGTAGGTTATAAAAATGCTGGTAATACGTTCTCAATTTATTAGTTTGTAATTTAATTTACTTGAGAAATAAAATGTGATTTAACTTCTCATCTGTGTTAGTGAGTGTAAGGTATTTGTTCCTTTACGAGCGCGCATGCATGATATACAAGTTTGATCTATGGGTACAGGGGGAAAAACGTGGTATTAATCATCATGTTAGGTGTTTTTTTATTTTATTGGTTTCAGGGAGTTAAGTCCCGCCCTCGCCAGGGTTTTTGAACGATTTGAGTGGTGGTACAAGAAAAAAAAAAGGAGGGAGGAAGAGAGACGAGAGAAGGAGAGGAGAGACGTTTATGTGAACAGAGTGATTTGATTGACAATTTATAAGTTTAAATCATCTTTAACTGCAAAGTAGAGCCGAGATGAATCGCTTGTGTGTTTCTTTGTGTTTATAGCCTGGGTATTTTTTTTGCCCCGGGTGGTTAACCTGCCGTGCGGGCGTGTATCCGAGTTTTCCGGTCAGTCATCACTGCATATATTAGCGCTTTGGAACGTGTAACCTAACCAAACTGTTGCCGGATCAAAGACTGTTTATTGCTGCGGTTTCCGGACAACTGAGGACCAGATAGCGCCCCAAGTAACCGTGATATTTGGGGTTCCTCTGGCGCCGCGGGAGGCGGAGTGCGTTCGGCCAACGAGCGAGCGAGAGGACGAGGAGCTGCGCGCGGCCGGCTGCTGGAATCGCGGATTGCCGCATTGTTTCTCACGCGGAATTGGAGGTATTTGTTTTGTTTTATTTGTGCTCAGGAGAGTGAAGGGGCCATTTGTCGTTTTCCCGGCCACCACGAACACAAGCCACGATTCAGGCCTGCAACGGGGTGGGTTGATTCTATGACTGGTGTGTGTGTGTGGGCCCACAACTGTTTATTTAGTGTATTTTGTGTTAAACATTGCACAGATAATGTGAACTATTCAGAGTATTTCTGTTTATAATTAGGAAGTTATCTTGGGTTTTACTTTATTGGGTATACGGCTATTTTATATTGGTTTTTTTTGGCCGGTATTCTAATTCCTGTGCGTTTGGCATCAGAGTTATTGTCCTTCTGGGACTGAAGTGTGATCCAGTTAATGTGAGGATAATTGTGTGAACATATCACACATGTAAATTAATTCCTTGAGCCATTTAATATTCAACATTTCTATTTCAATTAAATCTTATTTTGTTCTGTACTTTTACTTGTGTTATTTCTTGAAAGTGTCGGTTTACGCCATTGTTTAGGGGGTGATACATTTAATTTGAGTAATATAGTACAAGGTGAGAAGAGCTTATCATTTAAGTTCTAAAATACGAATTTACTTCATTTAGTGACACCAGAGGGGCCTAACTTCAACATCTGTAGGCATATAGTAAGTGAACTTGGGGTGCTTTTCTATCTAGTCACAAGAAGATCAGGTAGGGGGCGCTACATAAGTTTTATATCTACATGTAAATTGTACAGGATTATTAGTGTTTATTTATCTCAGTCTCACCTCTGACTGAGATCCAGCTCTTGAGCGACTCTCCTCTCGGGTGTTTGCAGTAGTAGAAACCCTCATGTGACTTTGAGACAGTCGGGATGATCATCTCTATAGTTTGACTCTGGACGAGTGATTCATCTTTATAGAAATCAGATCTGAGGATTGGTGGGGATGTATGATTATATAAACAGCGTAGAGTCAGATTATCTCCTTCAGTCACAGGATGAACAGGACTCTCCAGAATCACACCAGCTTCAGAAATAGAAGAAACATGCAATACATCAACACAATGGTAATATAATAAAAATATAACCTTTTTAGTTTCCCACTTGCATTGATTATAAACTCTCGATGAAATAAATAAATCCAGAAACACAGACTCACAGTGTACAGTGATATTAACAGGATGATATTTCTCTCCAGATTTAGACTGACACCAGTAAACTCCAGTGTATGATGTGCTGGTGGAGCTGATTGTACATGTAGATCCTGTTTGTGATCCCCACAGTAATAATGAACAATCTTCCAGCCCTAAACTCTCTGTGTATCTTCCCACTGTCCATCCATCAGAGTTACTCTGGTCCTCACAGCTCAGAGAGAGAGAGTCGAATGTGAAGTGTTGAGTTCTGCTGGGACTGATGATCAGAGACACTGGAGGAGAAACACCTGACAAGATATCATTACAGAGACAATTAGGAAATTGCCTTTATTAAAGATGAAGATATTATTTCAACTAAAGTGTGAACTCACCAGTGACCCACAGTGGTTGTCTGTTGCTGGGCCATGTTGTGTAGACTGGTTTTCCTCTCTCTGCTCTGCACATATAAACTCCTGTGTGATTTAGAGCAACAGAACTGATAGTGTATTTTCCTCCAGCTCCTCTTCTGCTGTCTGAGAGCGGCTCATAGTAAACATTCCTGCCTGTGTTAAATGAGAATATGCAGATAATCACTAATGGAAATTACCTTTAATAATGTTTTTGATAAAACCAGTAAATGTGTATGTTATCACATGGAGGACATTATAATACTTGATAAGAGATTTTCAGTGAACCAGCTGAATGTCCAGCCTGTAGAAGAGCCGTTAACCTCACAGTTCAGAGTCACTGGATCTCCTTCAGTCAACCACGTCTGAGGAGAAACACTTAACACTGTTCTGGGAACTGAAATACAGACATCACTCATTAATAACATGTTAAACTTGTGTGTGTGTTTATGAAGAGATGATCAAACTCACCCGATACTGTCAGTGTGACTTCATCACTCAGTTGTGAAATGCCTGATCCTTCAGTCTCCCATCCATTACAGGAGTATTTCCCTGCGTCAGACTCAGAGACATAACTGATAGTGTGTTCCTGTAGTTTACTGGAATCTATTGATGAACCTTCTTTAAACCAGTTGTACATCCAGCTAGAGACTCCTTCAGCATCAATGTCACATCTGAGAGTGACCGTCTCTCCTCTGAACACATGTTGATCAGGTTTAATGGTCACTCTGGGTTTTGGTCTTTCTGCTCAACAACAATAAACATAATGGCCCTCATTTATCAATCTTGCGTAGAAACGGGTGTATATTTTGGTGTAAGATTATGCTTACACTCCTCTCACCGCCTGATTTATGAAGATGTGCGTACCTTTGAAATCCAGGTGTACACAATGCCTGCCCTTGATAAATACCGCGGCCGAAAACGATCGTCATTAGAATAACACGCCCCTAAATATTCAAGTCTCCCCTCCCCCACGCCCTTATTTTACGACATGGACACACGGAAGACGGCAAAGAAGAGAAACTTCTCCGACGTGGAGCCGAAATGACCTATCACAATGCATTATTTTACAGCACGTCTTTTGAAATTAGCATTCAATTTTGAATCACGTCACATGTACAATAGTGATGATGATGATGTGAAGTACCATTCATTCACATTAATAATTGCATGACAATTTGTAATAGTATTCTTCTTATTATTATGATTTGCATTAATGATGCTTTTGTTATTTTTGTGATTGTTATATAGAAGAAGGATGTCGTTATTATTATTTCTATTATTATTATCATTTAAAAGAAGAAGAATGTATTTTTTATTATTTTGTTAGTCTGAATTATTTTTTGGTCATTGAAAGCCTTTCATTAGGCTACCGAACCCAATCCGTGCGCACCTGCCGGGGTAAAGTGGGCTCGCAACTGAAGGAATATATAGGCTACAAATCAAATGCTTTGGTAAAGTCACACAAATTAAACATTGAAGTCCACGTTACACAAAAATAAATACTGTAGTTTATAATTTCTATGTTGTTGTTTTTTGTTTGTTTGTTTTACAGTGGGTCATAATATATCATATCTTTTAGATTGTCAGTGCGTTTTGTGGTGTTAGGAATTTTTCTGCGCATTTCCTCACTAACTCAAAACGTTCGTACACCACCTCCTGAGCTGGTGTAGGATTCGAGCGTGCCGTACGCCAACGTCCATATTGATAAAACTCACCGTGGTTTTGAGTGTACGCAAGGTGTACGCTGGAAATGTGGTGTACGCACTTTTGATAAATGAGGGCCAATGTGATTATTAATTTAATTAATTGAAATAATAAAATGTGTCCTTTTTTTCTCTCTGGGAACAGTTGACCAACAGAGTGAATGTGTTTTCATCAAGTATAACATGTTCCTGGATAAACATCTTTATTGATCCAGAACAACATTCCAATCAACCAATCAGATTTGAGGGACAAGTTTACAGTTTATTATATGTTCAGTTTACACAGTTTAGTGCTTCTACATCAGTGTTATTCACCTATCATTTCTCTCTGGTATTGGAGATAAGTTATGGTTATAGGGTTAACTCAGCAAAATCACAATGACCATCAAACACACCTGTTAAATCAGGTTAGACTGAAGTGTTGTTCTCTATAGCTGTTAAAGGTGCAATACCTAAGATTTAGATGCCGCTAGAGGGCGCTACATTCAAAACAACAACAATGGCTTTGCTTGATGACGACGTGGAGGAACGTGGAATGATGGGAACTGTTGTTTTCAACTCCACCGTGGATAAATCAGTCAGACGGGAATCGAAAATTAGTTGTCATGGATGAGGTAAAGTTCGATTTCTATAAACGTTGCGTTTAATGACATGCTTGTTTTTCATTAAACTGAAATAACCGCGCAAGAAAAGTCAGGTTTAAAAGTAAATTAGTTATCACAGATGTTACTGTACGAGTCACTGGACGAAGCTATGGTGGAGAGGGTTTGAAGGGGCAGGTCTCTTGCAAGGAGTTGACGTGGCTGGTCCTCCTTGGTAACTTTATAAAAATAAAAAATCTATTTAATGTCAGTTATCCCAACCTGCAAGAATTCATTTCCGGGAGGTATATTTCGATAACAAGATTGTGGGGGTGGGAGGGAAGGCTAACTTTCGCGTTCGTGAGGCACACTCGCAAAGTCTCTCCCTCTGTACAGTGCACGCGCAGCGCGCTGTGTGTTATGCGCGCAGTATGTCTCGCTCTAACATTATATCCCGGGAGATTTGAACTAATTTGCGGGCATCAGGAAAACGCTATCAATATGCGGGAGACTCCCGGAACTTCCGGGAGACTTCGGATATCTGCAATGTACATTTGACACATCTTTTCATGTCGTGTAAGTATTCAACCACAGCTACAGTTTCACAAAATTAACGTTAAGGGGGTCGCACACCGGACGAGAAGCTGCGGCGAGAAGTCGTACCACATAATTATTCGAGCACATTATTATCTACAAGTGTACACATACCGGCGGCGCCATTCGGCGTCTGTCCGCGGCGCCCAGCAACGTTTCAGGACCGTGTTCAAAATCCTGCTGCGCCACAGAGCGCCATTTACACAGTTTTATATAAAATTGTAATTATTTTTGCCTCAAACCGTTGCTAATGGATCCTGACTTACTTTGCCCTATGCTGCAATATGCATTTAGTTTTGCAGTGATTTACAGAAATCAGCTGCTTGAATGACAATTACTGATTATTATTAGATTTTTCAGGTGAGATTCTCAATTCATTCAGTGAACGGATGATCTAAGGTAAAGTTTTCAGACTGCAGACTCAGCAACGATTGTATTTAATTGTACAGTGCAATCATAACATAGAACAGACATTATCTTCATTTTCTGTCATTAAACATAACAATATTGCTGGCCATACACTGATGAGAAAGTGCGCGTCCGGTGTTCGATAACGTTACTGTGGAGTTGTCCTAAACGTGGCGCGACGCTTTTCGTCCGGTGTGCAACCCCCTTTACAGCCAACAGTTCACATTCCGAGAATAAATGAAAAGAATATATGTGCTCCATTCCATAACAAATGCGCGAAACAAGCTGTCGTTTAGACGCTAACGCACAACTACCGCATTTGTCCAGGACTACACGTAGTAAGAGCGGAAACCGAGGTAAGCGGATATGACGCGATTGACTCGCGACTCCCAGCTCACCCCTGCTCACACGTTCCATTTCCTTGGTTAAAATCTCAATTTTCTCGCGATATAAACATTGTTTGAAACATTTGGAATATTGTGAGTTATCATCTTTACTAAATATATAACACTGGCCTTGTGATTTTGGGATATTTTAATGCAAAAATCTTAGGTATTGCACCTTTAAGCC
This sequence comes from Pimephales promelas, assembly GCF_016745375.1. Next base: position 14,796,040 of record NW_024121987.1, read on the forward strand.
CGGAACACACCAAGCAGACGCCAACGACCTAGCGCTGATGAAAGCCAACTGTTGTCGCCTCTCGTCGGGGTAAAAAGCTGCACTTGAACACGGTGAGGCGGCGGAAGTAGCATTCCAATGGTGTTTTGTGTGTTAGTCAGCAAAGAGGCTAGCTATTTTTCAGAAAATTATTTTACGAATTTCGTTGAGGTTGTGTTCCCACATCGTTAGCTAGTTTGGATCGCTATAACTTGAATGACTGTCAACTGTTGAATGAACGAGTGTCAAGCATGTCAAGTCGCGCTTTGTTTACTTCCAACCGGAAGACGCGCCCACTTTTGACGCAAGGCCTCATGGGACATAGGAAACTTGTGGATATTCGTCATTCAAAAAGAAAACCGACACTGCCGGCTTCAGATACACATAACTTAAACAAAACAGCGTGTCCTTACCGTTTAGAATATCAATCCTGCTGAACACTTTCTTTATTCCACTCCACTCGTGTTAATATTGAAATATTCGCCAAGGAACACTCAGGTAAGAAGACGTAACATAAGAACAGCCGTCTAGCTTTACCGTTTTGACTTCTTTGCTTGCTGTTTTGCGTTTATTCTCGTGCACTGACTCTTTCACTAAGCTGAACAGCCAATCAGAGTTCTCTCTTTCCCCAACGGCCCGACGCCGATTTAACATGTCGAATCGCGCGAAACAAAGCCGATGATTTTCAGCCAACAGCACGGAACTGTGTGTATCACACCAAGGAAACTTAGTCGGCCAACGCACAAAATCTGCCAGACGGCCGACCGTCGGCTTGGGGTGTTCAGGGCTTTATAGTCATGTATTAAGTGTCTTATGAAATTATTGTTAGTAATTTCTCCGAGCAGGTCATAAAGTGAGAGTAAATACTCACCATGTATTGTCACTGTTACTGGTTCACTGTAATCTGTGTAACGTCCTTCTCTTCGTGCTCTGCATCTGTACTGTCCTCCATCAGAGATTTGCACAGGATCGATTACTTTATTTGCAGCATCAGTAGTTTCAGCGTTTGAGTCTTTACTCCAGAGAAACTCCCATCCACCCAGTGTCTGATCCAGCGAACATGTCAGAGTAACTCTGTCTCCAGTGAACACTGAACTCTGTGGCTCAACAGTCAGAGTCGGTTTGGGGAAATCTGTCAATATAAAGTCAGTGGGAACATGAGATGTGAAGTTTTTCAGCAGATCTCATTCTCTCACTGCACAGCAAAATCCCCAGTGTTAACTTAAGTCAAGTCTCGTTCTCTCACTGGTAAATCATTTTGATTTCATAGACAATGTAGTATAGTAACTGGCAACATCAAGGTTAACATTCATTCAGTGCAATGCAAAGAGTTAAAGGACAACAAAGATGCAAAGAGCAGCCTATGTTCAAACACACCCTGAGCTCAACACAGGAACCAACATCCAGTCAGAGAGACAAATCCGTATCAGCAAAGTGTTGCAAATTGTTGTTGTAGTTCAAATGACTTTGTTTTTATTCAGTATGTTCAGTTTTTAAGGTGTCTGTAGAGTTGCTAATTTTCAAGACAAAGCAAATGTCAAAAGATACTCTATGATTCGATATTTATGAAATATACGGTGTAGTTTTTTTTTTCTATTTGCATGTTTTCTTCAGCGCGTTGAGCTCTCTCGGCCACCGTACATGTATGAATCAAATTCACTCACCTTCAGTGTGTCCAGAGTGGATGATTGAAATCAGCACTGAAATGCAAAGTAAAAAAAAAACTCATGAAAGATTAGGTATTTTTAAATGTTTTAACAGATGATCATTAAACTCATCCGTTGGTTATCCTGAAGTTTCTGTGGGAAATTATTAGCAGAGTTCTTCCCATGAGTCAAACGGCTGTTTCTCTTAGTGGTCTCTGTGATGTCTTTTGTTTGTAAATTAGCTTTAGGTATAAGGGTCTGTCCCACAGACAGAAATTTGGGTTCAGATTCTCTGAAGACATGCTAACGTCATCGCTGAAGAATGTGCTACACTACCTTCAGTAAATTATTCTCCCCACAAGAACTCTGGTCAAGCTTATTATTATATGCATTAGAAAAATCAAATACATTGGTAAGCCACCAAAGTGACAGCTCAGACAAACACAAGAAAATCAGACAGTTTTTACAGTGAGACCATTGAGCGTATCCATTTTTCGTTATACGTTATCTCTTTAAACGCATGCCTCAGGTCAGTAGAGTCCGTTCTCATCCCAAGGCGTCATATACGATGCTTTTGCCAAAGTGTAGACATCCAACGCTCATGGCACCCTTTAGTCAAATGAGACGCAGATATATATTGGGCAGAAGGCGCCTCCTAGTGGTCTAACCCTAACCCTACCCATACCTAAACCTACCATAACCGAAGCGTCTGTAAAAACCTTCGTCTGAAAACTCAGAAATTCTGCATACTAGTTGTATTGTTCAGGCAACAATAATAAAGATAAGAGAAATGACTGGTACAGGCTTCTTTATTCCACATGGTTGTACACACAGCATATCTCCATTACCACACCACTCTTTAGCCAATGCACTTCATCTTATACAACACATTACTGCCATCTGCTGGAATCAATCATATACAGCTGTACTCATTACATCTCTTTTCCTTTTTTTTTTTTTTATGTTACATGTTACATGAACTTTCACATAATTACAAACACTTGACTATAACACTTAATTCATTTTTTACCAATTACAAGTCCATTCGAACAAGTGGTTTTCGAACTCGATTAGATCTCCGTAAGATAGGAATGTCAGTCTTTGGTACAGAGGAATCAAGTTCAGAATCAGGATCAAGTTGCTGATCAACAGAGGGCATTGAGGGCATTTCACAAGACTGCATTTCAGGGGACATCAGCTCCACAGTTGGCTCATCCAAAGGACATTTCTCTGCAGTCTTAAGCAAACTCTGTCGATTTCTCCGTAAGGTCTGCCCATCTTCTGTATGAACAAGATATGATCTCGGGTTTATCTCTTTTAGGACTGTAGCTTTCTTTCTCCATCCTGTAGGCTCCGCAACTCTAACGACATCTCGTTCAGAAAGAGGTTTTAGTTGCCGACTTCCCTTGTCATAATATTCTTTCTGCTTCTCTTTTATATGTTGCATCTCTTTCAATGACAAATCGTTGATTTCTTTTTTCAGAGATAATTTTGGAAGTGTGTCACGCAGTTTGCGATTCATCAATAACTCGGCAGGAGATAATCCACAACTGAGTGGAGAGGAACGGTAACTCAACAGAGACAGATTTTCATCCGAATTACTTGCCGCTGCTTTTTTCAAAAGTCTTTTTACAATTTGTACCCCTTTTTCTGCTTTACCATTTGCCTTTGGATAAAGAGGGCTTGAAGTAGTATGCTTAAAGCCATATTGCTCTGCTAACAGCCTGAATTCATAACTATTATATTGGGGACCATTGTCACTTTGCACACAATGAGGAATTCCATGCCTTGCAAAAATGCATTTCATACGTTGAATCATCTCGTTCGATGTTGTTTGACGGAGCTGTTCAACTTCAGGATAATTGGAATAGTAATCAATAACCACCAAATAATCCTTACCATTCAACTGGAAAAGATCAGTGCCTACTTTTTTCCACGGCTCAGTAGGAAGAGCAGCTACCATCATGGGTTCTTTAGCCAGTTTATAATGATGACTCAAACAGACCGCACACTGACTGATGAATTTCTCAATGTGCACGTTAATTCCTGGCCAAAAAACAGCTTGTCTAGCTCTTCTCTTGCATTTTTCAATGCCAAGATGCCCTTCATGGATTCGACGAAGCATGTCTTGGCGCATTGATACTGGAATGACAATTCTGTTATTTTTCATCAGCATGCCCTCAACCACACTCAATTCTGCCCTTAATGGAAAATACTGTGGACACTTGCCTTTGGGCCATCCACAATGAAGATGTGCAATAACCCTCTTTTGCAGTTTCCTCCGCAATGAGTCTTAACATCTCATCTGAGACTGGTAGAGATGAAACCACCATACTCACATGTCTCTCAACTTCGTCCATATTGCTGATCTCTGAGGCGGCTGGTGCTCGAGACAGTGCATCAGCTACAATGATATACTTTCCAGGGGTATAAACTAAATTCAGATCATATCTTTGTAACTTCATCATCATGCGTTGAATTCTAGGTGACATGTCATTTAAGTTCTTTTGAATGATAGATATTAATGGTTTATGATCCGTCTCTACTGTAAAAGTAGGCAATCCATAAACAAATCCATGGAATTTATCACAGCCAAATACTAACCCCAAGGTCTCTTTTTCAATTTGAGAATAGAGTCTTTCAGTCTCTGTCAGAGATCGAGAAGCATAGGCCACAGGTCTCCAGGAATCCCCAATGGCCTGAAGAAGCACCGCCCCCAATCCATCCTGAGAGGCATCTGTAGAGATCTTAGTTGGACGTGTGTGATCAAAAAAACAAGGACAGGTTCAGTGGTAAGAATCCCCTTTAACCTCTTCCATTCTTGATCATGAACTGATGACCACACAAACTCTTGATCATTTTGTAACAACTTTCTCATATGTGTGGTTCTCGCTGAAAGATTTGGCAGAAATTTTCCAAGGAAGTTTACCATTCCCAAAGCACGCAGAATTCCCTTCTTGTCACTAGGTGGAGGCATATCAAGGAGGGCTTGTACACCTTTTGCCGACAGCTTGTCAACCAAGAATGTTATCTCTGTGACTCCAAATTGACACTTTTTCTGATTGAGCTTTAAATCATGTGCACGAACTCTTTCCATCACTTTTACCAGTCGTTGATTATGCTCTTGAAGGGTGGACCCCCACACCACAAGATCATCAATATATACACGAACACCCTCCAGACCTTCAATAAGGGTTTCCATGGCTCGATGAAAAATCTCGGGAGCTGACTTGATCCCAAATGGAAGTCGAAGAAAACAATATCTTCCAAAGGGAGTATTAAAAGTACAATACTTGCTGCTCTCAGAATCCAATCGGATCTGCCAAAACCCTTGAGAAGCATCTAATTTACTAAAAAACTTAGCTCCTGACATGTCACTAATGATCTCTTCACGGGTGGGAATCTGGTAATGTTCTCTTTTTATACAATCATTGAGATCTTTAGGGTCTAAGCATACTCTCAACTCACCATTTGGCTTTTTCACACAAGTGATGGAATTCACCCAATCTGTAGGTTGTTCAATCCGCTGTATAACTCCTGATTGAGTCATGCGATCCAATTCCTGCTTCAAGAGATCTCGCAGAGGTGCAGGAACCCGCCGAGGAGCATGTATGACTGGTGTGGCATCATCTTTCAGTTGTATGTTATAGGTAAATGGCAATGTGCCTTGACCTTCAAAAACATCTGGAAATTGTTTGACAATGTCAGTTACATCATCACAGACAGTCTGTAAGACTACCGTTTCCCTGTTGACTTGATACACTCTTTTAACCAAATGAAGGTCTTCACAAGCTTTATCTCCTAGAAGAGATTCATGGCCGTTGGGAACTACATCAAACTTTGCATCTTTCCTTTGACTTGTAATGTTAATCGACATACTCCTTGTGTTTCAATTGATTGTCCATTATAAGCTTTAAGGGGAACTGTACGTTTTTTAATGAGAGGTTTTTCTTTCAATGCTTTCACATCTCTAATGTTAATCAAATTAGCTTTTGCACCCGTGTCTAATTTAAAAGGCACAATGGTCCCATTAACCACAAGAGGAACAATCCATTTCGAAGACGAAAACTTCACTGAATCCTCTCTGGATACACATGTTGCAGCATAGTGGTTCAGGCCATTACATTTCGAACATCTTTTTCCGAAAGCCGGACACTGTCTGAACTTATGTTTGGTCCCACAACGCTTACAAGAGAAAGTTTCATTGTCGTTTTCTCTGAAATTTCTTGAGTTTCCTCTTTTCCTGTCTCTGTATGATATGGCATCTACTGCTGCGCTCTGAAATGACATCGCTGACGAATTAGAACCATCAAATTGTTTCACTTGTTGTCTTGCTACTTCACTGGACTGGCACAATTGAACAGCATAATCCAAGGTGAGCTCTGATTCTCGTAACAATCTTTCTCTCAGTTTCTTATCATAGATACCGAAAACAATCTGATCACGAATCATTGAATCTCTCAATTCATTCAAATTACAAGTCTTTGCCTTTATTTTGAGGTCTGTAAGAAAGTAATCAAAAGCCTCTCCTTCATGCTGCATTCGCGTTCTGAATACATATCGTTCATATGTCTCGTTCCTCTTTGACAAACAATGAGCATCAAATTTTTCCAAGACCTTATCCAGTTTCATCTTGTTTGCCTCTTCCTCAAATTGAAAGGTGTTATAGACCTCCACGGCATCAGCTCCAGCAATGGTAAGTAACAGAGCAATCTTTCTTTCGTCCACAGCAGCTGCTTGTCCAATAGCGACAACATACAACTCGAACTGTTGTTTGAAAGTCCTCCAATTTGCATCCACATTTCCACACAACTTCAACGGCCCCGGTGGTTTAATGGCATCCATTGCTCTTTTCTACTGACCCCACTCCTGGTACCATGTATTGTTCAGGCAACAATAATAAAGATAAGAGAAATGACTGGTACAGGCTTCTTTATTCCACGTGGTTGTACACACAGCATATCTCCATTACCACACCACTCTTTAGCCAATGCACTTCATCTTATACAACACATTACTGCCATCTGCTGGAATCAATCATATACAGCTGTACTCATTACACTAGTGAACATCTACTGAAGACTATCTAGTGCACATCTACTTAGTGCATCATGGACAGCAAACAGAACAACAGAAATGCCAATGAGTACAAAACAAACCAACAGAAATTATTCAGCAAACACCATAACAAAGCAAAACACTGAGTGACTGAACAAACAAGAGTAACCCAAACACAACACAGTGCATTTCTCTTTCACAAACAGCACTATCTGCTCACTTCCTCTCTCAAGCTCGTCTTTCACTCAGAGATCATGGACTAGAGCTGGATTTGAAACTGAGATCAGCATGAAAAGAAAAAAATCCAAGAACAATAAATCACTTGAAACTGTTCAAACTAGGGCTGTGAATCTTTGGGTAGACAGCGAATCGATTCGATTCAAGATTCATAGGTTTTCGATTCGATTCAAGAACGATTTGTGCAAATTTAGAACGATTCAATTCGATGCGGTTCACATCCAAATTCGATGCGATTCGATTAATTCGATTCGATTCTTGATTTTTTATATGCATTATAGTATTATTTCACCCAATGGGTCTTTGTCTGGGTTTGAATTAGCCTACACAGCGGCGTTCAGGGGTCAGATAGTGGGGATTTTGTCCATTGTTAATGTTAGTTTATGTTTGTTTTTAATTTTAATGAATATATTATTATAAGGCAAGGCAAGTTTATTTATAAAGCACATTTCATACACAGTGGCAATTCAAAGTGCTTTACATGGAAAAAATTTAAATAATCAAAAGAAATCAGAATAATTAAAACAGTTTAGAATAAAAATAATAATAATAATAATACAAATAAAATATAGTAAATAATTAAAACAATTTAGAATAAAAATAAAATGAAGTACAGTAATAGTCGGAAGAACAATGGCATATATATAAAACAGAGGCACATTTATAAAAAAAATTCAATGGCCTACAAATTAGCATTTTTAGAAACCTACCCAAGTAGCCAATATTTTTATTTTATTTTTTATTTTTTTTAAAGGCCTTTAAAGTATTGCATTAAATGACTACATGCACAAATTAATGGAGACGTTTTCATTAGTTTCATTTTGCGTCCGTTCAGTGCACTCGTTAACATCTTTTCACTGGATTTTGCTCGCGCTCAGTCCCATAGCTCTTATGTAACTACAGCTTTTTGAGCAGCAGTCCATGTTTGAGCTCTCCAGCTGAGCTCTCTGTCGAGAAAGCAATAGTTTTGAGGCAAACCGCTCAAGCCATTGATAAAGCTGCCATGCCATTGCGTGGGCACTATGAAATAAAACGCTTTCATTCATTTATTACATGGAAAGACCAGTCTATGGGAAAGACTCTCCGTACACGCAAGGTGGTCTCGCGCTCGCATCCCCTCTCTGCCGAGTGCGTGCAGCCGTGTGTGCACGCGCGTTACGCGGTTTGGAGCACAACCTCTGTCTCGTATGCACTCTCGCTCTAGATTCCGGGAGATTAAACTAATTTGCGGTAATACAAGCTGATCACGACACGAGTAGCTCAACAGGTAGAAAGATAAACTCATCTTTCAGGCATTTGACCGACCGGGCTTCAGCGTGAGAAATCAGGGGTGTGTGAGTGAGCGCGTGAAACCAATGCGGATGTCTTATGACGGCCAATGCGTGAGGCAGCTTGTACCAGGGACACTTTAAGGTTGTGTTTATATATTTTAAACCACTGAATCGCTATAAAATCGCGATTAATTCGATTCTTAGCCTTTTAAATGGATTATTCACGTAAATAAACGATTCAAGATTCAAAATACATCAGGATCGATGCATATGCATCGTCAGGATTTATAATAGATGCATCGAGAAAACGAGTGAATCGTTACACCCCTAGTTCAAACCCATTCATAATATAACAGCAATGACCATCTTCTGTAACATACAGAGGAAATAATACTCACAGAGCACAAGACGAAGTTGACTGAGCTCCATACTGACCAATAATGACAGACGGTTAAAGACACAGTTAAAGCCTCAAGACTTCCTGATACAAACAGTCAGATCTTTAGGAACAACATGACTGATTAAAGACACAAATACACCTCATGTGTTACAAAAAAAAAAACGTTTAATAAAGTTGATAATCTTGTAACAAGTTTTCAAAAATATCCGGCAAATTTCTGAAATGTTGTCAGGATTCATTCAGTGCCAAACCAAAGAGCATCCGTTTTCCAGTGTGAGAATGAATATTTTTGTGTTCATTGTAAAATGAAAAAGAAACAATACGGATCTTTATTGTAATATTTGCATTTATAACTTTAAGTTAAGAAGCGGAAGTCACTAAACTCCACAGAGCTGAAAAAGATCAAACCAAACCATGAGCAAATCGTTTTTATGCCTGTTCCTCTTAAGGGATGAACGATTAAAATAACAATTGTGTCAAAATGTTTTGAAATAAAGAAATGCAATTCTTATCTTACTGCCCATGGTGGACTAAATGGACTAATACAGTGATATAAAAGACCAAACTCGCACCTTGGTGTAACGGTGGTGGTGCGGTTGAGGCAACTGGATCCAAGTGCAGCACACGCTTTATTTAACAGACTCCAAACTTAAACAGATTCGACTCGGGAACAACCAACATCAACCAGACGACATTAAACAAGAACTCACAAAGACAAGGCTGAAACACAGGGCTTAAATAATCAGGCACAAACGAGCTAGGAAAGGTAACAAGGGGGCGTGAGAAATAAGAAACACCTGCAACAATCAATAGACAGGGAACCACTGATAACAAAAAGACAAGACACAAAACCACATTATGACACTTGGGATGTAGGCTGCTGTACTATATAGGCCACGCTCTACTGGTACTCTGTACTATATGGGCTGTCAATGGAGGAACAGAAGACTCTCAGATTTAATCAAAAATATCTTCATTTTTGTGTAAAAACAGTTGTCATTGTTTATACACAACTTATGGATTAGTTTTATGATCTCTTTATGAACCTTTTCAAGACGTCATCTAACCGACGCTTTTGACCGTATACGTCAACATCCGACGCTTTAGGACACCCTTGAACGTCAGTTAGATGACGCTATCTAACCCTATCCCTACCCCAGACCTAAACCTACACTGAAAAAAATGTGGAGTAGGATTTACTTGAAAAAAGCTAGGCAACTTTTTCCACTCAGAAAATGCTAGTAAATTTACAAAGATTTGCCAAGTAAAAACCTAAACATATTTATCAGTAGCTTTAATTAGAAATCTTAAGTTAAAATGTACTTGGAATATGGAATTAAGTAAACTTTACTAGTTAAGTGAAAGTAACAAAGAATATAAGTAACTTGGCTAGTAAAAGGTTGATTAATATCGATTTAGATGTAATTTCCTTTGCATTACATTTCACTCAAACAATGTTATCGAATTAAACCAGTCATTTATAGTATGTGTTTTACTTGGCCTATCTAAGTAATTTATACTTCATCATGTCAGACGTTAAACATGATGTGAATGCAAAGATCTCAATACTTGGTAGACAATGACCGTAACATTTGATGGATCGTTTTTGTGTTTGAATGTGTCATTTTGAGCAGAAAATTTCCTCAAAATGTCACAAAATGGCAAGTTACTAATCCTGACAACAAAAGCAATGATAAAACAGTGTAAATACAGCTGGAAACCAGTGAAAAATGAGCCTCATTAATTATTCAAGGTCCAGTGCATGATGGGAACCCCAGTATCAGAACTTTATTTTATTGAGTTCATATTTATGCTTTCATTTCTACTCGCTTGAACGAAGTACTGATATGGAATTTACTTAGTTTTTTTTTTTTTTAATTCTTTCCTGAACTAAATTTTTCTTGTAAATTACATTGGGGTTTTTTTTTTTTCAGTAGTATTTACCTTACCAAAAAAATCATTTTTTTCAGTGTACCCGCGTCAGATAACTGACGTTAAAGGGTGCCCTAAAGCGTCGGATGTTGACGTATGGTCAAAAGCGTCGGTTAGATGACGTCTTGGGATGGGAATGTGTTGACCTTAGATGGGAAGGAGTTGCATAGCTGTCAATGGAGGGACAGAAATCACTCATAATTTAGTAAACACATATTAATTTGTATCCCCAAGATGAATGAAGGTCTTGTGAGTTTGGAACAACATGAGGGTGAGTAAATGATGACATAATTTTCATTTTAGGGTGAACTATGCCTTTATGGCTACTATCAAGATAAAAACCTAAATCCTAAAATATAAGGAATTATAATACCTTGTTCAATAACATTCAGATCCTTTTTCTTGCTTGGCACAAACAGAGTAATTTGGGTTGTCTCATTATTGAGGTAGGGGGAGATGTGTGTGTGGTTGTAAAACTTTTTTCTGCATCTGTAACTCACTGGATTTTTAGCTTTTATTTGTGATTTTTAGCTGATTTTTAGATTTCTTCCAGAACCACAGGATGTGTACAAATAATTATGTGTCAATTCATCTCCACAAAAAAATAGCATGTTCAAGAATTGTTTAAAATTATATTATTATTCTCTCCATAAATGTAATCATTTCTGTAGATTGAAGGAGTTTTATGTGGAAAAGTCCAATATTGAGAGATTAAAACTTGATTCACGATTCTTCTGTTTTTATTTGAGACACTGTGAGACAAAGCATCAGATCCAGAATATTTCAAAAAGAATTTGTTTCTTTATTAAGAAAAGAAAACAAATAAAATTATGCAATACTGCAGTAATACAAGTCAGGAGACTAAAATAAGGAATATGCGCACATATACATATACAAATGACAGTGTGTTCATGCGGTTATAATGAGAATCAGGAAAATATCACACAAGCCTTAAGTGGTAAAGAATTGCACAGCGTTACATAAAGCAGAACAACATGACAGACTTGAGAGAGGCATTTTAATTAAATTTTAATCATTTTAATTATTTGGCCAATGGGATTGTGGGAATGAATCTGAGAGGACGGGGATGTACTAGCGATGCTAAAGCTTAATGAAGGTCTGATCCACATTAACAATAATAGTTCATTGGTCAAAAACAGAAAAAAAACAAACCTTGTTTAAGCCAACATTAAATTAAAATGTACCCTTTCTTCTTTCTTCAACACTTTAAAAAATGACAGTATGAAAAAGTTATGGAAGTTTAAATTGACAGTAAATCAAATATACTGTATTATATATTTTTTTATTTTATTTAAAATATATATTTTACAAAATATTTTTACTCTAAAATTACTATAAAATCAAAGCCATAAATCTAACCAAGTTATGTTCCAAATTTGAAGTTGATATCACAAAAATTGAAGTTCCCATGAGATTTTGTTTAGACGTAGTACCAAAAATAGCCACCGGGTGCCATTGAATTCCATTGAATTTAGTTGTATATATTCTGCCTTAACAAATTAATAAATTTCTGTCCAAATATCAATTTTGTCACAAAATTTGGAACTTTGAGACTCAGACCTTTCTGACAATATGTGTTTTGTCAAGATTAGAAAAGGTTTTGATAATAAATTATGAAATATAATGATGCCCAAAAGGGGAGGAGCCTGATAAAATAAGTATGGTTTCTATGGTAACGCAATGTTCAACTATAAAACGGTGTTCACAGGATGAATTCTGAGTTTATAAGCTTTCAAATGATACCTAATTTATGATAACTACTAAAATATGTGATATAATAAAAAAGGCGATAATAAAATTATATTATATTTTAGAGGATAATATATTATAATTTTTAGAGGATAATATTACATTATATATTTGTATTTTTATTGAAAAATACTAGATTATGTTTTGTTATGAACTTTTAGCATAAAAACAGAAGTTTCAATGATTAAAAGTGGGTGCATGTGACAAAGGTCAAAAGTGGGTGTGACAAAGGTCAGATCTCCTGTTGTGAAGCAGATTTTTTGAGGTGCACTCTTGTCATAAATTCATCAATTACTCTTCCTACATAATTTGTAACACAAAACAGGGGTAGAATATTTATTTAGAAGTCTTAGACCTTTCCAACAATATATAATTTGTCATAATTAGATTAAGATTTAATAGAAATATAGTGAAGTAAAGTTAGGTGTCCTGGTACCGGGACGGTGACAGTTAAGGGGTTAAGTATATTAATCGAACCAATTACGTTTAATGATAGCAATGACTTGTAATAAATCACTGGGGTGTTTTCTCTCTCATTCTGCAGCATTTGTAAATCAGCACGACTGTCGCCAGCAGATATGGACAAGCTGCCAGAACAGAAGTGAGTATTTTGGGGACAGAGATCTGAGATTCTGAACGAGACCCTGAAAAAGAGACACACGAGCACTTTATCATGAACTATATCTGAACGACGGCATATGAAGAAATAAATCAGCTCACAGTTTCATGACCTCTCACCTCTGACTGAGATCCAGCTCTTGAGCGACTCTCCTCTCGGGTGTTTGCAGTAGTAGAAACCCTCATGTGACTTTGAGACAGTCGGGATGATCATCTCTATAGTTTGACTCTGGACGAGTGATTCATCTTTATAGAAATCAGATCTGAGGATTGATGGGGATGTATGATTATATAAACAGCGTAGAGTCAGATTATCTCCTTCAGTCACAGGATGAACAGGACTCTCCAGAATCACACCAGCTTCAGAAATAGAGGAAACATGCAATACATCAACAAAATGGTAATAAAATAAAAACAAGACAACTTTTCAGTTTTCCACTGGTTTCTGAGTGTATTTAGTGTATTGTTATAATGATCTGGCTGGTTGCTTACATTAGTATATTGTTAAATCATCCTGCTTTATGCATTGATTATAAACTGTCAGTGAAATAAATAAATCCAGAAACACAGACTCACAGTGTACAGTGATATTAACAGGATGATATTTCTCTCCAGATTTAGACTGACACCAGTAAACTGCAGTGTCTGATGTCCTGGTGGATCTGATTGTACATGTAGATCCTGTTTGTGATCCCCACCCTGATAATGAACAATCTTCCAGCCACCAACTCTTTGTGTATCTTGTCACTGTCCATCCATCAGAGTTACTCTGGTCCTCACAGCTCAGAGAGAGAGAGTCGGATGTGAAGTGTTGAGTTCTGCTGGGACTGATGATCAGAGACACTGGAGGAGAAACACCTGACAAGATATCATTACAGAGACAATTAGGAAATTGTCTTCATTAGCAGCCTGGTCTCATTGTTAATACATAGGTATTTTACGTTTTTGCAAAGATAGAAAACATACTTTTTAGTACGTTTGGATAGATGCTGAAACGTATAATATAGACGTATCTGCAACATTTAAACGTAACATTATTACGTTTTTACAGCTACAAAAGGTTAACTATTTACGTATATTCTATATCATAAAGATATCTGTATAATTTCCCTTTTTACCATTTTATAGATAAATGTAAGATCCCATAACCCTAATCCCAAACCTAAACATACCCTAAACATACATTTATATATAATATAAAACATGATAAAACATAATGGACAGATGTGTTGGGAAATGGCAGTTTTATTAATATTTTAGCATTAGAATATATTTTGAGCCACCAATCCTACTCCTACCCCCAAACCTACCCCTAACAATTCCTTAAAACAACGTAACAAACTACAATTATGAAGAAAAACTTAACTAACAGACAAGTATAATCACAATAATTTATTTATTGCGAAAATGTCAAAACCGATACCAAAAGCCGTTCACATGATGAAGCATTGCAGTCGCAGTCTTCTCTGGCAGTATTGTAATAGTTTTGTATGAAGTACAGAGCAGAAATTAAATTAATAATCAATTAAAATGTTAATCAGGGAAGAGCCAATGAACGTGCCGTAAAACACGACGTAACGCCTCAAGGGTGCAATTTTTGAATTTGAATTCATCACCAGTGCAGGATTTGACATGTACGGTTGCTGCTGAGAATGGAGACGATCACGACTGGATAAGAGGCTGAATTCACCTTTGGCTAAGCCCCGCCCCCCTTAGTTACTGTTGCTACATCCGTCAAACTTCATCTGTGCTCTGCATGGCTTATGCTGTGACAGCTCTTCCTGCTGAAATGTTATCAAACTTTTATAAAGCAGCAAATAAAGTGTCCGACAGAAGTAGGCAAAAGGGGCTGCAATATGCGTTTGAAGGCTATATTCAAGACATACAGGTGAAACGCAAGAAACAAACAAGGCATCCAAAATAGAGGCAAAATCATAACATAACTGCTCACAGTAAAAAAAAAATGAACCACCGCAGATCCTACTAATGGAGACGGAGGCTGGGACTAACAATATCAGGGAGCAACACTGTTCATGCAAAGCTGGGTAGGTCTCTATTCACTTCTATAATCGTTATTACAAAGCAAACGGACTACACGAGTATATAATGTTGTATTTATTAGCAGCGTGTGCTAGCGTATCAACAACCGGTATGAGAACCGAAATCATAACCTAAAACATTATAAAACGGTCTGACTAGTATAACTTCACACTCACAGTAAGGTTAGAAGTAAAAAAAGATGTGCTTGTTGATCTTTGAGGGGTTTAGCTGACTGAGGACGTCCACACAGTTTAATACAAAGACGACACTTGTCAAGGATTTGTCTTCGGTTTTGGGAAGGGAAAAAACGGACACCAACCTCTCTGGGAAACGCGTATCTGTGTTACAAATGTCCGAGGCACAACGTTTAACCATATTTTTGAGAAAACTACGACGGTAAAAGCCTGCCGAGACCAAAAATATGAGACGCCTGTGTTGAAAGTCAAGGGAGCGCTGTGAAAAACTGTCGGACCTCTGTGGGAGCTCGTTCTTGGCTGGGCTGTGATTGGTCAATCTACATTCTAGGGCGTGGCTTAGCCAAAGGTGAATTAGGAGTTGTTTCTTGCAAACAACTATGGATTCTAAAGATTTGGATTACATCAAACTAATAAAATTGATGTCTTTTGTGAATTTTTGTTGTGTTTTATACTAGGAGAAAACGCTTTATCTCAAGGTAAATAAACTATATTACAAAATGGTTAAACGAGTAACGTTAAAGAATGTATTTTTAAGGTTTTATAGTGTATTGTTTAACACCATGCAGGCGAAACGAGCAAAATGTTAATATTTATGAGTATTATATCAATAAATGCGACCGAAAACTTCATTAATAAGACAGTGAAATGCAATAGAGTCAAAACATTATGCTACGATATTAATATGCATAAATTGTGATACGTACAAACATGTACGTCGGTGGCTTTGTTCATACGTAAATAATTTACGTTTTTGTGCTATAAATACGTATAAATATTTTACGTTTTAAATACGTCAGTAAATAAATTGTAAATACGTCAGTATTATACGTTTATTTGAATATAAAACGTAATTATATGTATGTATGATAGAACGACACTTTACGTACAAATACATACGTATTCTCATGAGATCACGTTGTTATTAGAGATGAAGATATTATTTCAACTATAGTGTGAACTCACCAGTGACCCACAGTGGTTGTGTGCTGCTTTGTATTATATAGACTGGTTTTCCTCTCTCTGCTTTGCACACATAAACTCCTGTGTGATTTACAGCAACAGAACTGACAGTGTATTTTCCTCCAGCTCCTCTTCTGCTGTCTGAGAGCGGATCATAGTGAACAATCCTGTCTGAGTTAAATGAGAATATGCAGATGATCACTAAAGGAAATGACCTTTAATAATGTTTTTGATAAAACCAGTAAATGTATATGTTATCACATAGAGGACATTATAATACCTGATGAGGGAGTTACAGTGAACCAGCTGAATGTCCAGCCTGTAGAAGAGCCGTTAACCTCACAGTTCAGAGTCACTGGATCTCCTTCAGTCAACCACGTCTGAGGAGAAACACTTAACACTGCCCGGGCTTTATCTGAGATACAGACATCACTCATTAATAACATGTTAAACTTGTGTGTGTGTGTGTGTGTGTGTGTGTGTGTGTGTGTGTGTGTGTGTGTGTGTGTGTGTGTGTGTGCGTGTGTGTGTGTGTGTGTGTGTGTGTTTATGAAGAGATGATCAAACTCACCCGATACTGTCAGTGTGACTTCATCACTCAGTTGTGAAATGCCTGATCCGTCAGTCTCCCATCCATTACAGGAGTATTTCCCTGCGTCAGACTCAGTGACAAAATCGATAGTGTGTTTCTGTAGTTTACTGGAATCTATTGATGAACCTTCTTTATACCAGTTGTACTTCCAGCTAGAGACTCCTACAGCATCAATGTCACATCTGAGAGTGACCGTCTCTCCTCTGAACACATGTTGATCAGGTTTAATGGTCACTCTGGATTTTGGTATTTCTGCACAACAACAATAAACAATGAAAATAATGTGATGATTAATTTAAATAAAATAATCAAATGTGGTGTTAATTTCCCTCTAGGAATGGTTACTTAAGCGACCAACAGAGGAGTGAATGTGTTTTCATCAAGTATAACATGTTCCTGGATAAACATCTTTATTGATCCTGAACAACATTCAAATCAACCAATCAGATTTGAGGGACAAGTTTACAGTTTATTATATGCTCAGTTTACAGAGTTTAGTGTTTCTACATCAGTGTTATTCACCTATCATTTCTCTCTGGTATTGGAGATAAGTTATGGTTATAGGGTTAACTCAGCAAAATCACAATGACCATCAAACACACCTGTTAAATCAGGTTAGACTGAAGTGTTGTTCTCTATAGCTGTTATAGTCACATATTAAGTGTCTTATGAAATTATTGTTAGTAATATCTCAGAGTAAATACTCCCCATGTATTGTCACTGTTACTGGTTCACTGTAATCTGTGTAACGTCCATCTCTTCGTGCTCTGCATCTGTACTGTCCTCCATCAGAGATTTGCACACGATCGATTACTTTATTTGCAGCATCAGTAGATTCAGTGTTCGAGTCTTTACTCCAGAAAAACTCCCATCCACCCAGTGTCTGATCCAGCGAACATCTCAGAGTAACTCTGTCTCCAGTGAACACTAAACTCTGTGGCTCAACAGTCAGAGTCGGTTTGGGGAAATCTATTAATATAATATTGGTAAAAAAGTAAATATAAAATTAGTAAAATCATGAGTTTTTCAGCAGATCTTGTCCTCTTGCTAGTAAATCAATCTTGATTTAACAGACAAAAAAGAAATAACTGCTAGCAGTGATTACAGGATTACAGTGAGGTCAACATTCACTCAGTGCAATGCAGAGTTCAATACTTCGTTAGCGTGTCAATTGATGGTTACAAACATAAAAAAATACTCTTTGTGATGCTTGGTTTGGAAATCATGTGACCCGTTTGTGCTAAGCAAATAATAATTGAAAAAATCAAGATGCAAAAACATATGTAAAAAATTGTGGAGTACTTTAAACAATTTGAAGGATTTGAATGTAAACAAATCCATAAATATAAAATAAAAAAAATTAAATACTTTTTTACAGTTCCTGTCAAAAGTTTGGAAACATTAAAATTTACAAAAGTCTACTCTGCTCACCAAGGCTGCATTTACTTGATAAAAAAAAGAAAAAACAGTAAAACACTATATTATGAAATATTACTACAAGGTAAAATAACTATTTTCTACTTGATTTTATTTTATTTAAAAAAAAAAGTAATTTATTCCTCTTAGAAGGAAAGGTTCTATATAGAACCTTAAAAGGTTCTAAAGCGCTACGTATTTGGAACCCCTAAAATGCAATGCATGTTAACGATCACAAAATTCAAGATATGTGGGTTAAAAAATGTATAATCAATATCAGACGAAGAGGGCCATTTCAGTTTTTATCCTCCAAAATCACCATGCTTAAAATGTGATATTAAGTTACTACAACAGTTTAATAAACAATAATTTAATTACATACTACAAAATGTTGCAGAATAATATATGAACGAATAATAGCCTTTAAAGAACTTTTGTGCCAAAAGGGTTCTTTTTCTCATTATAGAACCTTTTTTAGCATTAAATGTTCTTTGGAGTTACATATATAGAACCCCTTTTTCTAAGAGTGTGTGATCAACGCTGAATTTTCAGCATCATTACTCCAGTCTTCAGTGTCACATGATCCTTCAGGAAATCATCCTGGATTTGATGGTCAAAAAACATTTCTGATTATTATTATCAATGTTGAAAACATTAACCTATTCATTTCTCTCTTTTTTAATATTACCACAAATGTTTGAATGGTTTTGTTTCCATTCAAACAATGTAATTATTTTCTTTTTCTTTTCTTTTCTTTAAATTAAGAATTTGTTTATTTTAACACAGATTTTGTTTCCACAAAAATATTAAGCAGCAGTAACTTTCAACATTGATATAATAATCAGACATTTTTCTTGAGCATCATACTATATCAGACTCATTTCTGAAAAATCATGTGACTCTGAAGAATTGAGTAATAATGCTGCAACTTTAGCTTTGATCACTGCGTAACTTCCATTTTACAGAATATTCATATCGAAAGCAGTTTTTAAATTGTAGTAATATTTTACAATATTGCTGTTTTGCTGATTTCTTTATGAAATAAATGCATGAGAGACTTGAAAAAAATATATATTTTATTAAAAGTTATAATTATACATAACTTTTGACAGGTACAGTATATGTAACAGTTATTATAAAATCACTTATGTGATGAAATACACAACTGATATATAATTACCTTCAGTTTGGCCAGAGTTGAGTTTGCAAATTAGCACTAAAAACACAATGAGAAAAAAACGTCTCGATTACGTATGTAAGTTTGTAAAAAAAAAAAAAATAAAAAATAAAAAAAAAATCAGAAGTAATTATGAAGTCAGAGAAAATTATGAAGAATAATTCAGGATAAAATAGTTAGCGAAGGAAAATATGTGTCCAGAAAATATTAACAATGATAATATGATTTTTGTAAGTTAACAGAAGCAGAAGACTAAGACTATATATATATATATATATATATATATATATATATATATATATATCCATTTAAGTCAACAAAACTATAACCATGCAAACATTTGAACTTACTTAACTGATTTAAATTTTGAATTACTGATTCAACACTTAATCTTTTAAGCTCGTCTTTAGATCATGGACTAGAACTGGATTTGAAACTCTGAGAGCAGCATGAAAAGAATAGAAAAATCCAGGAACACCAAATAATTTGATCCTATTCATCATAATATATTTACAATTCCACTGAAACACACCGAGGAAATAATACTCACAGAGCACAAGAGGAAGTTGACTGAGCTCCATACTGACCCAATAATGACAGACGGTTGAAGACACAGACTTAAAGCCTCGAAGACTTCCTGATTCACACAGTCAGATCTTAAGAAACAACATGACTGATTAAAGACACACAAATGCATCTCATGTGTTAGAAAAAACCTTTTGACAAAGTTGATAATCTTGTAACGAGTTCTCAAAAAATATCAGGCAAGTTTCCTACTGAAATGTTGTCAGGATTCATTCAGTACCAAACTAAAGCATCAGTTTTCCAATATGACATTTAATATTTTTGAGTGTTTAATGAAAAAGGAAAAGGGAAAATGGGATCTTTATTGTAATAATAATATTTGCATTTAGCATATAACTTTATAAGTTAAGAAGCAGAAGTTACAAAATTCCACAAGACTGAAAAAAAAAATAAATCAAACCAAACCACAACTATGAGCTCATCTCGGTCTATTCCTGTTCTTTTCAGGCCTCTGACAACAAGGGTGTCGACTTCCGTACGGATGTATGTGAAAACTCAGATTCTAGCGGTTCATGAGAACATATTAAAAGTAAATTTAAGGTCCACTGTAAAGACTCCTGGAATTGTAATGCTAAACATCAAAGTAGCCATTAAATAGGTTTATGTTGCTATTTTAATATTTTTAAACTAATAACAGATAAATGTTTTCTTGAAGTGTCTTTAAACAATACCTGTAATGACAACTCCCAATATTTATATTTTTGGCAGCCAACCTTTTTTTACTTGCTGTAGTTTACAATATTCCTGACATAAATGTACTTTTTTTGGACTTGTAACATTTGTCGGAAAAGTAAATTAGTTATTTTAATTATGTTTTATAAAACTTTCAGTAAAAATATATTTCATATTAATGTAAAGTGAAGTAGTAGCATTTTTTAATGTTTCTGGGATGTCATAAATTGGAGTAGAAGGTGCTCATACAATTCAATCCACTACAATCCAGATGGGAACTAACTAGTAATGACTCAAGTGTTACTACATACTTCTAAAGAAATGTTCTAAAAGTATACTAAAAGTTCACCAAACGCTTGAAATGACTTGTGTTTGGTTGCACAAATCATGACTAGATCATGTAGTAACACTTGAGTCAATAGTTAGTTCCTGATCTTCACTTTAGAATACGGATCCAAATAATTAGTAATTCCCATTAAAGTATGAAGTACCACTTTCATTAGCATTACTTACCAATTAATCAATTAGTGTTTCTTGTTAGTTAATAGTAGTTACTAGATTGTTAATAAACTTTTTCAGTAGTTCTCTGGGAAGCATTAAAAAATAGTAGTTATTGATTAGTTAATAGTGAACTACCACTTTCATCATGCGAACTTCGTTAATCAGAGTTTCTTGTTAGTTGATAATAGTTATTAGACTGTCAAGATTGTGTTACTCATCGGTTCTTGTGTGGTTATTCATTAACGAAGGAACCGTATTCTAAAGTGTTACCAGAAATCTTCGTTTCCCGGTGCTTCCTCTGCGCCTCGTCACCTCTCTTTCTGATTGGCTACACACTGTAAAAAATAACCGTGATTTTAACGGTAAAATACTGTAAAAATGCTACAGTGCAAAACTGTTAATTGGTAAACAGAAATTTTCCGTACTATACACGGTAAATAACTGTGATATAATTTTACAGTAAAATACTGTTAAATTTACAGTTTTTGAAAGTGAAAAAGAACAAATCATTGTATTATTTACAGTGAAAAACCGTAAATTGACATTCCCACAATTCACTTCCATTTGTATGTATTTTTGTTGAAATAACTATGATTCCTCATAGTTTTATAGTTTTATTTCTAATCAGTTATGTACATTAGGGTTATATGTTACATTTAATGTTGTTAAATTAATGTTTATTGCATTTTTTTTTTTATTTCATGTGTGGTCCCATGATGGTGCTTAATATTTGTGTGAATGATGCAGCTTCTTTAAATAAGTATTGCTTTATACAAGTATTTACTTGTGATAAGCTGTGATTGCTCATGTAACTCAGTTGTTGTCAGTGTATTACAATGGTCTAAAACAGATATCAATACATCAATAAGTTGGTAAATCCACATTTGATCAGAAAATAAAATACGGTTTATTACTGTAAATTTTAAGTTAAGTCTGTAAAACCATTAACGTTCCTACCGTATTTTTAACGGTAAAGTTCTGGCAACCACAGCTGCTGTTTTTTTACCGTAAAAATTTACGGTTTATTTTTTACAGTGCACGCCACAGTCCACCCACAGGCTGCGTGCTCGTTTGTCCCAAGCGGCAACGAATGAAGCCTAACCGGAAGTGCGAAAAACTGCAATACATCTAAAATCCACTATGGTTCAGGTCCCAAAAGGGAGCAAATATCCATTTAGACCTCATGTTAAAATGTCCATTTCCACAGCATAAATTCATATGTTTACAGGTTGGTCCCATGGACTTTTATTGTATTTTTCGATAGGTTCCGAGTGCCTGACAACTGTGAGTGGGATATAAAATGTAAGACAAATAAGGGCGGTTAACTTTGATTGACAGCTGATAACGGGCTGCGCCGAGTGGAATTTGACGTCTCGGCCATGATCTGACACATCACATCATACCACCTCTGTATCCTTTCTGAACATTTGTATTTTGTATTTCCCAAGATTTTCCAGTATGGCGCCGCCCATACCCCCCATAAACAGCCTCAACCCCGTTCTTCAGAGAGTCTATGGGTAACGTCACAGACGCTTTGTCCATATTTTTTACAGTCTATAGTTTGTCCCCGAGGGACACCACACATGAGGAGAAATTGGGCCAAAAAAATCCAACATGTTGGATATCCCCGATCTTGTCTTAACACACCACACACGGCAGGAATATCTGATCAGATTATTTTACGATAATCGGAGCATCCTGAAGATTGTCGGAAGGGGTAAATCGGGCTAAAATCGGACTAATTATCCTGCCGTGTGAACCAGGCTTATCTGATTTCTGAGAAACGCTGTTGAAAGTGGATCAGACCGACGAGCACAACACACTTGTGGCCAATCAAGAAAGACTGTAGAAAGAGACAAGAGTGTAGAAAGAGACGAGACCGAGAGACATTATAAAAGAGAAAAGGTCAGAAGAATATCAGTGGGAAAAGAAGGGTTATAATCAGGCAAGATCTTTAGGATAATAGAAAAGATTTCCAGCTTCATCCCTCCACCCCTCCAGCTCCGCATCGCCTCCTGTTAGTCCTGTACCTGTGGTGCCGTCTGGTCTCTACATCTTCTCAGCTGGGTCTGGGTCTCCAGTTCTCTGGGTTCCAGCATTGGCTGTCTGACTGCTAACTACTGCCACCGCTAACTACTGCCACCGTTCCACCGTGGGGATCTTTAGTCTCGTCCGCTCTGCTGGGTTTCCACCATGGAAGTCCACTCATTTACGATCACCTGTTAGACTTTGAGTTGATCATCATTTTGTATTTAAATAAAATAAATAAAATATAATAATATCCTCAAAATTGTCTTCACCAAAACGCAGAATCAGATGTTAGTCCTTTGCAAAGCACTAGAGACACAAAGGCATAATGCAGCAAAATGCAACATCCAGCTCAATGACAAGTTTTAAACTCAAAATCAGTTTTTTAGAAACACCATCAAAAATATCATATTGAATCGATATGGAATTCACATTACCTGTCATTCAATAGTCCCCTGTTCAACTCCCAGGTTTGTAGACTGTAGACGCATAATAACCCAATGATATAACATTATTTTTTTCAGGCTAAACCCTGATTTAACATTTGAGTAGGTTTTACTATAGCTGTGTCTGAAATCGCTCCCTATCCACTAAATAGTGCACTATATCGGGTGTCGGCCATTTTGTAGTGGTGTCCGAATTCTGAGTGAACGACATCATTCCCTACATTCATTCACTACTTTTACCCACAATCCTCTCTGAATTCGAGTGTACATTCGATGTAGGCCCTGTCCCAATATCCGCACTTGCGCCCTTGTGCCCCTCAATGCGCGTTCTCGATAAGGGGTGCAAGACCGTAGGGTGTCCCAATCCTCTAATAGTGTTCTCCAGGGGTGATCAAAAGGGCACTTAATGCACCCTTTTCGTAAGTGTGCATCAGACCACACTTTGCTGTGGGATATTACCCAGAATCCTTGTAGGGGAGAACGGTTGCTATGGTGCTGTTCGGGAGCGGAAACTCCGAAGATAAAGGAAGCCATTGTGGTGAAGAGTTTTTCAAAAATATTTGTGTTATTGGGTCACTAAATGTAGTTTTAAGAGTTTTTCAGTCGAGAATATAGTTGTTTAAAGCTGAAATCTGTGGTTTATTTATAAAAATAGCGCCTATTTTAAAAAATTGATCTGACGTTTTCGGAGTTCCAGGTGATCACAGGGCGGCGGGTGCTCAGCGCTCATGTACCCCGCCTGCAACAGCCTTGCCCCGGCTAGTCATTCGCGTTTCCCGCGGGCTCTGTTTCTAGTGGTTAAACATGAGTTATAAATCGGCTTGTGTATATCAGACGGGCGATCTTTGGTCTCATTAATCTATGATTTGTTCCCTGGCAAATCGTTTTGGCTGAGGGGAAAAGCGAAGTTTCATAACTTTATATATTTAGGCTATTTATCTGTAACGTTGAAACGTATGTTTGACTGAATCTTTTAACTTGCCTTATTTCTTGACTTATATAGCTCCTTATACTTTTTAAGCTACTTATACTTTAATAATGGTTATTCTTGGTCAATAAAATATAAAAGAGACAGGGTTGTGTCATTTTATTTTATACAGCCTATATGTTAGACTATTTTAATATATAGCCTATACAAAATATATCACCAACACGTCATGTTTTTTTTTTTGTTTTGTTTTTTCATGTATGGGAATTTCATCAATTTCCATAATAACAATTAACATTGCATTTCGAATCTCTGTGAATATGGTAAGGCAGTATAAACTCAGGTAAACCTCAATCACATATTATCTTAGCCAAAAAAATGTTTTAATATTAATAACATTAACAGAAAGGTTGCTGGCTAAGAGTAAAAAAAAAAAAAAGATATTAATTTTTTAATTCAAAGGATTGTGTCATGTTACAGCTATTATAAGCATAACACACATTAGCCAAATGAACAGTGTTTGCTGATCACAACAGAATTGACGTAGCTTTTTGACGTGTGCAAAACTGTCCCAATTCTGCTCTTCACAGCTTCGGGCCCTTGCACACTTTCTCCGCTAAAGTGCACTTTCAACAAGTGTCCACTTCGAGGAAGGCCTTAGGGCTCAAGGGAGTATTGGGACAGGGCCGTACACTCGCTGAAGCCCTATTTCCCACAATCCAATGCGGAGAGAACTGAGCGCGCATGAAAGTTCGGCGCGAGCAAGTTTAAACCAGAGATTACATCCAGTGGAGGATTTGAAAAATGTCCGTTAATCGTCGTTTTGAACATAATAACGGTCGCCGGAGGGCGCTCGACGACACGTCATCTGTGAACGTGAGAGTTAATGTACAATTTCAGTCGATGAAACTACAAAGCTGGCACGGAGGTATAATTACAAAATAAAGTCATTATGATTGTTATTGTTGTTAATATTATTTTATAAAGTAGGTAATGTAAGATAAAAGGAGTTTTATCAGTATGCGTGACGAAGCCTTTTCTGCGACAGCTCCAACTCTCCGACGCACAGTGTAAACGTCAGCGTCTGAATTCACTCACTTCATCTCCTTCACTCCTTGCAGATATAGTGCACTCAAATGCCATACACTATATAGGGATTAGTGAATGAGTGAACGAGTGAGCGGTTTCAGACACAGCTTATATTTAAATGCTTTAACGTCAGTTGTACAAAAGGCCCGGATACCTTTAAATGTCCTGGACGATTTCAACCAATCATAGAGTACAAGGTTGCCATAGTGACATTCGTGCTGAGGTGAATTGGTGCTGAGGTGGATTCAGTCGGAGAGAGAAGACGCATCATAATTATTAGTTAAGATACTTGACAGTTTCAGTTTAGTTAATCTGTAGTGTTCGACGATTATTCAGCTGGTTTACATATACATTGAGTCGCTGTGTGCGTACATACCAAGTAAGTTTATATTTCCAAGTTTTTCCGTTAGTATGCAGAAACTGTTAGACGATGTTCATTAGCGCGAGCGGTCCCTGATTGGCATATATCTGCCTGTATTACTTCCTCTTTAGTAATATTTCGGAGATTCTGCATGTTACTTTATGTTATGTATGAGACATTATGTTATTATTAGTTTTACGGTTACTTTAGAGATGATCATTATCATGAGGTAATCAGCGCCGTATACTGAGCATATGGAATGTCTAGTTAAACGCATTTATGTGCTATTAGCACCTCCTTGTGGTGATGTTTAGAATTATTATTCTGTCTGATAGCACTTCCTTAATGGGTTTGTTAGACTGAATGCTGTTAATGTTTATTATTAATGATGTATATGTATGTTAATGTTTATTTCTTTGTTTAATTTGTTATAGAACCACACACACATACCCCATATGTAAATCAACCAGCTCTTCAGTAAATAAGTGAAGTTTGAACCCTGCCTGGTGTGTCTGTTCAACTAAGCCTCATCTTATACAGTTCTGACCGACTGCCTGCTGCGTTTCACATCCATTAAAATTAGTCTACTATCGAACCTCTTCATTTCATCAGTCATACTGTAAAATGTAGTTTATGACTTTTATAAGTAATCAAAAATAACAATTAGGGAACGTTCTGTGATTTTTACAGAAATAATTGACAACTGGAATAAATTCTCTTGTTTTTCTAATCCTCTTTCATGTAGACTATTGATACTACTCGAATCCCATACTATTATGTAATACATTTTAAGTCCCTTTCTCTTCTTTGTGAAAATCTATTTTTAAAGGGAAAATGCAATGTAGCCTCTATAGACCATTTCACAAGATGTAAACAACACTGGTCCAGATCACTTCCTGTTTCAGTTTTTTAACACTACATAAAAGCTGGGATAAAATACAACCAACAGAACATTTAAAACTGAATAAAAAAGTTAAACAAACATCTTTAAGATGTTTTCTTTACATGTGAAATAAAGAAAATAGTTACAAACTGAAACAGGAAGTGCTTCTGGACCAGTGTTGTTTACATCTTGTGAAATGGTCTATACTATCTAAATAATTTCTTCCCCATATTTTTCCTCTCCTCTCGACGCTTCACACTCCAGTCCAGTCGGTGGCGGTAAGACACATGCGTTTGTTTGCCGACCACCACCTCAGAGGAAGAAGATTAGTTTTCGGCAAGATCTCTGCTGTTTTGTCGCATTGCTGGCCTAATACAAACTGTTAGAAGTTTACTTTTAGTGTACAGAAAGATACATTTTAAATCAGGTCAATAAATGCCTGTAATATTCCCATCCTCATACGTGAGTAAGTTCTGAATCAAGCGGGAATATCTGGAGGAGTATCAACTGAACTGAGATCTGCTGCTGTGAAGATGGTGTTTGTTAAAGAGGAGAGTGAAGAGGACATGAGTGAACCAGAACCCTGGAGAATAAAACACGAGGAACAAGAAGGTGATTCTTCATTCATCTCTAATGACTGTTGTGGTATACATTAAGCTAACAAAGCTTTAAGGTGCACATCATGGATCCTTTAAAAGTCTTGAATTCCTTAATTTAAGAACAAGGCGCTAATAAGTTAAAGATCTGGACTCTGTATGTTCTTGTGCTCTAGCTGTGGGAGTGCAGAGAGTGTAACTATAACTCAGAAACACGGTTGCTGCCTCAAAGGGCTCAAGGACCTCAGCAACTCAATCAGGTTTCACTGTTCAGGCTTAAGATTAGGGCTGAAACGATTAGTCGAAATTTTACAATAAAAAAAAATTGTCGACAAATATCTTTGTCGTTTGATCTCACTTGACCTAATGTAAGGGCATGCAATATCACAATTTGACCGCTACGGCGCTTTGGCGCTAGAGTGTTACGCAGCCACAAATGCAATTGTGGAAAAAGAAAAAAATAGCGCGAATTATGACGGAGTGCAAACAAATCCGAACTAGCAAGGTTTGGGAAAGTTTCACAAAAATGAAAACCAACAATGTTGTCTTGTGCAATACAAGGCGGAACTTGCTTTTCACGGGAGCACAACATGCATGTCGGAGCACTTAAAGAGAAAACATCCCGGCAAAAGAGTTGCCGGTGAGAATTCAGTCAGTGTTTCTAACTGGTAACGTAAATCTCTTTACTAGATAATGCAATACTACTAATAATAGAAATAATATTATCAATAATAATATAATTAGAGTAATTTGATGATTTATTTAGTATTGAATAAAGCTTGATTGAGCTTAGGAGTCAGGGCGGTTCTTATTATTGTAACACTATTAGGTATTATAGTCTTATCATTTGCCTGTATTTTGTTCCATAATCATGAAGATGATGAACAATACAGCGGTTTTAGTTTATGGATTTGTGTGAACAGGGATTGTTTTGACAACGTTGTCATCTGTCCACTTTTTTTTTTTTTTTTAAATGCGAAGGAAAAACATTTAAATATTTAGTCCATCGTTGTCGTGTAAACATACCCTAATTTACTTTTATTTTCCAACTGTCCCAATTGATTTTCATCATTTTAATGTTTTTCTTTTTAGGCCTGATGAAAGTGAAAGAGGAAAGACCAGATCTGAATGAAGTGGAGGAGAAACATCATCAGAAAGTTCATGATGTCACCGCTGGAGAGAAACCGTTGAGTTGCTCCAAAACTGAAAACAGTTGCTCACAAAGCAGCATCCAAATAACAGAAGAGAAAAAGCCCTTCTCCTGTTCTCAGTGTGGAAAGAGTTTCAAACATAAAAGAAGCCTTTGGAGTCACACGTTAATTCATGCTGGAGGAAATAATCCTCTCGCATGCTCTCAGTGTGGAAAGACTTTCACATGTAAAGGATACCTTGAAAAGCACATGTTAATTCATGCTGGAATAAAGCCTTTCACTTGCCCTCAGTGTGGAAAGACTTTTACATGTAAAGGATACTTTAAGACTCACATGCTAATTCATGCTGGAATAAAGCCTTTCACCTGCTCTCAGTGTGGAAAGAGTTTCACACTGAAATCACATCTTAAGGATCATTTGGTGACTCACTCTTCAGAAAAGCCGTTCACTTGCCCTCAGTGTGGAAAGACTTTTACACGTAAAGGAAACTTGAAGAAGCACATGTTAAATCATGCTGGAATAAAGCCTTTCACCTGCTCTCAGTGTGGAAACTCTTTCGTGTGTAAAGGAAGCCTGGAGAAGCACGTGTTAATTCATAATGAAATAAAGCCTTTCTCCTGTTCTCAGTGTGGAAAGAGTTTCAAACAGAAAGGACACCTTAAATATCATTTGTTAATTCACACTTCAGAAAAGCCCTTCACCTGCTCTCAGTGTGGAAACACTTTCAGATATAAAGGACACC
This sequence comes from Pimephales promelas, assembly GCF_016745375.1. The sequence goes on from NW_024121987.1 coordinate 14,825,354, forward strand.
TTAAAACTCACATGAGAATTCATGCTGGAATAAAGCCTTTCACCTGCTCTCAGTGTGAAAAGACTTTTATACGTAAAGAAAGCCTGAAGAAGCACATGCTAATTCATGATGGAATAAAGCCTTTCTCCTGCTCTCAGTGTGGCAAGAGTTTCAAACAGAAAGCACACCTTAATTATCATTTGTTAATTCACACTTCAGAAAAGCCGTTCACCTGTTCTCAGTGTGGAAAGACTTTTAAACGTAAAGAAAGACTAGAGAAACACATGTTAATTCATGCTGGAATAAAGCCTTTCACCTGTTCTTAGTGTGGAAAGAGCTTCACCTGTAAAGAAGCATTTAATATTCATGTGAGAATTCACTCATAAGAGATGCCTCATGCATGTCATCCATGTGAGAAGAGACTTAAATGGAACTGTGGCGTCATCTGCACGCTCTCACTCTATTGTATGGCAATTTAACTGATCACTGCTGTAAATTATTTGCATTGTCATCATTACTGAAGAACCACCAGAAGTGCATACCTAATAAAAAGACTGACCTCTGTCCTGTTTGTGGAAGGAAATTTCGAATGCCGCTTTTTCACTACACTATACCAGCTCGACTCGACTCGGCTCCCCTTTGTTTGGTTTTCCACTGTGTAAAAGTTGTACCTCTTCCTGCTTTCGGGTACTTTTTTTAGTACCACCTCCGGCGAGGTTCTGCGCGAGCTAAGGCGATACTAAAATGTGACGTGAAAACAATGCCGACTGCTGATTGGTCGGAGAGAATCGTCACCATTCACTGCGCCATCATTGCACACACCAGATGGAGTATCCAGAGTAACCCCGCCATTTTTAAATAGTTTGGCCAGAGATATTTTCTAAACTCACTACTATTATTATGGCAACTCGGAAGAATACGCCGTGGTCAAACGAGGAGGTGCAGACTTTCCTTTGTTTGGTTGCCGAAGAGAGGATCCAGCGAGAGCTTGACGGGGCGGCGAGGAACGAAATGCGTCGCTATAGCCACTTTCCGACCAAGTAGTTACAGGAACTTAGTTATATCAACTGTCCACTTCTAAACAGTTCTAAGAGCTACTCTCCCCCAAACTCGGTTTTGCTGCTTGCATTCGCACTGGCCAAGTGGCCATAGGAACTGGTAGGACGCAAGCATGGCGACGGTCTTTATAGCGTCATCACTAGACGTAGCGTTCCTAGACGTGTTCCTGGTTCCTGTTCTGCCTTGCCGGGACCTTGAAGGGTTAGTTCACCCAAAAATGAAAATTTTGTCAGTATTTACTCACCCTCATGTTGTTCCAACCCCGTAAGACCTTCGTTCATCTTCCGAACACAAATTAAGATATTAAGATATTAAGATCGCTCCTGCATACAGTCCATAGGCTTCTTGAGGGACTGCCTCTTGCTGTCCCCTAAAAGTCATTAAAGACATCGTTAAAATAGTCCAAGTGACTACAGGGGCTCAATCTTAAGTTTATCAAACGACGAGAACACTTTTGTGCGCAAAAAAACAACAAAAATAACGACTTTATTTCAACTGTTCAGTTCCTTCTCCATGAGCCTGTAGTCAGTTAACGTAGTGTGATTGCGTAGAGCTACGTCACACGTAGGCTCACTATTGGCCGACGCTGGTCATGTGTGTGTGATGCGTGTGATGCGTACAATAACAGAAGCTTGCGCTATTAAACTAGTAATCTGACTCGCGCAGAGGGAGAAATAAATGAATAGTTGAAATAAAGTCGTCATTTTTGTTGTTTTTTTGCGCACAAAAGTGTTCTCGTCGTTTGATAAACTTAAGATTGAGCCCCTGTAGTCACTTGGACTATTTTAACGATGTCTTTAATGACTTTTCGAGGACAGCAAGAGCCAGTCCCTCAAGAAGCCTATGGACTGTATGCAGGAGCGATCTTAATAACTTAAATATCTTAATTTGTGTTCCGAAGATGAACGAAGGTCTTATGGGGTTGGAAAAACATGAGGGTGAGTAAATACTGACAGAATTTTAATTTTTGGGTGAACTAACCCTTTAATAACGGAGAACGAACGGCAGCGTTTAAAGATTATGCTTGAGTTCTGTACAGAGACGCACAGAAGACGAAGGCTCCAACGTAATATGATATTAAGTAATATGATGGAAGAAGATATAAGAGCAGAGCGCAGGAGGCAAACAAAACGACGGGTAAGTTTAGCTATTATTAGCAATCAGCTGGTTGAATGCGTTATGTTTGTCTTAATCCTCGTTGTAATGTTTTGCAAAAACACAGTGTATGGCAGACAGCGCGCTACAAGTTTTGTGTTGACAGTGGGCATGACTTATAAGTTGAACCAATCAACGTAGACCTAGGGAAAGGGAACTAAAAAAGTCCTCGCTCTACACTAGGTACTGAAAGAGTTATAGGAACTACGGTCTGAGGAACTAAAAAAATTCCCCAATTTAGTCCGGTCGGAACACGAGAAAAAAAGGGTTATATGAACGTTAGGTTCTAGGAACTGCAAAAGTCCCTCCGATCGGAAAGTGGCTTATGACGACCGGGTACTATTTGTGGCGGTACTGTCTGCAATGGAAATTGGAACGAAAAGCGAGCCGAGCCAAGTCGAGCTGGTACTGGTAATGGATAAGCGCCATAAGGGTTTTCTCTTTTAAAAGGCACCAGAAAATACACGAGGGTGTGAAAAAACTTGTGTGTACTGGATCAGTGAGGATTTAATGGTATTCTTACCTGGTTTGGCTATCACCAGACCAAGCTCAATCTTTTAAGATTAAACATTAGTCTGGGAAAGGCTGCTTTGTGTTTTCTACTGCACAAGAGGCGTGATCAACGGGCAAAGTTCAAATTACTCTGTACGCAATTGGATAGTCCTTCAACCAATCAGACCAACGATCCGGGTGACGTACTTTGCGAAGCGAAAACTCCAGGCAGGAAACGTGTCAACAAATGTGTTGGTTTGTAGCATTGATCAGTGGTTTGCAGAAGCAGCAATGGCATAGAGCGAGTCTTGCAAGCTGTGCAATAAAAAAACATGAAGTGAGTGGTATTTACACCCACTCGAGCGATTTGTTTGCTAAACTAAAGAAGCCATCAAGCATCATCAAGAGGTTAAAAGGAAAGCTGCTTGCTGTCGCTTCTCTATCATGGGCCAGGTGGAAAAGCCAGTTTGTGATCCGCAGACTTGTAACGGAACGGATAGAAAAATGGACAAGTTTCCAGCCTGAGCTTCAGGGCGAAGTCAAATCGCCGGCAGATTGTGGTGGGTCTGATTATTTCACCAACAGTAATTCTGGATTGCCTCCACCAAACATGTAAATAGGAAATACAGGGTGTCCGCGCGGTAGTAAAAAGAATCTACCAAAATTAAGGCCCTTGAAAGCTAGTCTCGCGTAGCCAGACCTTCAGACTGACGGCTGAAGGTCTGGAATTCATAGCAGCTTTCTTTGGCCAAAGCTCGCCCATAAGGCCGTTTGACCGACATGTCAAACAACCAATTACAGTTCGTTTCGGTCAGCGTCACGTTTCGGGGCGTGGAAATGTCCCCACAACAACAGACCGGCGTGCAACAAGTCAGTCAGTCAGCAATCACTGGAGGCGCTCGTTAACAACGCTCCGCGTTATTAAATTCACCCACGAACTCGCGCTCATGTCCATCTTATGTCCATCTTGAGTCCATCTTGAATACTCACATGAGTCAGGCTGCGAATGTAAGTTACGTCCTCGCCCCAGCGCGCTCACGCCTAGTAAATAAACGCCTCACCTCCGGCGCCGCGCACTGGCTACATTCCCTTTAGCACATCTAATGGATGCATAACGCTGCGATGTCAGCGTCTGTTGTTTCATGTTTGCCCACAAACGCGGCTGATATCCCCTTCGCAATTAAGTACTTCACTTGATCTTCCATAATAGATAGGAGGGGACAACTACGTTTAGCTGATCTTGATAAATGCTCATTGTCACTCATATAAACACAACAGTTTTTCTCCGCAATCACACGTCTGCGCTTTGTTTCCCGGCGGACCGAAAATAAACGCGACACTGACGCCCCCCGGAAATCCGATAAAATTCAACCAATCAGATGACGACTTCGACATTCCTGAAGTGTTTCCAGTTAAGTGTACCATATGCATCAGACGTTTAGCCAACATTCCGTGGGCGTGATGTCTGAGGCTGAGACTACTTGAAAGCTAGGAAAAGGTAACAAACGCAATTTGACTTGGTAGTAAATTTTTCATCACCGCCTCAATATGTGAGTTTCCATTTTTTCCAAAAACATAAAGCTGTCTATGAAGTAAACGTGTCTTATTAGTGGAATATTAAGCGCAATATAGTAACACATTATGTAGCTGTGATGCGCGAGCACTGGAAACGCGTGTAGTCATTTAATGCAATACTTTAAAAGCCTTTTTCAAAATATTGGCTACTTAGGTAGGTTTCTAAAAATGTTAATTTGTAGGACATTGAATTTTTGATAGTAATATATTAATTAAAATTAAAAACAAATATGAACTAACATTAACAATGGACAAAATCCCACTCTGACCCCCGAAGGCCACTGTGTAGGCTAATTCAAACCCAGATGGGTGAAGCATTGAAATAATACTATAATGCATATAAAAAATTAAGAATCTAATCAAATTAATTGAATCGCATCGAATTTGGATGTGAATCGCATCGAATTGAATTGTTCTGAATTTGCACAAATCGTTCTTGAATCGAATCGAAAACCTATAAATCGTGAATCGAATCGATTCACTGTCTACCCAAAGATTCACAGCCCTACTTTTATAAGTAATCGAAAACAACAATTAGGGAACGTTCAGTGATTTTTTTAAAGAAATAATTGACAACTGGAATAAATTCTCTTGTTTTTCTAATCCTCTTTCATGTAGGCTATTGATGCAACTCGAATCCCATACGATTGTAATCCATATTAAGTCCCTTTCTCTTCTTTGTGCAAATCTCTTTTTAAAGGGAAAATGCAATATACCTTCTATACGAGCTAAATAATTTCTTCCCCATATTTTTCCTCTCCTCTCGACGCTTCATACTCCAGTCCAGTCGGTGGCGGTAAGACACATGCGTTTGTTTGCCGACCACCACCTCAGAGGAAGAAGATTAGTTTTCGGCAAGATCTCTGCTGTTTTGTCGCGTTACTGGCCTAAAACAAACTGTTAGAAATTTACTTTTAGTGTATAGAAAGATGCATTTTAAATCAGTTCAATAAAAGCCTGTAATTTCCCCATCCTACGTGACTTGAATCAAGCAGGAATATCTGAAGGAGTATCAACTGAACTGAGATCTGCTGCTGTGAAGATGGTGTTTGTTAAAGAGGAGAGTGAGGAGGACATGAGTGAACCAGAACCCTGGAGAATAAAACACGAGGAACAAGGTTGGTGTGTTTTCTTCATTAATCTCTAATGACTGTTGTGGTACATTAAGCTAACAAGCTTTTAAACAAGGTGCACATCATGGATCCTTTAAAAGTATTGAATTCCTTAATTTAAGAACAAGCCGCTAATAAGTTCAAGATCTGGACTCCGTATGTTCTTAAGTTTGTGCTCTAGCTGTGGGAGTGCAGAGAGTGTAATGTATTATATAACTTGTACTCTCAGAAACACGGTTGCTGCCTCAAAGGGCTCAAGGACCTCAGCACCTCAATCTGTTTCACTGTTCAGGCTTAAGATTAGGGCTGAAACGATTAGTCGACATTTTACAATAAAAAAATTGTCGGCAAATATCTTTGTTGTCGAATAGTCGTTTGATCTCACTTGACCTAATGTAAGGGCATGCAATATCACGATTTGACCGCTACGGCGCTTTGGCGCTAGAGTGTAATGCAGCCACAAATGCTATTGTGGAAAAAGAAAAAAATAGCGCGAATTATGACGGAGTGCAAACAAATCCGAACTAGCAAGGTTTGGGAAAGTTTTACAAAAATTAAAACCAACAATGCTGTCTTACAATACATACAAGGCGGAACTTGCTTTTCACGAGACCACAACATGCTTGTTGGAGCACTTAAAGGGGTAACATCCCGGCTAAAGAGGAGCCGGTGAGAATTAAGTGTTTCTAACTACTGGTAACGTAAATCTCTTTACTAGATAATGCAATACTACTAATAATATAAATGAAATTATCAATAATAATATAAATACAGTAATGTGGTGATTTATTTAGCATCGAAAAAGCTTGATCGAGCTTAGGAGTCAGGGCGGTTCTTATTATTGTAACACTATTAGGTATTATAGTCTTATCATTTGCCTGTATTTTGTTCCATAATCATGAAGATGAAGAACAATACAGCGGTTTTAGTTTATGGATTTGTGTGAACAGGGATTGTTTTGACAACGTTCTCAAATGTCCACATTTTTTTTAAATGTGAAGGGAAAACATTTAAATATTCAGTCCATCGTTGTCGTGTAAACACATACCCTAATTTACTTTTATTTTCCAACTGTCCCAATTGATTTTCATCATTTTAATGTTTTTCTTTTTAGGCCTGATGAAAGTGAAAGAGGAAAGACCTGAAGATCTGAATGAAGTGGAGGAGAGACATCACCAGAAAGTTCATGATGTCACCACTGGAGAGAAGCCATTGAGTTGCTCCAAAACTGAAAACAGTTGCTCACAAAGCAGCATCCAAATAACAGAAGTCAAAAAGCCTTTCACCTGTTCTCAGTGTGGAAAGACTTTCAAACATAAAAGAAGCCTTTTGAATCACATGTTAATTCATGCTGGAGGAAATAATCCTTTCACATGCTCTCAGTGTGGAAAGACTTTCACATGTAAAGAAAGTCTGAAGAGGCACATGTTAATTCATGATGGAATAAAGCCTTTCACCTGCTCTCAGTGTGGCAAGAGTTTCACACATAAATCACATCTTAAGGATCATCTGGTAACTCACACTTCAGAAAAGCCTTTCACTTGCCCTCAGTGTGGAAAGACTTTTACACGTAAAGGATACTTTAAGACTCACATGTTAAGTCATGCTGGAATCAAGCCTTTCACTTGCTCTCAGTGTGGAAGTAATTTCAATTGTAAAGGAAACCTGAAGAATCACATGTTAATTCATGCTGGAATCAAGCCTTTCACCTGCTCTCAGTGTGGATGCAGTTTCAGATGTAAAAAAAGTCTGAAGAAGCACATGTTAGTTCATAATGAAATAAAGCCTTTCACCTGCTCTCAGTGTGGAAAGAGTTTCACACAGAAAGGACACCTTAATTATCATTTGGTGACTCACACTTCAGAAAAGCCTTTCACTTGCCCTCAGTGTGGAAAGACTTTTCTACGTAAAGAAAGCCTGAAGAAGCACATGCTAATTCATGCTGGAATAAAGCCTTTCACCTGCTCTCAGTGTGGCAAGAGTTTCACACAGACATCACACCTTAATGCTCATCTGGTAACTCACACTTCAGAAAAGCCTTTCACTTGCCCTCAGTGTGGAAAGACTTTTACACGTAAAGGATACTTTAAGAATCACATGTTAAATCATGCTGGAATCAAGCCTTTCACCTGTTCTCACTGTGGAAACTCTTTCATACGTAAAGAAAGCCTGAAGAGGCACATGTTAATTCATGCTGGAATCAAGCCTTTCACCTGTTCTCACTGTGGAAACTCTTTCGTACGTAAAGAAAGCCTGAAGAGGCACATGTTAATTCATGCTGGAATAAAGCTTTTCACCTGCTCTCAGTGTGGCAAGAGTTTCAAACAGAAAGGAAACCTTAATTATCATGTGCTTATTCACACTTCAGAAAAGCCGTTCACCTGCTCTCAGTGTGGAAAGACTTTTATACGTAAAGAAAGCCTGAAGAAGCACATGTTAGTTCATGCTGGAATAAAGCCTTTCACCTGCTCTCAGTGTGGAAAGAGTTTCACCTGTAAAAAAGCATTTAATATTCATGTGAGAATTCACTCTTAAGAGATGCCTTATGCATGTCATTCGTGTGAGAAGAGACTTAAATGGAACTGTGATGTCATCTGCACGCTCTCACTCAATTGTAATTTAACTGATCACTGCTGTAAAATACTTACATTGTCATCATTACTGAAGAACCACCAGAAGTGCATACCTAATAAAAAGACTGACCTCTGTCCTGTTTGTGGAAGGAAATTTCTAATGCCGCTTTTCCACTACACAGTACCAGCTCGACTCGACTCGGCTCCCCATTGTTTGGTTTTCCACTGTGTAAAAGTTGTAACTGTACCTGCTTTCGGGAACTTTTTTCAGTACCACCTCCAGCAATGTTCTGCGTGAGCTGAGTTGATACTAAAATGTGACGTGAAAACAATGCCGACTGCTGATTGGTCAGAGAGAATCGTGCGTCATTGCACGCGCCAGATGGCGTATCCAGAGTAACCCCGCCATTTTTAAATAGTTTGGCCAGAGATATTTTCTAAACTTGCTACTATTATTATGGCAACTCTGAAGAATACGCCGTGGTCAAACGAGGAGGTGCAGACTTTCCTTTGGTTGCCGAAGTGAGGATCCAGCGAGAGCTTGACGGGGCAGCAAGGAACGAAAGGCGTCGCTATGACGACCGGGTACTATTTGTGGCGGTACTGTCTGCAATGGAAAACGGAGCGAAAAGTGAGCCGAGTCGAGCTGGTACTGGTAATGGATAAGCGCCATAAGGGTTTTCTCTTTTAAAAGGCACCAGAAAATACACGAGGGTGTGAAAAACTTGTGTGTACTGGATCAGTAAGGATTTAATGGTATTCTTACCTAGTTTGGCTATCACCAGACCAAGCTCAATCTTTTAAGATTAAACATTAGTCTGGGAAAGGCTGCTTTGTGTTTTCTACTGCACAAGAGGCGTGATCAACGGGCATAGTTCAAATTACTCTGTACGCAATTGGATAGTCCTTCAACCAATCAGACCAACGATCCGGGTGACGTACTTTGCGACGCGAAAACTCCAGGCAGGAAACGTGTCAACAAATGTGTTGGTTTGTAGCATTGATCAGTGGTTTGCAGAAGCAGCAATGGCATAGAGCGAGTCTTGTAAGCTGTGCCATAAAAAAACATGAAAGTGAGTGGTATTTACACCCACTCGAGCGATTTGTTTGCTAAACTAAAGAAGCCATTATGCATCGTCAAGAGGTTAAAAACCACAATACCTAAGATTTAGATTCCGCTAGAGGGCGCTGCATTCAAAATAACAACAACGGCTTTGCTTGATGACGACGTGGAGGAACGTGGAATGATGGGAATTGTTGTTTTCAACTCCACCGTGGATAAATCAGTCAGACAGGAATCGAAAATTAGTTATCATGGATGAGGTAAAGTTCGATTTCTATAAATGTTGCGTTTAATGACATGCTTGTTTTTCATTAAACTGAAATAACCGCAAGAGAAGTAAATTAGTTATCACAGATGTTACTGTACGAGTCACTGGCCGAAGCTATGGTGGAGAGGGTTTGAAGGGGCATTCCAGGTCTCTGCAAGGAATTAACGTGGCTGCTCCTCCTTTTTGGTAACTTTATAAAAATAAAAAAAATCTATTTAATGTACATTTGACACATCTTTTCATGTCGTGTAAGAATTCAACCACAGCTACAGTTTCACAAAATTAACGTTAAGGTGGTCGCACACTGGACGAGAAGCTCAGCGCCGCGTCGCGCCACATCTTTAAAATTCAAACACATTATTCTCTATAAGTGTACACATACCGGCGGCGCCATTCGGCGTCTGTCCGCGGCGCCCAGCAACAACGCCTCAGGACCGTGTTCAAAATCCTGCTGCGCCACAGAGCACCATTTACATAGTTTTATATAAAATTGTAATTATTTTTGTCTCAAATTGTTGCTAATGGATCCTGACTTCGCCCTGCTGCAATATGCATTTAGTTTTGCATTAATTTACAGTCATGCTGCTTGAATGACAATTAGTGATGTTATTAGATTTTTCAGGTGAGATTCTTAATTCATTCAGTTAACGGATGCTCTGAGGTAAAATTTTCAGACTGCAGACTCAGCAACGATTGTATTTAATTGTACAGTACAATCATAACATGGAACAGACATTATCTTCCTTTCATGTCATTAAACATAACAATATTGCTGGCCATACACTGATGAGAAAGTGCGCGTCCGGTGTTCGATAACGTTACTGTGGAGTTGTCCTATAGGCCTACGTGGCACGGCGCTTCTCGTCCGGTGTGCGATACCTGGAGTTGTAACGGGATTTGGTTGACCCGTTCGTTGACGTTTGCATTTATGAGACTTGTCTTTGTCGACAGAACCAGGTGCAATCACTAAAGAATAATTGTGCCCCATTCCATAACAAATGCGCCAAACAAGCTGACGTTTGTTGCTTGATAGACGCTAACGCACAACTACAACTTCCACATTTGTCCAGGACTACACGCAATACGAGCGGACACCGAGGTAATGCGGATATGACGCGATTGACTGGCGACTCCCTGCTCACACGCCCCGTTTCCTTGGTTAAAATCTCCATTTTCTCACGATTTAAACATTGTTTGAAACATTTGGAATATTGTAAGTTATTATCTTAACTAAATATATAACACTGGCCTTGTGATTTTGGGATATTTTAATGCAAAAATCTTAGGTATTCCACCTTTAAAGGACAAGTTTGGTATTTTACAATTAAAGCCCTGTTTTAAGATCGTTTCTGATGAAATAGAATGGTTAGGATTGTTTTTTAGACATCTTAGTTTGCCCTCCTTCCTACATGATTCGGCAAAAGTGTAACTTATCAGCTGGCTCTGACGGTCGCAAAGAAGATGGGACGTAATGAAAAGTCGTAATGAAATTGACAACTCGTTTTTCTAATCCTCTTTCATGTAGGCTCCCAGATAGCAAACTGACATTGAATCAACGTGGAAATATGACATCGAAACAACGTTGATCTGACATTGTTTTGCTCATCGAATTAACGTTGAACCAACGTCAGACGCGTCATTCTTTCAAAACTAACGGAAAATCAACTTGAAATCAACGCGTTGTTTCAACGTTATGAAAGCAAACCAATTTTTGATTTTCATTTAGCTTTGAAGAATGCCGCGTCTGACGTTGGTTCAACGTTAATTCGATGAGCAAAATCAACGTTGTTTCAATGTCATGAGAGACGTCGTTTCCACGTTGATTCAATGGGCTCTATGCACGGCGGTATTTCCGGTGAAGCATTAGGGATGCTTGATAACTTTCCGCCGATCGTAGAGAGTCCAATGCAATACCGAGAATTTATATTGAATTTTATACTCCATGGTTATACTAACGAAACGTTAGTCACAAAAACAGATAAAACAGACACCCCTCGTTGTGTTTATGCTTCTTTTTAAAATTATATTAAATAAATATGACTATATATAAAATTACATCTAAACATATGTACGTTTCATTTCAAAGACTGGAGGACAGTACATTTTGAAGACTCTGCCATAATCCCGTTTTCCTCGGTTTTCCTCCGCTTTAATCTACACAACCGGAAATGGACGAGCATCCATGCGTCAAATGCGGAATTTATGCGTGCATATAGCCCATAGGCTTGTTTGAGATGAGCAAATTCTGCGCAGAATCGATCACCGGTGATCAGCGCGAGATGCATGCCGGTTAGAAATGTGTCCGAGAACGGTCCGCCTGGCTCTGATATCATGCCGACGTATGTAAAAAAAAACTCTCGCAAGCGCAAGGCGGAAGGGTCGGATTCTGCAGTCGCGCGCACTTGCTCTCCACCGACTGCGCTGATCAAAAGCATGATGGGAAACGACTTGCTGACGACACAGCTTAATGCTCATTGGTTTAAACAACATGATGAAGGTAAATTCCATAATTCATTAAGCTAAATTCTCCAAATGAAGGCCATGTTTTTTTTTTTTTTTTCAAATTGAAACTGATATATATTGTGAATCTCTTAAACGGGTTAAAAATAAGAAAGCTATGTTGTGGAAATTTTAATCTCACATATATTAATCTTTATTATGTTCACTTTCTATATGTAACCACAGAGGAATGTCTTATGGGATGGGGGAAGATTTGTTCTCCCTTATCAGGAGTGGAGCTAGGCACCAGAGGACCGGCCGGGTCAGGGGTCATCTTAGACTGGGAGGGGTTGAGGGGGTTAGTAAATCTAACCTGGCATCATGAATCCTATACTTTGTGGAAATTTACAGAGAAGGTTTGGCTTGCAGTAAATAACCTTGGGGAGGGCTATTTAGTCTTCACCCCGGCCTGTGTTCTGGGCGTCACTCCACTTCGCAGTAATCTGTGTTGGTGACTGAGCCTTATTGTTCTTGCAAGAATAATAAACCTTTTCCTTTATTAATTTGACTCAGAGTGTCTCTTACGAAGTGATGTCTGTTTATTGAATTTTTGCCTTAACAATTGGTGTCAGAAGAATGGGATTCCTTGGAAGTGCCTTCTGGACCTGAGAGCGGACGGTGTTTGGCCACCTGGACTGAGCAGTTCCAGCTCTACCTCGTAAGCTTGAGAGAGAGGGGCCGACCGCTATCAGGCCCAGGAGAGGCTCCACTGGAATCAAAAAGAACCCGAGGCACAGAGAAAAGACATCCTGGTAAGACACAGCTAAATTCATTTTATATTGGGTATATAATTGAGAGGAACTGTACTGGCTGGGGTCTATTTCGGTGGTTGCGAATAAGAGAGTAGTCCAAGATTAATTGAGACCTGTTGTCAGGTCAAGAAATTTCATATGGACACTGAGTTTTCGTAAATCTGAAATTAATTGACATTTGTCAGGTCAGAGATTTCGCCCAGATTACGGTCCGAGATCACTTGAGAGCTGAAAGCAGGTCAAGAGATTTCAGGTGGACTCTAATCTGTGGGGTAATTGAAGATCTGCAGCGGGGTCAAAAGATTTTCAGTAGATAAAGCGCTGGTAGTGCACCTTGACCGATCTTGGGTTAAGAGATCGGATCTGTTGGAGACGTCCGACAGATTATTAGACGCGTCGAAGGAAAATCCACGGGGGAAATAGAAACAGCCAGTATGGGGAAATCTCAGAGCAAGCTTGACAGATATGGCTTGACCGGTGTTTTGCCAAATGAGAAAACATTATGGGCAGAAATGTGTGGATATAGAAAAAATTGATAAAGTATCATGATTTTCCCAGTGAGGGAACACTGAGCGCTACCAGACTAAAGTACTGAAGGAATCAGTGGAACAGGGCAGCGAAAAGCAAACAGGCTGTTGTGGCTGCGTTCATCATGAATGTAAAAATGTAAACAGACAGTGGACATTTGGCTTGAGGAAGCTGGTAGAGAGAAAAGAAAATTCTGAAAGAATTCATGGAACTATTTATGAGCGACTGTTAAGTCAGGTTAAGTTGAACTTATATGAAAATAAGTTTCAGATAAAACAATAAGGCATTGAGTATGATTAACAGTTATATAAAGATAAGGAATGTTTCATTAAGCAGAATGGGGAACAAATTTATATTTTAGTGGTAAAATAATGATTGAAATTATGTTTAATTTTGGTTTGACAACCATTGTTTAAACCTAAAGGGTCCAGCTATGCTGGGAGTACAGTCAAGAAACTTTGTGAAAACAACTTAGAATATTTTGAGCATTTCGATGCAGCTTATGAAAATTAATGGTCTGTCAATAATAATGAAGAAGATTATGATTGGGCTATTGTGATTAAATCCGCCACTGGTGGACTGTAAAAGAATACAGATAACTGCTTATCAGTGGCTCTGTGTGCATTCCTAAATGGGTCACACACTGCTTCAAGTGTGTGCAGTAAGTTGGAGCGGATAGAGAGTGTTTTAATTGTGGTCAGGAGGATCATTTAACACGTAACTGTAAATGCCCACAGAGAATGTGTTTTAAAATGTGATAACAGACAACACATTTCTGGTATTAATGTGGGTTTGGAAGTAGATCCGTGTTTAAATGACGACATTACAATTTTTTGTCTGAGAGATAAAAACAAGGTCAAAAGATTGAAGTTTTAAAGTGAATACTTTTAAAGAAAGGATCTATGATAGTAATTTTTAAAAGTGAATTGATAGGCCTACAATTTGATGTAAAATGAATGACTCCAACAAATGTGAGTTGCAAAATATATCAAAGTAACTAAAAGGATGATTGTGTTTTAATTAAACATTTTAAAAAGGTTTTAGATGATATAGAGAGAATAATCGCACAGATGATTTACAATAACTGTAAAAGTATCACAAGCAGAGAGTGCTTGCCTCGTCAAAGTTAGTGTGAATCCTAATTGGAGATTGATAAACTCCAAGAGAAAACCTAAGTCAAATATTAAACAATGGTTGAGAACTTGACGATTAAAATTGAGATTGAGAAATAAGAAACGTTATTGAGAACTAGAATAATTATTTTTATTTAAGAACAAATAAGCAGAAGCAGTACTTTATGAGCAGTTGTTGAATGCTGATTAAACAAACAACTTGAGAAGTTGACCATGAAAGAACTAGAAGCCGATGTTTAGCTTTCAAAAAGATAAGTTTGTTTTGGGCTGTAATGAAACAGTTTGCTTATCTGAATCTGATGTGTACTGTGGCTGAAAACTGCCAGTGCAACAGAGACTCAATCTGAGAGGAAATTAGTAATGCCTAAATTCCCTGATGTGGGCAAAAGACAAATGTAAATAATGTTTATTTGAAACCGTATGTAATTTCTGGCAAAGATGCCTTAAGTTGGAATAGAGTTAAACGATGGGATAAAGTTTGATGTTAGAAGTTTATGAGCGCAGTACCAGTACTGAATCCCTCACAGTCTCTCTCTCATTCAATGTCAGCTAAAGATGTTATCTGAGCCTGTGTCATTAGTGATAATAAGCTATTTGTATTAAAACACAGTGTTTCAGTTGAAGATCATAGACACAGAGATGTTAAAAGAAATCATTGCCATTCAGAGGCAATTTGTATTTTAAATGTTTTAAAAGCAAAACTGAAGGACTTTCAAGAAGTCATTAAAATAATAATAGACGAAACTAGATAGATCTTTGACTAGGTTGTTTGTGAACCAATAACTTATTTGTCTGAAAATCTTAGTCCCCACCATGAAACGGGGGCGGGGCCGATGGCTCCGCCTACAGATGAAGTGCACTGAATGTACGGTTTTGATCTAAATCCACTGAGTAGCTAGTTGCTGCTTTTAAGATGGTTAATGGATTTAAGTTATTGAATACTGTTGTGATTAACCTGTCTCCCTGTGTTACAACTATTAGGCAATCCGAATGGCCCTGGTGACTCTTGAATATTTTTCCTAAGCTCCAGAAACAACAGATTTTGTTGAAGAAAACGGTTTTGAGAAAATGGCGGTTACCATGTGTGCACGAGTGGTCATCTCGATGACGGGTAAGACCTTCTTTGGCCAAATAGGAGGCAACCTAAGGCAGGGGGATCACGCAGACACTGGGCATCTCCTGATGGAGGTGTTTATGTGAGGTTGGGTATGAGAGTGGACGGGTGTCTGCGAGGCCAACAGCATCCTGTATCGTTAGGGGGGATGGAGCTGTGAGGAGTCACGGCAGTCTGCCCCAGGAACGTAAGTCCCTCTATCCCACTCACCAGAAACCGCATTCACTGCATGGCTTGTTTCTCATTGTGACAAGCTCTATGTATGCCAGGGGACCACACCCTGATGGAGATTATAGATAAAGAGCTAACAGGAAGTGGGCTTTCGGGGTTCAGTCAGGGCCATGAAGTGATTCCCATTTGTTGTTGTGGAGACAGTAACAAAACCTTTGGATGTCGGTTACCTTATGGGCAAGGAAAATTATAGTGTAGATTTAGAATATGTCTAACATAATTTTGACTCCTGAAGGTCGTTAGACATGGTGGTGACTAAAGATGAAGACAGCTTTTGTAGATTTAAGAAGAGTCTAGATAACAAAGGTGAATGGTCAAAGGATATTGTAATGAGTTTAAATGTTGTCTAAGTTACAGTCTTAGGAGGCTGTTGAAAAGATTATTTTGTTATAGTGAGAGAGACTTGAGTGGAGGAAGGGATGGAAACTGTGTCTGTCTTTCTGTTATTGGCCTGCTAAAGCAAAATAATGATAATGAACCAAAACAACCAGCTGACCTTGTTAAATTCGAATGAATAATGAACAGACATGCTTTGAAAGATGGTTTAGAAACCATGTGAAATTAGGTAAAGGTTACAAGAAAATGTAAAGTTTAAAATCTTATTCGAAAGATTTGAATATGAAAATATGCAGTTCATAGTCAGGTATGAGTGTGTGTGTGTGTGTGTGTGTGTGTGTGTGTGTGTTTAATAGTGAAAGCATTTTATGCTTTTGTGAGTTTTATCATCACAGATGGGCCAAGGCAAATGACAAACTTTAAAGGAAAATTCTGACGAGCTTTAAGTTGATTGTTCATCAAGCTCTGTCTAGTAGTAATAGTTTTGTCATTCATGATGTAGTAAATTGGAATTGTGAATTTGTTGACGGACGTCTGTCAGGGGTTGAGATCACCGAAAGGGGTGTAGATTTGACGGCAACAACAAAGAAAAATGGCTAAGTTAATATCGAATTATTAAGAGAGTCCTTAACAATTATGAACTGAACTGACATGTTTGACTGACATAGACTAAGTCTGTACAGCACGACCTGACCTGATAGAAACAATTGATGACTTTGGAAATGTTTGTAGATAACTGACTTGAGAGACCAAACAACAGGCCTGAAAAGCAGGATTCGCTGTGAGACTCAGGGCCGTTGCCCTTAAAAAAAACTTCGATAAGAAGGTGAGATTGGGCCTTTAAGTAATATTTTTGTTTCAGAGGCAGAGAAAGATGTCTGGGCTAAAATTGGTTGAAGGATGATGTTTGGGTTAGTGTTGATTGGAGAATTAGATTAATTTGAATTGATGCATGAGCTGGGTCATGCATCAAAAGGGGGATGGTAACAATTGCCAAATATGGGTTTGCACACGCTGATAACACAGTTGCAAGGACTGTTTCAACAGGAGACGCCAGGGCAGAGGCAGCAGCGAAGCCATGGCAGCACAGCGGACAAAAGAAACTACGTGTACTTTACTCTCTGAAAATAACCTCGCCATTTCTTTTTCTCTACAGATCATGCAGACTTTTAAGACATGAGCAGAATGTGTCTAATAAAATAATGGCTAGGGATGAATTTGGCTAACTACCCTGGCCTGGGTTATTAGTGTGACGGAACGGTGTCACACCTGCGCAGCGCATAACTAAGATTTTCCTTTTACAGAATCTCAGGATGGATTGCAGCAAACAGAACTGATTCTGTTTCAAATGTATAAACGTTATGTTGAGGACATGAGTTGAATGTTTCCCAGAGGAAAAAAGGACTCTGAATGATATTAAGATCCAGTGATAATGTTTCAGGTTATTGATTCCACAGGTCACATTAAAAGGGGAAGACCGGCCAGACAAGCAGATGAGTTAATAGATGTTGTCACTAACAAGAATAGTTAAGGTCTCTGTTCGCAGGTGAAAGCAGGCAAGAAATGGTTCACTCCAGTGGGGGTGCGGTCGTGAATTAAGGGAAACCTTGAAAGGATCAGAGAATGTGACAACTGGGTCCAAGCCTCTCACCTTAAGACAACACCAGCAGGCCTCAACCATCCAATAGAGCATAAAGTGAGGGGTCAAAGGCTAGTGCTAGTAACAGCCTCCCTCCCGACGTGGGAAGACCATTGCGACGGCACGCAAAGTGTCACCCTGGTGAACATGGAACGTCCATGGGGCGAACGAGATGATCAACACACCTGGAGGAACCACCTGCTAACTGATGGTTTAAGTTAACAGGAGAATTTGTTTCTGTGATGATTTTGATGATTTTGGTTGAATCAAACTAAGTATTGATTTGATTGGTGCAAATATAGGAAATGTATTGATCGATGTGTCTGTACTAGAAATATTAGAGTTAATTTTGAACAACTAATTTGGTTACAAGAAAGGATAAAATTATAAGTCTTGTCTGGTAAGATTTGTTAAACGGCATTCAATAGGGCTTACTAAATTGAATTAGAAGTCTTGTTTTAACATTGCAGACTATAACAACATAACTGGTGGATTGAACACATGAGACAGGCGGTAAAGGAGCCTGAACATGCTAATGGGGCATGGGTTGGGTGGTTCATGTCTATGTGGGGAGGATGGGTGTACTGGATAATCCAGACGGTACTGCCAATTGTAGCGATATAGGACTGCTGCATTTTGGTGTATTTTAATATCATATTGGAACAATTATGGGGTTTTGTTGGTTGTTTTTCTTGCTAATCTATAACCTATTTCTTATATATTTGGAGTGACTGAGGGTCTGATTTTTATCAGGAGTGCAATAACAGTGATTATTCATTTAGCCCGGCTTCAAATAAAATGCTTTACTTGCTTGCTAGACAATTAATGGAGCTTTACTCCGCAAAAACAGCTTTAAGCTTTCTTCTTTAACAAATACTATTTTTTTCCCACCAGATGTTTAAGCAGAGTGATCATTTATGCGAAAATCAATTGAAGGGTATAAATGTGATGTTGGGCTTAAAATTTGTCTTTGTTTATTATTATGATTATGGGTAACCTAATGATAAACAGGGGGAATTGTTGTGGAAATTTTAATCTCACATATATTAATCTTTATTATGTTCACTTTCTATATGTAACCACAGAGGAATGTCTTATGGGATGGGGGAAGATTTGTTCTCCCTTATCAGGAGTGGAGCTAGGCACCAGAGGACCGGCCGGGTCAGGGGTCATCTTAGACTGGGAGGGGTTGAGGGGGTTAGTAAATCTAACCTGGCATCATGAATCCTATACTTTGTGGAAATTTACAGAGAAGGTTTGGCTTGCAGTAAATAACCTTGGGGAGGGCTATTTAGTCTTCACCCCGGCCTGTGTTCTGGGCGTCACTCCACTTCGCAGTAATCTGTGTTGGTGACTGAGCCTTATTGTTCTTGCAAGAATAATAAACCTTTTCCTTTATTAATTTGACTCAGAGTGTCTCTTACGAAGTGATGTCTGTTTATTGAATTTTTGCCTTAACAGCTATCCACAAGTTTCCGAGGGGCGCTCCTCCTGTAAAAAATAAAGTGGGTGAAACTTCCGGTGACGCGGCGGAAGTAGCATTCCAATGGTATTTTGTGTGTTAGTTAGCGAAGAGGAAATTTTACTATTTAAAGACGCAAATCTTTATGAGAGATGTCGTTACGGAGCTCAGAGACAACATGTGCTGTTCGCGGTTGTATGTATAACCGGACTAAACTAATTTAGTGGCTTAAACGGGATTGTTTTGAACACAAGCTGAAAACGAAATCAGAGTGATCCTCCCAGAGCCCGTCTCTGATCCTGCCAACGACCGTAGTTTCCATCAACTCCCAAAAGACGACGAATCTTCCTGTGTACATTTGTTTAAATTCTTAATGTTCTATAAACTCTATCAGCTTGTGATTGGCTGTTCTCTACTGATGTTACACCTAAACTCATGATCAAAGCCTGTGTTGACAGAATATGTGCCAGTTAATGTATTCAAGCAGCACATTCATTTTGAATAAACTCCAAACCACAATGACTAAGTGTATATTTTTTATTTGAATTGTTTGTCAGCTCGCACAACTGTCTGTCACCATGCCTTGATGAGTATTGATTATTAATAATGTTATTATAATACTCCCAATCAACTACTGCGGAGGGTAAAGGTACTGTTATTTCACCCTTTTGAATTTCGTTGAGGTTGTGTTCCCACATTGTTATCTAGTTTGGATCGCTATAACTTGAATGACTGTCAACTGTTGAATGAACGAGTGTCAAGCATGTCAAGTTGCGCTTTGTTTACTTCCAACCGGAAGTCGCGCCCACTTTTGACGCAAGGCCTCAGGGCGTAGGAAACTTGTGGATAGTCAGTAACTCAAATATACTAGGCCTACTCTAAAATGTTCAAGTGAAAAATAGCTCTCATTTTATAGATGATGAAGTTTGTAAGTCTGTCTATTTAAGCTAAGCTTATTTTGATTGATTTATTTATTTTATTATTAATTTTATTCTGATGTTTTATTTGTCGCTGTATAATAGGCCTATTTGTTTCACGAATTGTGGTGCTTGTCGGTAGGCTATGTTTGTAACTTGCATTCTAATAAAAAAGTTAAATAAATAAAAATAAAAGAACAACAGATGAATTGTTCTCTTTTAAAACGTTTGATTTTAAAACTGATATGTTTTATGTGTATACATATGGGTGAATAAACTCTCTGACAGTGCCATATGGGTTATATTTCATTTTTGTTAAAACAATAAACACGTATTAAAGAAAAAAAAGATTGATAAACACATATTTAACAAGTACTTTGGGTGTCTTGCTCATTATATTTATTTTTATATAAAAGCAACAGAACTTAAATCACATCCAGTTTATTAGCAACACGTGCACGAGCGTGAATCCCGTTAATCCCGCGATATCCGCCTTAATCTCACCGGTGTCTGATTTACTGCGAGAACCGAGATCTGTCCGGCTTTATTGCGCTTTTTTCACTCCTCCCCTCACTGCAGCCGCCTACTCTCGACTACATTGCAGGCGAGGCGAGGCGCATCTCAAACAAGCCTTATATGTCAGTTTGCTGTCTGGGCTATTGATACAACTCGAATCCCATACGGTTGTAATACATTTTAAGTCCCTTTCTCTTCTTTGTGCAAATCTATTTTTAAAGAGAAAATGCAATATAGCTTCTATACGAGCTAAATAATTTCTTCCCCATATTTTTCCTCTCCTCTCGACGCTTCATACTCCAGTCCAGTCGGTGGCGGTAAGACACACGCGTTTGTTTGCCGACCACTACCTCAGAGGAAGAAGATTAGTTTTCGGCAAGATCTCTGCTGTTTTGTCGCGTTGCTGGCCTAATACAAACTGCTAGAAATTTACTCTTAGTGTATAGAAAGATACATTTTAAATCAGTTCAATAAATACCTGTAATATTCCCATCCTCATATACGTGACTAAGTTCTGAATCAAGCAGGAATATCCGGAGGAGTATCAACTGAACTGAGATCTGCTGCTGTGAAGATGGTGTTTGTTAAAGAGGAGAGTGAAGAGGACATGAGTGAACCAGAACCCTGGAGAATAAAACACGAGGAACAAGGAGGTTTGTGTGTATTCTTCATTCATCTCTAATGACTGTTGTGGTAACAAGCTTTAAACAAGGTGCACATCATGGATCCTTTAAAAGTCTTGAATTTCTTAATTTAATAACAAGCCGCTAATAAGTTCAAGATCTGGACTCTGTATGTTCTTAAGTTTGTGCTCTAGCTGTGGGAGTGCAGAGAGCATAATGTATTATAACTCAGAAATACGGTTGCTGCCTCAAAGGGCTCAAGGACCTCAGCAACTCAATCAGGTTCCACTATTCAGGCTTGAGATTAGGGCTGAAACTATTAGTATTATTATATTAGATTAATAAAAAATTGTCGACAAATATCTTTGTTGTCGAGTAGTCGTTTGGTCTCACTTGACTGTAAGGGCATGCAATATCACAATTTGACCGCTACGGCGCTTTGGCGCTAGAGTGTAACGCAGCCACAAATGCTATTGTGGGGGGGAAAAAAGCGCGAATTATGACGGAGTGCAAACAAATCCGAACTAGCAAGGTTTGGGAAAGTTTCACAAAAAATAAAACCAACAATGCTGTCTTGTGCAATACATACAAGGCGGAACTTGCTTTTCACGGGAGCACAACATGCATGTCGGAGCACTTAAAGAGAAAACATCCCGGCAAAAGAGGAGCCGGTGAGAATTCAGTGTTTCTAACTAGTGGTAACGTACATTTCTTTATTAGATATTGCAATACTACTAATAATAGAAATAATATTATCAATTATAATATAATTAGAGTAATGTGATGATTTATTTAGCATTGAATAAAGCTTGATCGAGCTTAGGAGTCAGGGCTGCTCTTATTATTGTAACACTATTAGGTATTATAGTCTTATCACTTGCCTATATTTTGTTCCATAATCATGAAGATGAAGAATAATACAGCGGTTTTAGTTTATGGATTTGTGTGAACAGGGATTGTTTTGACAACGTTGTCATCTGCCCACATTTTTTTTTTAAATGTGAAGCAAAAAACATTTAAATATTTAGTCCATCGTTGTTGTGTAAACATACCCTAATTTACTTTTATTTTCCAACCGTCCCAATTGATTTTTATCATTTTAATGTTTTTCTTTTTAGGCCTGATGAAAGTGAAAGAGGAAAGACCAGATCTGAATGAAGTGGAGGAGAAACATCATCAGAAAGCTCATGATGTCACCGCTGGAGAGAAGCCATTGAGTTGCTCCAAAACTGAAAACAGTTGCTCACAAAGCAGCATCCAAATAACAGAAGAGAAAAAGCCTTTCACCTGTTCTCAGTGTGGAAAGAGTTTCAAACATAAAGAAAGTCTGAAGAAGCACATGCTAATTCATTCTGGAATAAAGCCTTTCAGCTGTTCTGAGTGTGGAAAGAGTTTCACACAGAAATCACATCTTAATGAGCATTTGTTTATTCACATTTCAGAAAAGCTATTCACCTGTTCTCAGTGTGGAAAGAGTTTCAAACATAAAGAAAGTCTGAAGAAGCACATGCTAATTCATGCTGGAAAAAAGCCTTTCAGCTGTTCTCAGTGTGGAAAAAGTTTCACACAAAAATCACATCTTAATGAGCATTTGTTTATTCACATTTCAGAAAAGCCTTTCACCTGTTCTCAGTGTGGAAAGACTTACAAACATAAAAGAAGCCTTTTGAATCACATGTTAATTCATGCTGGAGGAAATAATACTTTCACGTGCTCTCAGTGTGGAAAGACTTTCTCATGTGAACGATACCTTCAAAAGCACATGTTAATTCATGCTGGAATCAAGCCTTTCACCTGTTCTCAGTGTGGAAACTCTTTCGTGTGTAAAGGAAGCCTGGAGAAGCACATGCTAATTCATGCTGGAATAAAACAATTCACCTGTTCTCAGTGTGGAAAGAGTTTCACACAGAGATCACACCTTAATGCTCATTTGGTAACTCACACTTCAGAAAAGCCTTTCACTTGCCCTCAGTGTGGAAAGACTTTTACACGTAAAGGATACTTAAAGAATCACATGTTAAGACATGCTGGAATCAAGCCTTTCACCTGTTCTCAGTGTGGAAACTCTTTCGTATGTAAAGGAAGCCTGAAGAATCACATGTTAGTTCATAATGAAATGAAGCCTTTCACCTGCTCTCAGTGTGGAAAGAGTTTCAAAAAGAAAGGACACCTTAAATATCATGTGCTTATTCACACTTCAGAAAAGCCGTTCACCTGCTCTCAGTGTGGAAAGACTTTTATACGTAAAGAAAGCCTGAAGAGGCACATGTTAAATCATGCTGGAATCAAGCCATTCACCTGCTCTCAGTGTGGAAAGACTTTTAAACGTAAAGAAAGCCTGAAGAATCACATGTTAGTTCATGCTGGAATAAAGCCTTTCACCTGCTCTCAGTGTGGAAAGAGTTTCACCTGTAAAAAAGCATTTAATATTCATGTGAGAATTCACTCTTAAGAGATGCCTTATGCATGTCATCCGTGTGAGAAGAGACTTTAATGGAACTGTGGTGTCATCTGCACGCTCTCACTCTGTTGTATGGCAATTTAACTGATCACTGCTGTAAAATATTTGCATTGTCATCATTACTGAAGAACCACCAGAAGTGCATACCTAATAAAAAGACTGACCTCTGTCCTGTTTGTGGAATGAAATTTCTAATGCCGCTTTTCCACTACACTATACCAGCTCGACTCGGCTCGACTCCCCTTTGTTTGGTTTTCCACTGTGTAAAAGTTGTACCTCTTCCTGCTTTCGGGTACTTTTTTTAGTACCACCTCCGGCGAGGTTCTGCGCGAGCTGAGGCGATACTAAAATGTGACGTGAAAACAATGCCGACTGCTGATTGGTCAGAGAGAATCGTGCGTCATTGCACGCGCCAGATGGCGTATCCAGAGTAACCCCGCCATTTTTAAATAGTTTGGCCAGAGATATTTTCTAAACTTACTACTATTATTCAGGGCCATATTAAGAGCTCACTGGGCCCCGGGGCTATGAGTTACTGCAGGGCCCCCCCCCCTCCATAATATATTATATTATATTATATAAAGTAATCAAATATACAATACATGGTTTTCACTATAAATTCAACATTCATTATTGTTAATTTTGCAAAAGTAATTCAGTCAAATGTAGTAAATTACTTTCTTTCTGATGTTTGATTAACATTATTGACACACATGGCGACAGCAGCTTTATTAGCAGCGTCTGTCACTTTGACCCCATTTACACCTGGTATTAAAATGCGATCTGTATCCAGATAAGTTATCCGGATAATAAGTACTGATTCCATTTACACCTGGCCACATAAATGTGTTTTTGCAAAACGGATATAAATCCGATCTTAAACTCCCGCGTTATATGCAGATTTAATGGATTGCACGACACCAAAAGCAACAGATCTGAGCTGCATTTAGTTGATCATCAGCTAATTTCCAAATCAAAGCCATCAATAAGAGAGTGGCAACAGCGCTGGTAAGATAATTTCGTTTCTTTACTTGAAGATGAAGCGTCTGTGACTTACTTTCACTTTTGTTTGCGATGTTTGCGCGTTGGCTCGATGAATAGACGCTCAGCTGCTCATCTGCGGTGATGCGTGTCACAGTAGCGCCGTCATATCTGACTAACATGACATATTGCCTATATAACAAGCTCTCACTCGTTTATTTTTTTGCATTTTTGGGAGGAGTAAACTATGTGGTTTCAACAACCAGATTGCGTTTACACCTAGTAAAGATCCGGACACAATGCGAGCCAGACTACCCCCAGATGTGGTCAGGCAGATCCGATCACGATCCGATCACAACGCGTTTACACCTTGCATTAACATGCATTTTTTATTATCCGGATAACTTATCTGGATACAGATCGCATTTTAATATCAGGTGTAAATGGGGTCTTTGAGACCTCAGAGTCGGATTCAAGTGCGCTGTGCAAAACCGTCACAAGTTCACCACAGTCTATGGTTCACCTTGGTCTCAAAACCAGCATTTACAAAATGAATTCTCCCGCTGCTGTGCCTGAGCAGTTTGAAATAATTTGTATCCAAACCAAAACGTTTAAAAACGCGTTTAAATGATAAACTTACATCATGATGGCGCAGCAAAATTTAAATATTTCTACCGGATATATTATCGCCAGTCCTTTAGGCGAATATAGAGTTTAATCAAACACAAAAAGCAAAATTATACATCCATCAAGTTAATATTCAAACTTACCGAAAGTTTGCGGGGTCGATGATGACGCTGTGTTTTAAGAATAGACTAGATTATAATGAAGAAAAGAGTAAAGGCGATTTATTGGTTGATGTATAGCCTATTCTAATAAGGCGCAGGCAGCCATCATCTATACCCTTACGAAAATTAACCATGGTTTTACTATAGTAAAACTGTAGTTAACTATGACCGTAGTAACCCGTGGTATTTTGGTGCGAACCATGGTTTTTAAAAACCATGGTTTTGATACCATGGTTTTACTACAGTAATATTGTAGTAATACTACAGTAAAACCATAGTAACCATGACTGTAGTAACTGGTAAAAACCATGGTTTTGATACCATGGTTTTATTACAGTAAAATTGTAGTAATACTACAGTAAAACCATAGTAACCATGACTGTAGTAACTGGTATTTTTAAAAACCATGGTTTTGATACCATGGTTCTACTACAGTAATATTGTAGTAATACTACAGCAAAACTGCAGTTTTACTAAATTATCTTGAATTACATTTAAGCCATTCAATTACAACAAACACCTACAAAATAACAACAGAAAGAAGCTATCATTCTATGATACAGACTTTATTACAAAAATTACATCTGAAAGAAAATATAAACTTGCATTTGTTCTCACATGTGACATAAAACAATAATTTGACTACAAAGTTATAAAACATTATTGGTGATAAAGTGGTGCTGTACAATGGTAAAAAAAAAATCAGTTTCTAATTTACAAATAAAAAAATAGCAATTTTTTCCACTGTAATAATGATTTATATACAAAAATAAGATGAAAAATAAGTACAAATAAAAATAAGTACAAATAAACATGACTTAGAACACCTTTAAATACACAGCATCTACCTCCTCTAAAATGTCTATAACCTGTGAACCACACCTGTCCAACACAAGCGTGATTGCAATTTATACTGTACATTCATTAACAGGATTACAGCAATATTACTTGACAAGAACAATAAATACTATAAATTCAGAAGAAATTGAGGAGTTCTTTTAAGAATGTTTTAAATGATATCCACTCACAAGAGATGAAGACATGGAGGGATGGGGGATGACTAATCCACACTTTAAATTCTAGGTGAAAAAGGTTTTGTTGAAAAACATGTGATGCCGCATCCACGCCAGTAGTTGTCAGTATGAAGTCTGTCATATGACAGTAGGTTACAGTCCAGCTTTGGGTTGGTTCTGTCTCGACCTTCAGCCCAAATGGACGCAGGAGCTAAAATGAGAAGAATACACACCACATTAACATACAAGCTGGAATACTCAACTGCTATTGGTCAGTTGCACTATCTGGCCAAAAATACATTTTGGTCCAAAAAACAAAACAAAAACTATGACTTTATTCAGCATTATATTGTCTTCCGGTTCTATTGTCAATCTGTGTTTAGTGCCGCTGCTGACGTAAGACGCTGCTGACGTGTCTGGTGCACCCGAGCTTAGTTTACAGTCTGAGGGAGACGCACACTGCAAACAAAACAATCTTCGTTCTAAGGATGTCTAAGGATTTCGACACAGAGGAAGACTTGCATTTATCTTGCCCAGCCATATTTATTTGAACCCGAATAAATATTCGCGTGAACGCGGCTTGACAACGCGGCTTTTACCCATCCTTACATATGGGTGAGTTCATATAGATGAAGGCCTGTTGTGTTCTGTCTCTTGGTTTGTGATAGTGGCAGCTTTTGTGAAACTCACCTTCATCACGTACTGAGTGTGGATGTCATCAAGATCTTGTCCTGAAGAATCACAGGGCCAAACGACTATATCTCATCTGGAAACAAGAGCATAGCCATAACTTTAAGATCCCCTGAATTAAAGGGATAGTTCACTTTGAAATTAATTTTTGATATGTTTTAACTTACCTCAAGTGCATCCAAGATGTAGGTGTCTTTGTTTCCACAGTAGTTTCAATTTTGACATTTTTCGGTCAAACCGTTCTAGTCTGTCAGTCATATAATGGAGGTCTATGGTCACCACCTCAAAGAGCATGCACAGAGAAGTCCAAATTAAACATGATTAAATGACTCGTAAATGTAAGTACACACTAATGGCCTAAGACACGAAACGAGCGGTTTGTGAGAGAAAACAAACAGTATTTATATAACAGCCATGTCCAAGTGATCTGAATTAGCTGAGCAATGTCCAACTGAACTGAACCATGTCCAACGTTCCGCCGGAAGTGATCACCTGCGCGTGTAGGTCACTCATTGTTTACACAAAGATTTTGGATGTTTTACCTTTCACTGTGAAGATCTAAACAAATTTAGATATACCGAAATCGTCTTCCATTTCGATTTCATGTATATCTAAATATGTTTAGTGAAAGGTAAAACATCCGAAATCTCAGTGTAAACAATGAGTGACGTCGACTCGCAGGCGATCACTTCCAGCAGAACGTTGGACATGGTTCAGTTCAGTTCGGTTGGACATTGGATAACTGATTCAGATCACTTGGACCTGGCTGTGGATACACAAGGTAAAAACTATATAAATACGAAACGAGCGGTTTGTGTGAGAAAACGAACAGTGTCTTAGGCCATCAGTGTGTACTTACATTTACGAGTCATTCAATCATGTTTAAGTTGGACTTCTCTGTGCATGCTCTTTGAGGTGGGCTCCATAGACCTGCATTATATGACTGATAGACAAGAATGGTTTGACCGAAAAATGTCAAAATTTAAAATACTGTGGAAACAAAGACATCTACATCTTGGATGCCCTTGAGGTAAGCTAAAACATATCAAAAATTAAATTCAAAGTGAACTATCCCTTTAAAGAATTTCAGTATTTATCAGTAAAAAATACATAAAATAAATAAATATCTTTGCATTGAACAGTATGGTGTCTGTCTCATTGGCCAACATAATTAAAAACACACCAAGAGAAATAAAATAAAATATACCAATGACCATGATATGCTGTTATCATAATAGTTAAATTAATTATTATTATAACTATGACCATTATAACATTTGCCGCCGATAATTTATCCCACAGGTTTCTCAAGAACAGTCTCAATGAAAAAAAATGTAAAGTGTGAGACTTCATTCAAAAGCATAAATCTTACAGACCCCAACTTTTGAACAGTAGTGCACTGTATGTTTGAGGTTTTGCTTACTAATCGAGTTCATAGCCGTGGAGATTGTCTTGGACAGGGGGTGCAGCCGGACTTCAGCATGATGATCTTCTAGACTAGAACATGCAATGTGTCACAGAGCCAACAATGTTACAAAGGATTTGCAATAGAACATAGGGTGTATTACAAGGAAGTAGGGGTGTAACGGTACATGTATTCGTATTGAACCGTTTCGGTTCGAGGCTTCCGGTTCGGAATGCATACAAACCGAACGATTGCTTGGACCATTTTTCCTGCCGGCAAAATTCTTGCTGACGCGGCCAACACAACATCAAATGGCAAGCGTAATGAAAGCAGAACGAAACTGCGCTACTCGTTATGTGCTTCACAGATCGTTTATCAAAGATGAGCCCCATTTATAAACCTGAAAGTTTCAAGATCTAGGAAAACCCACAATTATTTAAAAATATTTTTTCTTTAAACAAATAGGAAATTTCTCTGGCATTTCTTTCTTTTTGCTGTATCGAAAACGTACCGAACCGTGACTTTAAAACCGAGGTACGTACCGAACCGTGATTTTTGTGTACCGTTACACCCCTACAAGGAAGGATATATATATATATATATATATATATATATATATATATATATATATACACATCTTAAGGTAATATATATTGTGAAATAATCATCTGGAATAACAATTTAACAATAATTCCCCCTTTGTTGTGGAGCAGGAATGTCAAACTCAGTTTCTGTAGGGCCACAACCCTGCAGAGTTTAGCTTCAACCCTAATTAAGCACAGCTGATCAGCTAATCAAGTCCTTCAGGCTCATTTGAAAAGTGCAAGTGTGTGTGTGTGTTGAAGCAGGGTTGGAACTAAACTCTGTAGGCCTGTGGTTTTTTTTCTGTCCCTCCTGACGTCACTGATTAACAGTACAGTGAATTATTTTAGGTTAAATAAATTAGCTTACTTCCAATCACCCATTGACAAATACCAGCAAAACAAAACTATCAAAAACTGTTATCAACACAAAGATGTGGTTAAAACCCTAAACTTATAAGTTATAGCTAAAACAAGAGTTCAGTGTAACGTAACTCACCTCTTCTGAAAACGGTTGAGATGCTAACGGACTTTTTACGAAGACACAACCCATTTCTATAAAGTAAATATTCAACAGAGCGTATTAATTACACGTAAGAAGGGTGTCAGGAACGTTTGTATCTATTATTTGTGTGATTTTGTTAACTAAACTTACCTGAAAGCAGTGAAAACAAGCGAGAGACGGTTTTGCTGTTTGTCCGTTGTCGATGACGTTCCTCGTTTCCATAGAGCTCGTTTCCATCTGATCACGCGACGCGCGCGCTCCTGTCTTTGAATGCGGCTCGAATGTTTACGCGCACGCGCATTACCATACACGGCAAAGGCACGCAGCTAGCAATTAAATAAACATCTAGAGTTATAACATGATTTTAAATCATGATTTTAAACTCATAGCTCTATGGCCCATTCACTTCTATAGTTTTTTTTTTACCAACTACAAAATGAAGAATGGTTTATATATATATATATATATATATATATATATATTAGGGATGTCCCGATACCACTTTTTCACTTCCGATACCGATACCGATGCCGCACCTTTGGCTTTTGCCGATACCGATATTAGTCCGATATTTTTTTTTTCGTGGTCCGACGTGCCGTATACGGCCCACAGGGTGGTTTATAGGTTTAACTTTGTGAAAGACAAAACAAAACAAACACAAAAGTAAACATAATACATATCTTTGGAAAGCTGAGAAACTCGTGATTCGAACGACGTAAACCATTTTAAGATACAATCAACACAGCGGGCACAATCTGTCTCTTTGTCAGACCACCAACAGCCAAAACAAACCAACACAAACTGGAAGAAACTCACCAATTAGCCATCTGTTAGTCCACATTCCAACAAAAATGGTTTGGTTTCACTGTAAAGCGTCCATACAATCCAATTTGAAGAAGTTTTTAGTCCAAAACAATTGTATATATGAATAAACATCCATGGAATGTAAATAGTAGCATTTCGCGTTAGCCGACAGCGCTATCACAACTTCGACGCACTAATGCTACGTTCACACCGGACGCGAATAGGGCGTCAGGCGCGAATGATTTCAATGTTAAGTCAATGCAAGAAAAATTCCTGCGGCGCGAAGGCGTGGAGCGCGGCGCGGAAGACGCGAATACGCCTCATTCGCGCGTCAAGTTGGCTGAACTTTGGCGTGAATTCGCGCCGCGTTAACCAATCAGGAGCCTAGCTGCTTGCTCACGTGGTGAAGTGTCTGGATGCTTCAATAAATTATTTTGTTAATATGACTAAATGCATGGTGGGATTATGCACAACAAAGCAAATGTTTCATCACTTAAAACATTATTTCTATATGGAGACATGTTCATTTTGTATTGAATGTTATTCATTCCATATCTAGAAATAGTATTATGTTGTAAAGACAATCAACATATGTGCATAAATTCGTGTCTGGACGTGAGAGAGAGAAAAAAAATCACAGGACAGGTTAATAACTTTTGAAGGCTGGCTCTATTTATTATCAAAACAAAAATAAATGACAGCTAGATTAGATGGATGAGGGGCCGGGCGAGGGTGATCCTCGCTCAGATGCGGGACAACAGGTCATCAAACTGGGCGCGTGACAGGCGGAAGTACCGCTGACAGCGGCCGTCATCCAGCGCAGCTCCTGGAGCGAGCAAATGGTGAAACTCGCCAAACGGTTCGGCTCCGAAGGGTCCGGTGGACACAAATATACGGCGACGATGATCCCCACGCCGCTGTTCTGCTATCCAGAGTAAATACAGAGCGGTAACTCTCTTGATGAATGCTCGGTCGACATAAAAACAATGACCGCCAACGGATTTTGATTCTGACGCGCGTCACGCGCGTAAATTTCGCTTCAAACTTGAAAGGAAGCGCGTCGCTCGCGTCACTCGCGTTGCTTTCTCGCGTAGCTCGCGTTGACTATGTAACGGCCCTTTTACGCGCGCCAGTTTCGCTCTTGAAGGCCAATTTATACTTCTGCGTCGAGGGTACGCCGTAGTGTACGGCGTTGGCTTCGCACGTAGGCGACGCCGTCGTGAGCATTTATACTTCTGCGTTCAGGTATTGGTTGCTCTGCAGTATTGCTCCGAAACGCTAGTTGGCGGCGGAGGGTTTTAATGTTCCACTGTGTTTAGATTCCTCGCGGCTAGGGTACTACAAGCAATAGCGACTGAAAGAGAGTTGATCATGTTGGAGTTGGAGCTTATTGGGGTGGAAAAACAGTTCATTTTAGTGAAATTACTAAAACTGAAAGGCAGAAATGACAGAAGACGTCGGAGGAGATGGTACGTGTGGAAATGCGTGAGAAGGTACGTGCGGAAATGCGTAGGAGGAAATACGACGCTACCAAGCCGACCAATCACCGATCTTGCGGTCCGCGTCGTCGCGACGTGTAGTTACATTTTTGAAGAGGTGCGCGTCAGGCAACGCGGAAGGGTACGCGGTATGGGACGCGTCTGTGCGTATGCTACGCCGTACCTACTGCGCGCACCCTACGCAGAAGTATAAATTGGCCTTAACACGCAAAGCGAGAGTGATTCTCTGCGCGCGTGTGCGTAAACACAACAATTATCACGTGACAGGCTGCGCCGCTAAACTGGATATCGCTCATATTTTTTTCTCCCCTCCGATCTCCGATCTAGCGTTCTGGGCCGGTATCGGCGCGATACCGATGCCGTGGATCGGATCGGGACATCCCTAATATATATATATATATATATATATATATATATATATACATACACACACGTACTATATAACTATAATAATACAATTATTTATGACCTTAAGATTATTCTATTAAGAGCATGGTTTTCTTATACAAAACTATATTATATATAATGGTTACTGTATAAAAAACATTTTCATGGTTTTACTACAATAACCATGGTTCATTTTATGGTTACTATGGTTTTACTACAAAAATCAAGGTTCATTTTATAGTTACTATGGTTTAACTACAAAAACCATGGTTAAACCAAGGTTATTGTAGTAAAAACCATGGTTTGATTGTAGTTACTATGGTTTTACTGTAAAAACCATAGTTAAACTATGGTTCATTTTGTAGTTACTATGGTTTTACTACAAAAACCATAGTTAAACTATGGTTCATTTTGTAGTTACTATGGTTTTACTACAAAAACCATAGTTAAACTATGGTTCATTTTGTAGTTACTATGGTTTTACTACAAAAACCATAGTTAAACTATGGTTCATTTTGTAGTTACTATGGTTTTACTACAAAAACCATAGTTAAACTATGGTTCATTTTGTAGTTACTATGGTTTTACTACAAAAACTATAGTTAAACCATGGTTACTACAAAAAAACCATAGTTACTACAAAAAAACCATGGTTAATTTTCGTAAGGGTAGGCCTACGTGCAGCAGCAGGTCGGTCGTTCACAAGTTAAATATAGAATAAATATATTTGTCATATCAAATTAAAACCTGACATTTCAATTTACCATGCCCTGCTCAGAGCCGTTGGCCCTGCATGCCTACGGGGGTTTGAATGACAGGTGGCCTGGCCAATCATAACGCCGAATACGCAACTTTGTCCGACAACAAAGCTGTCAGCCGGTGGACATGAACTTGAAAACGGTAATGTTTAAATTACTTAAATGACAATATTTGAAAGTTGAGACTTTGTTTCATATCAACAGTAAGCTGCTCTGAACTCTTTCTCGTAATCACTCGGTGTAACTTTAGTCTTTGCCCCGCGAAGTATTTTTCACTGCTTGAGTGCATGAGAACATGATGTGCGTGACTCGCGAGACCCGCCTGACTCGTGGCCCGTCACATAGTACCTAAAAAAGGCGGGTCTTTGCGAACGTCTCTATTAATGATAACGATTCCATGATAATGCATGGAATATAAGGCAAAGTGCAACTAACAGGGATAATTTGTGGGGGACGTTGCGTGGTAAGGCTTTGGTAATCAGATGGCTTGCAGTATCTGCTCCGCAGCCAATCACGGGCCCCCTTCTTGCTTGGGCCCCGGGGCTTAAGCCCCGCCTAGCCCTATGGTTAATGCGGCCGTGCTATTATTATGGCAACTCTGAAGAATACGCCGTGGTCAAACGAGGAGGTGCAGACTTTCCTTTGTTTGGTTGCCGAAAAGAGGATCCAGCGAGAGCTCGATGGGGCAGCGAGGAACTAAATGCGTCGCTATGACGACCGGGTACTATTTGTGGCGGTAGTGTCTGCAATGGAAAACGGAGCGAAAAGCTCCAAACTTACCAAGAAACTTACCGAGTGGTCTGGGGTGTTCACTGATATGCTCTGACAAAAATCGCTGCAAAAGATGATTTCCAACAGGTGTTTTAGCATTCGTTGTAAAACGTAGACCTATTTTTCCGAACGCTATTTTTCCTATTTTAACTACTGTAAGAATCATTGGAACAAACTGGTAATGACTCAACTGGAATCTCACTGTTTTTGAGTGCTAAGTTATTGGATGCTTAATATCTTGCTCTGAAATTAGGTCTCACAGAGCTTCTTCTAATGTTGGAGGGAAAATATAATAATATCCTCAAAATTGTCTTCACCAAAACGCAGAATCAGATGTTACTCCTTTGCACAGCACTAGACACCCAAAGGCATAATGCTGCAAAATGCAACATCGAGCTCAATGACAAGTTTGAAACTCAAAAGCAGTTTTTCAGGAACACTATCAAAAATATCACATTGAATTGATATGGAATTCACATTACCTTCAATAGTCCCCTGTTCAACTCCCAGGTTTGTAGACTGTAAACGCATAATGAGGATATCATTGTTTTTTTCACGCTAAACCTTGATTTAACATTTGAGTAGGTTTTACTATATTTAAATGCTTTAACGTCAGTCATTCTGTAAAATGTAGTTTATGACTTTTATAAGTAATCAAAAATAACAATTAGGGAACGTTCTGTGATTTTTACAGAAATAATTGACAACTGGAATAAATTCTCTCGTTTTTCTAATCCTCTTTCATTGATGCAACTCGAATCCCATACGATTGTAATACATTTTAATTCCCTTTCTCTTCTTTGTGCAAATCTATTTTTAAAGAGAAAATGCAATGTAGCTTCTATACGAGCTAAATAATTTCTTCCCCATATTTTTCTTCTCCTCTCGACGCTTCATACTCCAGTCCAGTCGGTGGCGGTAAGACACATGCGTTTGTTTGCCGACCACCACCTCAGAGGAAGAAGATTAGTTTTCGGCAAGATCTCTGCTGTTTTGTCGCGTTGCTGGCCTAATACAAACTGTTAGAAATGTACTTTTAGTTTACAGAAAGATTCATTTTAAATCAGGTCAATAAATGCCTGTAATATTCCCATCCTCATACACGTGACTAAGTTTTGAAGCAAGCAGGAATATCTGGAGGAGTATCAACTGAACTGAGATCTGCTGCTGTGAAGATGGTGTTTGTTAAAGAGGAGAGTGAGGAGGACATGAGTGAACCAGAACCCTGGAGAATAAAACACGAGGAACAAGGAGGTTTGTGTGTATTCTTCATTCATCTCTAATTACTGTTGTGGTACATATCTAACAAAGCTTTAAACATGGTGCACATCATGGATCTTTTAAAAGTCTTGAATTTCTTAATTTAAGAACAAGGCGCTAATAAGTTAAAGATCTGGACTCTGTATGTTCTTAAGTTTGTGCTCTAGCTGTGGGAGTGCAGAGAGTGTAATGTATTAACTGTACTCTCAGAAACACGGTTGCTGCCTCAAAGGGCTCAAGGACCTCAGCACCTCAATCAGGTTTCACTGTTCAGGCTTAAGATTAGGGCTGAAACGATTAGTCGAAATTTTACAATAAAAAAAATTGTCGACAAATATATTTGTTGTCGAGTAGTCGTTTGATCTCGCTTGACCTAATGTAAGGGCATGCACTATCACGATTTGACCGCTACGGCGCTTTGGCGCTAGAGTGTAACGCAGCCACAAATGCTATTGTGGTAAAAGAAAAAAAATAGCGCGAATTATGACGGAGTGCAAACAAATCCGAACTAGCAAGGTTTGGGAAAGTTTCACAAAAACTAAAACAAACAATGCTGTCTTGTGCAATACATACAAGGCGGAACTTGCTTTTCACGGGAGCACAACATGCATGTCGGAGCACTTAAAGAGGAAACATCCCGGCAAAAGAGGAGCCGGTGAGAATTCAGTCAGTGTTTCTAACTGGTAACGTAAATCTCTTTACTAGATAATGCAATACTACTAATAAAAGAAATAATATTATCAATAATAATATAATTAGAGTAATGTGATGATTTATTTAGCATTGAATAAAGCTTGATTGAGCTTAGAAGTCAGGGCTGTTCTTATTGTAACACTATTAGGTATTATAGTCTAATCATTTGCCTGTATTTTGTTCCATAATCATGAAGATGAAGAATAATACAGCAGTTTTAGTTTTCATGGATCTGTTCGAACAGGGATTGTTTTGACAACGTTGTCATCTGTCCACTTTTTTTTAAAATGTGAAGCAAAAAACATTTAAATATTTAGTCCATCGTTGTTGTGTAAACATACCCTAATTTACTTTTTTATTTTCCAACTGTCCCAATTGATTTTCATCATTTTAATGTTTTTCATTTTAGGCCTGGTGAAAGTGAAAGAGGAAAGACCAGATCTGAATGAAGTGGAGGAGAAACATCACCAGAAAGCTCATGATGTCACCGCTGGAGAAAAGCCATTGAGTTGCTCCAAAACTGAAAACAGTTGCTTACAAAGCAGCATCCAAATAACAGAAGAGAAAAGGCCTTTCACCTGTACTCTGTGTGGAAACACTTTCTCACGTAAAGAAAGTCTGAAGAGGCACATGTTAATTCATGCTGGAATAAAGCCTTTCAGCTGTTCTGAGTGTGGAAAGAGTTTCACACAGAAATCACACCTTAATGAGCATTTGTTTATTCACATTTCAGAAAAGCTATTCACCTGTTCTCAGTGTGGAAAGAGTTTCAAACATAAAGAAAGTCTGAAGAAGCACATGCTAATTCATGATGGAATAAAGCCTTTCAGCTGTTCTGAGTGTGGAAAGAGTTTCACACAGAAATCATACCTTAATGATCATTTGTTTATTCACACTTCAGAAAAGCTATTCACCTGTTCTCAGTGTGGAAAGACTTACAAACATAAAAGAAGCCTTTTGAATCACATGTTAATTCATCCTGGAGGAAATAATACTTTCACGTGCTCTCAGTGTGGAAAGACTTTCTCATGTGAACAATACCTTGAAAAGCACATGTTAATTCATGCTGGAATCAAGCCTTTCACCTGTTCTCAGTGTGGAAAGAGTTTCAAACAGAGATCATACCTTAATTCTCATTTGGTAACTCACACTTCAGAAAAGCCTTTTACTTGCCCTCAGTGTGGAAAGACTTTTACACGTAAAGGATACTTTAAGACTCACATGTTAGTTCATGCTGGAATAAAGCCTTTCACCTGCTCTCAGTGTGGCAAGAGTTTCACACTGAAATCACATCTTAAGGATCATTTGGTGACTCACACTTCAGAAAAGCCTTTCACTTGCCCTCAGTGTGGAAAGACTTTTACACGCAAAGGAAACTTAAAGAATCACATGTTAGTTCATGCTGGAATCAAGCCTTTCACCTGCTCTGAGTGTGGAAACTCTTTTGTATCTAAAGGAAGCCTGAAGAAGCACATGTTGATTCATAATGAAATAAAGCCTTTCTCCTGCTCTCAGTGTGGAAAGAGTTTCAAACAGAGATCACACCTTAATTATCATGTGCTTATTCACACTTCAGAAAAGCCGTTCACCTGTTCTTAGTGTGGAAAGACTTTTAAACGTAAAGAAACATTTAATATTCATGTGAGAATTCACTCATAAGAGATGCCTTATGCATGTCATCCGTGTGAGAAGAGACTTAAATGGAACTGAGGTGTCATCTGCACGCTCTCACTCTGTTATATGTAGGGATGCAGCGATTACCGGATTTCACAATTAACTGCGATTTAAAACGTCACGGTTAATTAATCGTAAAGACTATGCTACACCGAGTGTTCCGCACGGGCAACTAAAACAAAACGAAAAAAAGTTGCACCAGCTGAAAGTGCTCATCAGTCACTATGGCAGAGGGACTAAGCAGCAACGCTCCATTTCCACAGAAAAAACGCCTCAAGTCAGCATTGTTGGAGCATTTTGCGTACACAAAGAATAACAAGGGTGTAATTGAAGAAGACGGATCGCCTGTCTGCAAAACATGCCATAAAAAAAGTTTCCGTTTATTATTTTCGTCAACGACATTTTTTCACAGACAAAAACGAGACGATAACTAAATAAAACTAGTTTTGAATGACAAAAACTATGAAGAAAATCTATTGACATATTCGTCAACGAATAAAAACGCAAATGTTAGATATTGACGATCTGGGGAGCGATCCAGTCAGAACTGATGTCCTGCATGTGTGATGCGCACATTTGTACTGTTGGTCTACCCTGCGGTCCCATTACATGTTAAAGGGTTAATTCACCCAAAAACGAAATTAAGTCATTAATTACTCACCCCCATGCTGTACCAACCCCGTAAGACCTTCGTTCGTCGTCGGAACACAAATGAAGATATTTTTGATTAAATTTGAGAGCTGTATAACTACCACATTGGCTCCTAAGGGACTGCCTCTTGACGGCCCAGAAAGTCAATTAAGAAAATGTTTAAATATCCCATGTGACTACAGTGGCTCAACTATAAGTTTATCAAGCGACGAGAATACTTTTTGTGCGAAAAAACAAACAAAAATAACGAGTTTATTCGACTATTCCTTTTCTTCCTTGTTGGCCTGAAACGAGATTTCCTTAGATTTCCACGACGCATGCGCGAGAACTGAACTGAAGTAGTTGAAGCAGAGATCGAAATTCTCGCGCATGCGTCGTGGAAATCTAAGGAAGTCTCGTTTCAGGCCAACAAGGAAGAAAAGGAATAGTCGAATAAACTCGTTATTTTTGTTTGTTTTTTCGCACAAAAAGTATTCTCGTCGCTTGATAAACTTATAGTTGAGCCACGGTAGTCACATGGGATATTTAAACATTTTCTTCATTGACTTTCTGGGCCGTCAAGAGCCAGTCCCTTAGGCAGCCAATGTGGTAGTGATACAGCTCTCAAATTTAATCAAAAATATCTTAATTTGTGTTCCGAAGACGAACGAAGGTCTTACGGGGTTGGTACAGCATGGGGGTGAGTAATTAATGACTTAAAGGGTTAGTTCACCCAAAAATGAAAATTCTGTCAGTATTTACTCACCCTCATGTTGTTCCAACCCCGTAAGAACTTCGTTCATCTTCGGGACACAAATTAAGATATTTAAGATATTAAGATCGCTCCTGCATACAGTCCATAGGCTTCTTGAGGGACTGGCTCTTGCTGTCCCCGAAAAGTCATTAAAGACATCGTTAAAATAGTCCAAGTGACTACAGGGGCTCAATCTTAAGTTTATCAAACGACGAGAACACTTTTGTGCGCAAAAAAACAACAAAAATAACGACTTTATTTCAACTATTCACTTCCTTCTCTATGCGCCTCTAGTCAGTTAACGTAGTGTGATTGCGTAGAGCTACGTCACACGTAGGCTCACTATTGGCCGACGCTGGTCATGTGTGTGTGATGCGTGTGACGTACAATAACAGAAGCTTACGCTATTAAACTAGTAATCTGACTCGCGCAGAGGGAGAAATAAACGAATAGTTGAAATAAAGTCGTTATTTTTGTTGTTTTTTTCAAACAGGATTTATAGTTGTTACTGTACAACTTGATTGACTTGTATTGTGTGTTGTGTGATGTACGGTATTACTCCGCTGCCGGAAACGGAAATGGGGTTGTTTATATTTTTTCTGTAGACTTATGCAGTCGCGGTAGGCTACACTATACAAGTGATTTGCTTGCAATTGGCAAAGGTGCATTATCGGCACCAACTGGGCTGGAGTGTCTATTATTCAAGCTCTCAACGGAAGAATGTCTGGGAAAAATAGGTCTACAGTTTTTCAACGAATGCTAAAACACCTGTTTGAAAGCATCTTTTGAGGCGATTTTTGTCAGAGCATA
This sequence comes from Pimephales promelas, assembly GCF_016745375.1. The sequence continues at coordinate 14,864,844 of NW_024121987.1, forward strand.
TCAGTGGACACCCCAGACCACTCGGTGAGTTTCACGTCTTTGTAAACAAAAGTTTTATGCATTTTTTGAAGGATTGTACCTGTGCACCTATCTCCATCTGTCTAAAAAACAATTCTAACCATTCTATCTCATCAGAAACAATCTTTAAACAGGGCTTTAATTGTAAATACCAAACTTGTCCTTTAAAGGAAAGCTGCTTGCTGACGCTTCTCTATCGTCATCGTGTCCAACCCACCAAAAGGCTATTTCCACTGGACATGTAAAGTCGGATCTATGTTTTTATTTACGTGTCACGAGATTAATTCATTTATACACATGTCCCACCCACTTTTTAAAACAAAGTTACGCCACTGGCGAAATCAAATCGCTGGCAGATTGTGGCGGGTCTGATTATTATTTCCCCAACAGTAGTTCTGGATTGCCTCCACCAAACATGAGAATTCACACTGGAATAAAGCCTTTCGTCTGCTCCCTGTGTGACATGAGTTTTAAATATAAAGAAAATCTGGCAACACTTTAGTATTACGGTTCCTTCGTTAATGAATAACTAAACAAGAACCAATGAGTAACACAATGTTAACAATCTAGTAACTATTATTAACAAGAAACTCTGATTAACGAACTAATAGCACACAGATGAATGTGTTAGTTCACTATTAAAGGAATATTTAACTTTTGAAAAAACTTTTGCTGATAATTTACTCACTCCCATGTCATCCAAGATATCCATGTCTTTCTTTCTTCAGTTGAAAAGAAATTAAGGTTTTTGATTAAAACATTCCATGATTTTCTTCATAATGGACTTCACTGGGAACCAAACGTATGTGTGTGCGTGTGTGTGTTTGTGCATATCTTGTGTGATAAGATTCTAAATTTTATTGGCTTTTCATTAGTAATGCTGTAAGAATCATTGGAACAAACTGGTAATGACTCAACTGGAATCTCACTGTTTTTGAGTGCTAAGTTATTGGATGCTTAATATCTTGCTCTGACATCAGGTCTCACAGAGCTTCTTCCAAAGTTGGAGGGAAAATATAATAATATCCTCAAAATTGTCTTCACCAAAACGCAGAATCAGATGTTACTCCTTTGCGCACGAGACACACAAAGGCATAATTGTTTAACTCAAAAGCAGTTTTTAAGAAACACCATAAAAAAAATATATTGAATCGATATGGAATTCATATTACCTGTCATTCAATAGTCCCCTGCTCAACTCCCAGGTTTGTAGACTGTAGACGGATAATAACCCAAATATCATTGTTTTTTCATGCTAAACCCAGATTTAACATTTGAGTAGGTTTTATATTTAAATGCTTTAACGTCAGTCATTCTGTAAAATGTAGTTTATGACTTTTATAAGTAAACAAAAACAATAATTAGGGAACGTTAATGATTGACAACTGGAATAAATTCTCTCGTTTTTCTAATCATCTTTCATGTAGGCTATTGATACAACTCGAATCCCATACGGTTGTAATACATTTTAAGTCCCTTTCTCTTCTTTGTGCAAATCTATTTTTAAAGGGAAAATGCAATGTAGCTTCGATACGAGCTAAATAATTTCTTCCCCATATTTGTCCTCTCCTCTCGACGCTTCATACTCCAGTCCAGTCGGTGGCGGTAAGACACATGCGTTTGTTTGCCGACCACCACCTCAGAGGAAGAAGATTAGTTTTCGGCAAGATCTCTGCTGTTTTGTCGCGTTGCTGGCCTAATACAAACTGCTAGAAATTTACTCTTAGTCTGTAGAAAAATACATTTTAAATCAGGTCAATAAATACATGTAATATTCCCATCCTCATATACGTGACTAAGTTCTGAATCAAGCAGGAATATCTGGAGGAATATCAACTGAACTGAGATCTGCTGCTGTGAAGATGGTGTTTGTTAAAGAGGAGAGTGAGGAGGACATGAGTGAACCAGAACCCTGGAGAATAAAACACGAGGAACAAGGAGGTTGGTGATTCTTCATTCATCTCTAATGACTGTTGTGGTATACATAAAGCTTTAAGGTGCACATCATGGATCCTTTAAAAGTCTCGAATTCCTTAATTTAAGAAAAAGGCGCTAATAGTTCAAGATCTGGACTCTGTAGGCTATGTTCTTAGTTTGTGCTCTAGCTGTGGGAGTGCAGAGATGTATTATAACTGTATTCTCAGAAACACGGTTGCTGCCTCAAAGGGCTCAAGGACCTGGCAGCACTTGAGATTAGGGCTGAAACGATTAGTATTATTATATTAGATTAATAAAAAAATTATCGACAGATATCTTTGTTGTCGAGTAGTCGTTTGATCTCACTTGACTGTAACCCATCGAATCCACTGGATCCGTCTACGGCGCGGAACGTCAGCGTCGCGGATGCCGGAGCTAATCGCGGCCATTATAGTGAATGCTCTTAAATACGCCTTATTCACGGCAGCGCCATCTTTGATTTTTAACGAGAATGAAAGCGAGGCTGTGAGGGATAGACTTGCATCTCTTCAATGGGCTGTACTGTTATTTAATGTGTTTTCGTATTGTTCTGCTCATGAAACACTGGAAAAATATCTTTCAAAGAAATGTCAGTTGACAAAAAACTCCTGACAATGTAAACTGTGGGAAATTGTAAGTAATCTAGCCACTTTATTCAGCTTTTTACAGCGGATGCCATTGGAAACACGGTAAGTCTATCCCTCACAGCCTCACTTTCATACCTGTCATGGCGCTGCTCTGAATAAGGTCTATCCACAAGTTTCCGAGGGGCGCTCCTGTAAAATATAAAGTGGGTGAAACTTCCGGTGACGCGGCGGAAGTAGCATTCCAATGGTATTTTGTGTGTTAGTTAGCGAAGAGGCTAGCTGTTTTTCGGAGAATTATTTTACTATTTAAAGACGCAAATCTTTATAAAAGATGTCGTTACGGAGCTCAGGGACAACATGTGCTGTTCGCGGTTGTGTGTATAGCCGGACTAAACTAATTTAGTGGCTTAAACGGGATTGTTTTGAACATAAGCTGAAAACGAAATTAGACTGAGTGATCCTGCCAACGACTGTAGTTTCCATCACCTCCCAAAAGACGACGAATCTTCCTGTGTACATTTGTTTAAATTCTTAATGTTCTATAAACTATCAGCATGTGTTTGGCTGTTCTCTACTGATGTTACACCTAAACTCAGGATCAAAGCCTGGTGACAGAATTATAATACCAAATGTGCCAGTTAATGTATTCAAGCAGCACATTCATTTATAATTTTGAATAAACTCCAAAGCACAATGACGAAGTGTGTATTTTTTATTTTAATTGTTTGTCAGCTCGCACAACTGTCTGTCACCATGCCTTGATGAGTATTGATTATTAATAATGTTATTATAATACTCCCAATCAACTACTGCGGAGGTAAAGGTACTGTTATTTCACCCTATTGAATTTCGTTGAGGTTGTGTTCCCACATCGTTAGCTAGTTTGGATCGCTATAACTTGAATGACTGTCAACTGTTGAATGAACGAGTGTCAAGCATGTCAAATCGCGCTTTGTTTACTTCAGTCGCGCCCACTTTTGACGCAAGGCCTCATGGGGCGTAGGAAACTTGTGGATAGCCTTGTTTACTCAACTCGTCCGCAAGAGCGCGAGTCTCCGCTGCCTGCGCGCGCACCTCTTCAAACGGACGAGGCATTATCCTTGACGCGCTCGCCGTCGTGCTATTCTGTCAAACGACAGGGGACGAACTCGGAGTAATTCTCCTCTAAACCACCAGGAATCAGCAGCGAAGAAGTAGTTTGCCATTTATTAATTGTTAATTCATAAAAGAGCAAATACAGTCCCAGATAGCAAACTGACATTGAATAACGTGGAAATATGACATCGAAACAACATTGATCTGACATTGTTTTGCTCATCGAATTAACGTTGAACCAACGTCAGACGCGTCATTCTTTCAAAACTAACGGAAAATCAACTTGAAATCAACACGTTATGAAAGCAAACCAATTTTCGATTTTGATTTAGCTTTGAAGAATGCCGCGTCTGACGTTGGTTCAACGTTAATTCGATGAGCAAAATCAACGTTGTTTCAATGTCATGAGAGATGTCGTTTCCACATTGATTCAATGTCAGTTTGCTGTCTGGGGTAGGTTTATTGTAGCCTACTTTCACTGCATGTAAACTAGTTAAACAACTGAAGTTTAAACCTTAATTTTACCAGCAGGGCTTAATTCTGCTATTGTAGGCTTATTTTGTGGATGTAACCAATTAATTTAGACAAGTGCAAACTAGGTGCTTAAAGGGGTCATGAACTGGCTTTTAAAATTGTATTATATTGTTGTCTGAGGTCAACTTATGACGTTCGCTTGGTTTCTGCATTCAAAAACATCAAAATGAATAAGTAATAGGCTATTTTGTACCCAAGTTGTGAGCCTTCCTGAAAAACGGTCGGTTTTTATGGGCGTGTCGCACTGAAGACTTGGAAATAAACGCCCACTGCTGTGAGTGGATAACAGTTTTGCATATTATAATGAGTTTAACTCACCCGTCGGTGCACATGGGGGAAAACGTCCAATGTTGTCAAATGGCAACCGGATTCGCCCATACATGTTCAACCCAGAGTCCGTGTGTTGCACAATTCCTGCCAGATCCAATATAGACGGCACAGCACCGTTCTTTACTCTTAATCGTCTGCAAATCCAGTCTTGTTTACAAAACAATCCTCAGTGAAATGAAGCGAACAGACGACGAAGTTTAACCATGAAGTCCAATCCACAGGAAGCTTATGCAGCGACTGTCTTCTTCCACAACCAGGCACTGCACAATAATCTGTATTGCTCGGTAGAACGATCCGGTTTGTCATCACGAGGTATGTTAGGCTACCCAGATAGCAGACTGACATTGAATCAACGTGGAAATATGACATCGAAACAATTTTGCTCATCGAATTAACGTTGAACCAACGTCAGACGCGTCATTCTTTCAAAACTAACGGAAAATCAACTTGAAATCAACGCGTTGTTTCAACGTTATGAAAGCAAACCAATTTTCGATTTTCATTTAGCTTTGAAGAATGCCGCGTCTGACGTTGGTTCAACGTTAATTCGATGAGCAAAATCAACGTTGTTTCAATGTCATGAGAGACGTCGTTTCCACGTTGATTCAATGTCAGTTTGCTGTCTGGGTATTTAGCTATGCGTGAAATGCGCGAATCGGTGGGCGGGGCTAAACCGGCCGTGTTGAAGTAGGCGTTGATCTTCTTCTGCTGGGGTGCTGTTTTAACCCCTTCGACGTCATAGTTTCCCACTTTTAAAAACGAGGCGTTTTCAGAGGCTGGTGTCAATAAAAGCTTTTATTGGACTAACAAGGACGTTTTCAGTTCTGAAACTTACAGGATATTCTTATAATATGATGACCTCTTAGATGTCAAAAGCTCAAGGAAAATTTGATTTCTCAGTTCATCACCCCTTTAATGCAAATGTGTTCCTGTTCACAAAATGAGATGTTATGGTCGCCCATCAATGCAAATGTCTCTGTGTATAGAAGGATCATAAACATGCTGACAGATCGTACCAGTTCGGCCAGATTCGGCTCGTAGTCGTCCATCTTCGGATGCGGCGCCATGCGCAAAGTTACAAAAAGTGCCGTGCACACCGCCAGGCACAATGGGGTCTTGCGGACCCTACTCGCACGACCGCCCACACTGCAATGACGTCATTTTTGCCGCGCACCCTTCGCGCTCTTGCGGACGCGTCGAGTATAAACAAGGCTTTAGGGCAATTTATACTTCTGCGTCGAGGGTACGCCGTAGTGTACGGCGTTGGCTTTGCACGTAGGCGACGCCGTTGTGAGCAACGTAAAAAAATCATAATAATAAAAATAAAATGCAGTAAATAATTAAAACAATTTAGAATCAAAAATAAAATGAAGTACAGTAACAGTCGGACGAACAGTGGCACAGTGCTCATTCAGTAAATGCAATCAGTTAAGAGTAAAAATAAAATAAAGTAATCCCCCTATCTGAGATGGAAGAGATTGAGCTGGTTTACGGTGCTAGTCCATCGTTGTTGTGTAAACATACCCTAATTTACTTTTCCAACTGTCCCAATTGATTTTCATCATTTTAATATTTTTCTTTTTAGGCCTGGTGAAAGTGAAGGAGGAAAGACCTGAAGATCTGAATGAAGTGGAGGAGAAACATCATCAGAAAGCTCATGATGTCACCGCTGGAGAGAAGCTGTTGAGTTGCTCCAAAACTGAAAACAGTTGCTCACAAAGCAGCATCCAAATAACAGAAGTGAAAAAGCCTTTCATCTGTTCTCAGTGTGGAAACACTTTCTCATGTAAACGATACCTTATAAAGCACATGAGAATTCATGCTGGAATAAAGCTTATCACCTGTTCTCAGTGTGGAAAGACTTTCAAACATAAAGAAAATCTGAAGAAGCACATGCTAATTCATGATGGAATAAAGCCTTTCACCTGTTCTCAGTGTGGAAAGAGTTTCACACAGAATTCACACCTTAAGGATCATTTGTTAATTCACACTTCAGAAAAGCCTTTCACTTGCCCTCAGTGTGGAAAGACTTTTATACATAAAAGAAGCCAGAAGAAGCACATGTTAATTCATGCTGGAATAAAGCCTTTCTCCTGTTCTCAGTGTGCAATGAGTTTTACACAGAAAACACACCTTATTTGTCATTTGGCGACTCACACTTCAGAAAAGCCTTTCGCATGCCCTCAGTGTGGAAAAACTTTTAAACGTAAAGCAACCCTGAAGAATCACACGTTAAGTCATGCTGGAATCAAGCCTTTCAGCTGCTCTCAGTGTGGATGCAGTTTCAGATATAAAAGAAGCCTGGAGAAGCACATGTTAGTTCATAATGAAATAAAGCCTTTCTCCTGCTCTCAGTGTGAAAGCTCTTTCATATGTGAAGGACGTTTGAAGAAGCACATGATAATTCATGCTGGAATAAAGCCTTTCACCTGCTCTCGGTGTGGAAAGTGTTTCAAACAGAAATCACACCTTAATGAGCATTTGTTAATTCACTCTTCAGAAAAGCCGTTCACCTGTTCTCAGTGTGGAAAGACTTTTACACGTAAAAGATACTTAAAGAATCACATGTTAAATCATGCTGGAATCAAGCCTTTCACCTGCTCTGAGTGTGGAAACTCTTTCGTATGTAAAGGAAGCCTGGAGAAGCACATGCTAATTCATGATGGAATAAAGCCTTTCAGCTGTTCTCAGTGTGGAAAGAGTTTCACATATAAATCACATCTTAATGGTCATTTGGTGACTCACACTTCAGAAAAGCCTTTCACTTGTCCTCAGTGTGGAAAGACTTTTACACGTAAAGGATATTTTAAGAATCACATGTTAATTCATGCTGGAATCAAGCCTTTCACCTGTTCTCAGTGTGGAAACTCTTTCGTATCTAAAGGAAGCCTGGAGAAGCACATGCTAATTCATAATGAAATAAAGCCTTTCACCTGCTCTCAGTGTGGAAAGAGTTTCAAACAGAATTCACACCTTAATGCTCATTTGGTAACTCACACTTCAGAAAAGCCTTTCACTTGCCCTCAGTGTGGAAAGACTTTTACACGTAAAGGATACTTAAAGAATCACATGTTAAGACATGCTGGAATCAAGCCTTTCACCTGCTCTCAGTGTGGAAACTCTTTCGTGTCTAAAGGAAGCCTGGAGAAGCACATGCTAGTTCATAATGAAATGAAGCCTTTCTCCTGCTCTCAGTGTGGAAGGAGTTTCAAACAGAAAGGACACCTTAATTATCATGTGCTTATTCACACTTCAGAAAAGCCGTTCACCTGCTCTCAGTGTGGAAAGACTTTTATACGTAAAGAAAGCCTGAAGAATCACATGTTAAATCATTCTGGAATAAAGCCTTTCACCTGCTCTCAGTGTGGAAAGAGTTTCATCTGTAAAAAAACATTAAATATTCATGTGAGAATACACACTTAAGAGATGCCTTAAGCCCCGTTCACACTACACGCGACTTTGTCGCTGCAGGTCGCCTGTGGCTGCGCTGGAGGGCGTTCCCCACTACCGGTTGCCTAGTAATGTTTGTGAGTGACATTCACGGAAGTTACTCTATGTTAGACAAAAAATACGTTTTATTGCCGCTACAAACAAATATTTTGTAAGGAAAAGTCTAACGCCGCCTTCACACTGGCAGTTGAAATCAGCTCCGTAATACGCAATACGTTCCCAACGGATGTCGTACTACACAGTGAAAAGCATCGGACGTTAGAATAAAAATGGCGGAGAGATTAGAAAGGTTGATTCTGTCAGTTCTGTATAATCTCTCTGATGAGGTTTATAGATGTATTAATATATAGGCTGCTGAGGAAAGTTGCTCAGGACGTTGACATGTCAGGTCGACTAAAAAATGTGATATATGGTGGTCAACAGTTCAATGTCTGCCTACAATTTAATTGTATTAACTGCCCTAATAACGTTAGAAAGTCATGAAAATAAAAAATGACAAAATCATTATTTATTTTAATAAAAGTTAAGAATTCAGGTTTGTTTATCAGTACCATGGCAATGCTCAACTTCCGCTGGAATTGTCGGATAGGAACCGTCCGTAGATTTTCGCAAGAGTGACCAACGGACACGATTTTCTTCGCACCGCACTCGGTCGGACCCATTCGCATGCGGTCTGCGAATCTCCATAGGAAATGAATGACTTCCGGTCGTTTCGCAGCCGCATCGGAGCTGAATTCAACTGCCAGTGTGAAGGTGGCGTTAAAGTCTAAATATAAATGGAATCAGTACAGAAAATGCATAATATTAAAGATGAACGAGAAACAGTGAGTGCTCTTTGCCATTGCGGCAATTTAACTAAATACCGGTCTATCTGGGTTCCCTGAAACCATTCAGTCACGGAGTCAGTACAATGAACACCACTGTACACGGAGATATATCATGAATTATAGTTCAGTTTCTGACTGCTAAAATGAGCTTCTCGTTCAACTCGCCTCGGTCAGACTCAGTACTGAAGAGTGACGCGCTCCACTGACTTCGGTTATCGCTCGCGAAAATCGCCCTTCATTTGTATAAATTTAAACATTTCTCAACTTTGTCGCGTCGCTGGACACGCCCCACCGGTCGCTGTCGCGCGTGTCGACGGAAGTCGCCCGCTCACCATTGATAATGAATGGTATTGCGTCGCGTGTAGTGTGAACGGGGCTTATGCATATCATCCGTGTGAGAAGAGACTTAAATGGAACTGTGGTGTCATCTGCACTGTTGTATGGCAATTTAACTGATCACTGCTGTAAAATATTTGCATTGTCCTCTTTACTGAAGAACCACCAGAAGTGCATACCTAATAAAAAGACTGACCTCTGTCCTGTTTGTGGAATGAAATTTCTAATGCCGCTTTTCCACTACACAGTACCAGCTCGGCTCGAATCGACTCGACTCCCCTTTGTTTGGTTTTCCACTGTGTAAAAGTTGTACCTGTTCCTGCTTTTGGGTACTTTTTTTAGTACCACCTCCGGCGAGGTTCTGCGAGAGCTGAGGCGATACTAAAATGTCACATGAAAACAATGCCGACTGCTGATTGGTCAGAGAGAATCGTGCGTCATTGCACGTGCCAGATGGAGTATCCAGCCATTTTTAAATAGTTTGGCCAGAGATATTTTCTAAACTTACTACTATTATTAGCAACTCGGAAGAATACGCCGTGGTCAAACGAGGAGGTGCAGACTTTCCTTTGTTTGGTTGCCGAAGAGAGGATCCAGCGAGAGCTTGATGGGGCAGCGAGGAACAAAAGGCGTCGCTATGACGACCGGGTACTATTTGTGGCGGTATAGTGTCTGCAATGGAAAACGGAGTGAAAAGCGAGCCGAGTCGATTCGAGCTGGTACTGGTAATGGAATAGCACCATAAGGGTTTTTGCAGTAGCAGCAATGGCATAGAGCGAGTCTTGCAGGCTGTGCAATAAAAAAAACATGAAAGTGAGTGGTATTTACACCCACTCTAGCGATTTGTTTGCTAAACTAAAGAAGCCATTAAGCATCATTGAGAGGTTTAAAGGACAAGTTCGGTATTTTACAATTAAAGCCTTGTTTTAAGATCGTTTCTGATGAAATAGAAATGGTTAAGATTGTTTTTTAGACAGATGCCGCTGTCACAAGAATTTTCGGATTCTGTGGTAGCATCCTAGCCTGGGCCAATCAAATCAATAGCCGCGTTTCCACTGCCGGGCCAGGGCCGGGCCGTGCTAGTGCGTGCCAGGGCCAGTCGCGTTTCCACTGTCACTTCCGGGGCTTGATCGGGGCTTCCTCAGGGCCAACGGCCAGGATTTCTGGCCCGTCGAATACCTTGGGCCAGAGGGGGCCAGCTCGGGCTAGAGGCGTGCTCAAGGTAAAAGGCGGAGTTTATCGGTGTTATGGAACGTTATGATCTTAAGCAAGATGCACATAGGGGCGTCCATGTTTAACCGATTAACCGTTTAAAATTGCATAACATTTTAATTTGAACTGTAGGCCTATGCCAAATGCTGCGCAACAATATATAGGCTATATATAGCTACATATCAACGAATTTTCAGATATTTGTTTGATTTTTTTGCCCCTTAAACATTTAAAATATTTGACAAATTAATATGAAAAAAATATATATTTTACTGGTTTTCTGAGGCCAAATTAGAACCTGGAAATGATATTTTCCCCGCAGTGCTGAATGAGAAGAGCCGTAACCACAGCCTACAGAAAGGGGATTTATGGGTGATTTATAGGCTATAATAAATGTGTCTGATAATAAAATAATATAAAATAACGAGGCATTAATTGTTTATTAATAAACTATTGTTTTCTAAATGATTTTCGGCTAAAAACATATCTCCATCTCCGGATGCACATTTAGAGAGAAATTAAGCTACATAAACATAGAAGATATTGGCTTTCGATTCGAATTTGTTGTTTTTAAATTGCACATTTAAAGCTTTAATCTACAAAGGATATAACCCCTGTAGACTAAAGCTTTAAATGTCCAATTTAAAACGAACAAATTCGAATGCGGCTGTTTCAGGTCTCGCGCTTCAGTTCACGGAGATCATGAAGCGCGCCTTGATTAATTGTTAAAGCACAACGTTTTCTTGTTATAAATAAATTTATTTGCGAATAATGTATTATTATTTTCTGTATGACCAGAAATTAAAGAGTATTTTAAGTTGTTTCCTCTGAAAGAAATGCAATGAAACTGTTCACATGGGCGTCTCGCAGCCATCAGTGCGTGCTCCACACACACTGGATATGCGCTGATATTTGTCAAAAATATTGTGTTTATTTGTGCTCTGTTCCTTTTTTGGATAAAGGCGTCTTCTACATATGCAGCCTAATAAAATGTTACAATAATGATGATGATGGTTATTATTATTATTATTATTATTTGCAGACACGGAGTTTTTGTGAAATGGACGTTTTGCTTATTTTCAATTGGCAATTTCAGTTTAAAGGGTGATGGAAATGGGGCTTTAACTGCTCCGTAGGCCTACTTGCTGCGTTTTATTTCTATAAATTAATTTCGTTTCAAATGGGGTCCAATCAGTTATTAAAGGTGTTAAAAAATCTGTATCTCGAGGTTGCGGCGCGCACACTATATGCACCGAGTATTAACCGATGGGCCTCGGTTAACGATTAATGAATAACTTGAAAACGTGCCCGCAGCCCTACTTGTTATATCGCGCAAAAAATCGCTGCTTGAAATGGAGAATCGCCTGTACTGGTCTCGGGACACTATTGCAGCCACTACCGCAGTTGAGTTAATATACATGCTATCTTCCTAATTTAAAAAATAAATTAATTTATAATACCCGCTGAAATGGGTTGGGTTTTATGACGTTTGATCCTGAAAGGCGTGTTAGGGGTGGGGTCTGGGGCAGCGCTGTGGGGCTACTGGCCCGGCAGTGGAAACGCAAGCCCGGTGCTTGAGGCCCGAGGCCACTAGCTCGGCCCGGCTCGCTGTTAGCTCTGGCCCAGCCCTAGCCCGGCAGTGGAAACGCGGCTATTAATATCTGTCTGCAGAGCCGCAGAGCCGCAGTTTCACCCCAGCAGTTTTACACCAGCAGTTTTAACCCGCGCATGCGCAGTTTTTACACCAGCAGTTTTACCCCGCGCATGCGCAGTTTCGCCACAACAGTTTTAAGCAGTTTTATCTGCGCATTCGTAGTTTCAATATAGCAGTTTTACCCGCGCAAATTGTTCAGTATTAAAACGATCTAATGGTTATTTTTTCTAATTAGTTTTGCTTATTAGTCTGCAGAGCCACAGTTTCACCCCGCACATGCGCAGTTTCACCTCAACAGTTTTACCCGTGCACGCGCAGTGTCAATAACCTATATAGTATTTGTTACCAATTATTTTTGCTTACTAGTTATTTTTTTGCTGTTGCTCGCAGGCTTTCAGGTTCCTTTACTGAAATAAAACAGTGCTTGTATCAGGAGCACACTAATCTTTTACGTTTTTCCTCCAAAACAATAAATAGCATGGCCTATATATATATATATATATATATATATATATATATATATATATGTATATGTATGTATACACACACTTAATTGCTCAATACCTGGTATAACACAAACTTCTGATTAGACATTCAAAGGCGAACTATTAGTCTAAATCAATATATGTCTAATTGAAGAGTTCAGATGCAAAAGCCTCTAAATGCCATTTGAAATTTTCTTCTAAAATGACCATTTTTATCAAGCTTGTATATTTAAGTTCAGTAATTTCACTTAAATGGCAATGAAGATTAATTGCCATTTAAGTGAAATTACTGAACTTAAATATACAAGCTTGATAAAAATGGTCATTTTAGAAGAAAATTTCAAATGGCATTTAGAGGCTTTTGCATCTGAACTCATCAATTATTCTTAAATTAATTAAATCTGCCTGATGAAACAAATGACTTGAACACAAATTATTAACAATTATTTCAAATATTTTATTAATTTTGAAGACATTACCAAGAATTCAATTATATTTCAATTCAATTACCAGAGAGACATACTGATACAGACAGACAGGCATACGATTCAGACAGACAGGCACACTGATACACATACACAGTGATACAGACAGACATATTGATATACACAGCCATACATACTGATACAGACAGACAAACTAATATACATACACAGACATACTGATACAGACAGACAGGCATACTGACATACATACACAGACACACTGAGACAGACAGACATATTGATACACAGACAGACATATTGATACAGACAGACCGTCTAATATACATACACAGACATACTGCTACAGACAGACAGACAGCAAATCTGTCACCAATTAGAAAATAAATAATAATAATTAAATGTCAGGGTTTTAAAATGATGACACTCTTACATTTTTCTTTGTCCTTAACCTCAGACATGAAAAAGGGCATGACCTCTCTGTTTTAAAATGTAAAATAGAATGTGGCTCTTAATTTATCATCCTCATCCAAAGTTGTGGCACAATGTGAATGTAGTGGAGAAAGGGCTTTCTTCCTCCTCCATGCTGTCAATGCGTGGTGGCAAGGACTTGATCTTCATCAGCGGGTGATTGTCCTTCAACCATTCCACACCTTTCCTGATGCTGCTCATCATATTGGCATTCTTTATGAAAAATATTTGAAAATTACCAGCAATCAACAATTTTATATTTTCAGATAAATAAAACGTCTAAATATATTATATACATTGCAGAACTCTACAAAATACCTCAAGATTGTGTGGTGTCGTGTCCCCCTCCAGCGCTCCTACTCCATACTCAATTTCTCCTGGTCCATTCATATGTTGTAGAAGAGCACAGTGTGATGTAATGTATTTCAATTGTCCACTACAAAATGTTTCATTTAATAAAATGTATAATTTCATGCATATGCAATGCAGAACCAAACTAAGATTTGATTTACTTCGAATTTGCACGAGAGAATTCATCTATTTGAATCAATCCATTTTACAAAAACAAACAAAAATAACAAAGGTCAATGTCCCTGCCCTAATACAGGGTGTCCACCAGTTAAAATTTTTAAGCCCTTTTTAATACCGCATTATAAAACTACAACATTACATTTAGCAAGAACATATATTTAAAGTAGTGCATGCCTGTAATGATCAGACTAGCTCTAGACCATTTGGCTTGGGGCACATGTGTGTTCACAGGGGTCTTTTAGGGTCTTTCAAGGATCAACCCTGCAACAATGGGACTTGGTGTGTTTTAAGAACCCAACTGATATCTTTGTCCCCTGAAAGTCTAAGTATAGAATATTGTCGACTGACAATAGGATAGATAAATAAATAAACAAAATACTTTGACAACAAAAGCTCACTTCACTGTCAGTGAGGCAAGATCCAACCGCCATGTGCAATCCAACCGCCTCAGCCCAATGTGCAAGCCACCTTCCATGTCTGACAAAATACAAAAAGACAACAATGAGAACAAAGTTGTGCAGAATACTGAGTCCTGAGCAAGGACTGTCCCTAAAGTTAGTTTACTAAAAGTCACTCTGGATAATAGTGTCTGCTAAATGACAAATAATAATAACTAAACCCTAGAAACAAAATTCTCCACGAGGAGAAGGCACCACTTATTGTGTCATAATTGTCATGCTGAGAAAAAAGCAATACTTCCATGAATACTATTAACAACAATAATATTAATATAACGTAGAAATAAGACTTACAGCAGTGAAATCAACGGGTTCATTCAATACGATGTGTAAAGCATACTGAAACATTCATTTTACAATATATTTTTGATATAACAGAGTGGAGACAGACTGATAAAAGTCCAATAACTTACCATAATCATGAAGACCCGACAGGATGTCATATCGAGTTGATGGGAGATATGCTGAAATGGCAAATTGCATTTCGAAAAACAAAGAAATCAATCAGGACGTTAAAGTGTCCCGAAAACAAGACAACAAAATACCCTTACTTTGTTTGTTTTGTTTGTTTTTTGTTTTCTTCATTTTGATCCAACGGCCTGGTGCTGCAAGTTTCCTGCGACATGAATATATGTTAAATAAAAGAATGATTTGTCCAACAGCACTGCTGAACTGACTGCAGTAAAGACAATTTAATAACTTATTCAAAACGAGCGGATAAAACTGCTATAGTGAAACTGCGCATGCGCGGGGTAAAACTGCTGGGGTGAAACTGCTGGGGTAAAACTGCGGCTCTGCGGCTCTGCAGTCAGACCCTTCTCAATCAAATTGCCAGGGCGGGCTTTATACAATGATGGACAGATCACAGATGATCTGCAAGGACGTAATCATCACGTTATCAAAGAGCGCAACTGGTTTCCCTCAGAGATGACTGCAGCTGGAGAATTGAGATTTATATAGGCCTAGATTCCGCTGTCGCGTCTGTTGTGAAATGAATCGACAGCGCATTCATTTTAATAGACGAACAGAGAACTGCAATCAAGGCATTTGTTGATCGGAAA
Organism: Pimephales promelas; assembly: GCF_016745375.1. The sequence continues at coordinate 14,880,292 of NW_024121987.1, forward strand.
GAGATCTTTGCCCTTCTTCCTACATGATTCGGCAAAAGTGTAACTTATCAGCTGGCTCTGATGGTCGCTAAGAAGATGGGACGTAATGAAAAGCCTGTGGTCGTTGTGGTTTGTCCTTTGGTCGCACTTATTAAAATAAGCAACACTTGTTATTTAACTTCTAAAATAAGTAAAGTTAGGCTACGTTCTGTAGTTGACAACTGTATGCAAATTAGTTCACTTATTGCGTTGCTCTGGATGGTTGGTTTAAAGTTGTTGTTCCTGGTTCGGTTAAGACACGCCTCATAATCAAAGCCCTACGGAGCAGCACTCACTTTCCGACAAGAATATGAGTATGACGAAGTCAGGCTATAGCACAATCCTTCATAAAACGCATACAACTTTAGTTTACAAAGACGTGAAACTTACCGAGTGGTCTGGGGTGTCCACTGATATGCTCTGACAAAAATCGCTGCAAAAGATTATTTCCAACAGGTGTTTGCATTCGTTATAAAACTGTAGACCTATTTTTCCGAACGCTATTTTTATACTGTAAGAATCATTGGAACAAACTGGTAATGACTCAACTGGAATCTCACTGTTTTTGAGTGCTAATTATTGAATGCTTAATATCTTGCTCTGAAATTAGGTCTCACAGAGCTTCTTCCAATGTTGGAGGGAAAATATAATAATATCCTCAAAATTGTCTTCACCAAAACGCAGACTCCTTTGCACAGCACTAGACACCCAAAGGCATAATGCTGCAAAATGCAACATCGAGCTCAATGACAAGTTTGAAACTCAAAAGCAGTTTTTCAGGAACACTATCAAAAATTATATATTAAATCGATATGGGATTCACATTACCTTCAATAGTCCCCTGTTCAACTCCCAGGTTTGTAGACTGTAGACGCATAATAACCCAACGATATATCATTGTTGTTGTTTTTTCACCCTGATACTACATGAGTAGGTTTTACTATATTTAAATGCTTTAACCTAAGTCATTCTGTAAAATGTAGTTTATGACTTTTATAAGTAATCAAAAGCAACAATTAGGGAACGTTCTGTGATTTTTACAGAAATTTGACAACTGGAATAAATTCTCTCGTTTTTCTAATCCTCTTTCATTGATGCAACTCGAATCCCATACGATTGTAATACATTTAACTCCCTTTCTCTTCTTTTAGCAAATCTATTTTTAAAGGGAAAATGCAATATAGCTTCTATACGAGCTAAATAATTTCTTCCCCATTTTTCCTCTCCTCTCGACGCTTCACACTCCAGTCCAGTCGGTGGCGGTAAGACACACGCGTTTGTTTGCCGACCACCACCTCAGAGGAAGAAGATTAGTTTCAGCATGATCTCTGCTGTTTTGTCGCGTTGCTGGCCTAATACAAACTGCTAGAAATTTACTTTTAGTGTACAGAAAGATACATTTTAAATCAGGTCAATAAATGCCTGTAATATTCCCATCCTCATACACGTGACTAGTTTTGAAGCAAGCAGGAATATCTGGAGGAGTATCAACTGAACTGAGATCTGCTGCTGTGAAGATGGTGTTTGTTAAAGAGGAGAGTGAGGAGGACATGAGTGAACCAGAACCCTGGAGAATAAAACACGAGGAACAAGGAGGTTGGTGATTCTTCATTCATCTAATGACTGTTGTGGTACATATCTAACAAAGCTTTAAACATGGTGCACATCATGGATCTGTTAAAAGTCTTGAATTTCTTAATTTAAGAACTAGGCGCTAATAAGTTTAAGATCTGGACTCTGTATTAAGTTTGTGCTCTAGCTGTGGGAGTGCAGAGAGTGTATATTATAACTGTACTCTCAGAAACACGGTTGCAAAGGGCTCAAGGACCTGAATCAGCACCTCAATCAGGTTCCACTGTTCAGGCTTGAAATTAACGATTAGTCGGCATTTTACAATAAAAAAAATTGTCGACAAATATCTTTGTTGTCGAGTAGTCTGATCTTACTTGACTGTATAGGGCATGCAATATCACGATTTGACCGCTACGGCGCTTTGGCGCTAGAGTGTAATGCAGCCACAAGTGCTATTGTGGGAAAAGAAAAAAATAGCGCGAATTATGACGGAGTGCAAACAAATCCGAACTAGCAAGGTTTGGGAAAGTTTCACAAAAATTAAAACCAACAATGCTGTCTTACAATACATACAAGGCGGAACTTGCTTTTCACGGGAGCACAACATGCATGTCGGAGCACTTAAAAAGAAAACATCCCGGCAAAAGAGGAGCCGGTGAGAATTCAGTGTTTCTAACTACTGGTAACGTAAATTTCTTTATTAGATATTACAATACTACTAATAATAGAAATAATATTATCAATTATAATATAATTAGAGTAATGTGATGATTTATTTAGCATTGAATAAAGCTTGATCGAGCTTAGGAGTCAGGGCTGTTCTTATTATTGTAACACTATTAGGTATTATAGTCTTATCACTTGCCTGTATTTTGTTCCATAATCATGAAGATGAAGAACAATACAGCGGTTTTCGTTTATGGATTTGTGTGAACAGGGATTGTTTTGACAACGTTGTCATCTGTCCACATTTTTTTTAAATGTGAAGGGAAAACATTTAAATATTCAGTCCATCGTTGTTGTGTGAACATACCCTAATTTACTTTTATTTTCCAACTCTCCCAATTGATTTTCTTCATTTTAATGTTTTCATTTCAGGCCTGATGAAAGTGAAAGAGGAAAGACCAGATCTGAATGAAGTGGAGGAGAAACATCACCAGAAAGTTCATGATGTCACCGCTGAAGAGAAGCCATTGAGTTGCTCCAAAACTAAAAACAGTTGCTCACAAAGCAACATCCAAATAACAGAAGTGAAAAAGCCTTTCATCTGTTCTCAGTGTGGAAACACTTTCTCACGTAAAGAAAGTCTGAAGAAGCACATGCTAATTCATGCTGGAATAAAGCCTTTCAGCTGCTCTCACTGTGGAAAGAGTTTCACACATAAATCATACCTTAATGAGCATTTGTTTATTCACACTTCAGAAAAGCCTTTCACCTGTTCTCAGTGTGGAAAGACTTACAAACATAAAAGAAGCCTTTTGAATCACACGTTAATTCATGCTGGAGGAAATAATCATTTCACATGCCCTCTGTGTGGAAAGACTTTCTCATTTAAAGGCTACCTTGAAAAGCACATGCGAATTCATGCTGGAATAAAGCCTATCACCTGCTCTCAGTGTGGAAAGAGTTTCACACGTAAAGAAAATCTGAAGAGGCACATGCTAATTCATACTGGAATAAAGCCTTTCACCTGCTCTCAGTGTGGAAAGAGTTTCACACATAAATCACATCTTAATGGTCATTTGGTGACTCACACTTCAGAAAAGCCTTTCACTTGCCCTCATTGTGGAAAGACTTTTACGCGTAAAGGATACTTAAAGAATCACATGTTAAGTCATGCTGGAATCAAGCCTTTCACCTGCTCTCATTGTGGATGCAGTTTCAGATGTAAAGGAAGCCTGAAGAAGCACATGTTAGTTCATAATGAAATAAAGCCTTTCACCTGCTCTCAGTGTGGAAAGAGTTTCACACAGAAAGGAAACCTTAATTATCATGTGCTTATTCACACTTCAGAAAAGCCTATTACCTGTTCTCAGTGTGGAAAGACTTTTATACGTAAAGAAAGCCTGAAGAAGCACATGCTAGTTCATGCTGGAATAAAGCCTTTCACCTGCTCTCAGTGTGGAAAGAGTTTCACACAGATATCACACCTTAATGCTCATTTGGTGACTCACACTTCAGAAAAGCCGTTCACTTGCCCTCAGTGTGGAAAGACTTTTACACGTAAAGGAAACTTTAAGACTCACATGTTAAATCATGCTGGAATCAAGCCTTTCAGCTGTTCTCAGTGTGAGAGTAGTTTCACCTGTAAAAAAGCATTTAAAATTCATGTGAGAATTCACACTTAATGGTGCGTTCACATCGGACGCGAATGATTTCAATGTTAAGTCAATGCAAAGACGCGTTATGCGCGTAAAAAAATTCCTGCGGGCGCGAATGAAGGCCAATTTATACTTCTGCGTAGGGTGCGCGCAGTAGGTACGGCGTAGCATACGCACAGTCCCATAGCGCGTACCCTTCGCACGTCGTCGCGACGATGCGGACCGCAAGATCGGTGATTGGTCGGCTTGGTAGCATTGCATTTCCTCCTACGCATTTCCGCATGTACCTTCTCACGCATTTCCACCACTGTCTATGATTTCCACACGTTTCATCTCCTCCGAAGTCTTCTCTCATTTCTGCCTTTCAGTTTTAGTAATTTCACTAAAGTGAACTGTTTTTCCACCTTAATAAGCTCGAACTCCAACATGATCAGCTCTCTTTCAGTCGCTATTGCTTGTAGTAACCTAGCCGTGAGGAATCTAAACACAGTGGAACATTAAAACCCTCCGCCGCCAACTAGCGTTTCGGAGTAATACTACAGAGCAACCAAGACCTGAACGCAGAAGTATAAATGCTCACAACGACGTCGCCTACGTGCGTAGCCAACGCCGTACACTACGGCGTATCCTCGACGCAGAAGTATAAATTGGCCTTGAGGCGTAGAGCGCGGCACGGAAGACGTGTCATTCGCGCGTCTGGCACGTTAAGCGCAAACGATTTAGTTAGTGCCATTTGTGCATTCACGCGTTTGACGTGAATTCGCGTCTGCCGCCGAGTTGAGAAATCTGAACTTTGGCCTCAATTAGCGCTGCTTGCTCATGTGGTGAGGGTGTCTGGATGCTTCAATAAATCATTTTGTAATATGACTAAAAGTATGGTGGGATTATGCACAACAAAGCAAATATTTTAGCACTTAAAACATTATTTCTATATACGAGACATGTTCATTTTGTATTGAATGTTATTCATTCCATATCCAGATTATATGAAATAGTATGATGTAAAGAGTAAAGACAACCAACATACATGTGCATACCCAGATAGCAAACTGACATTGAATCAACGTGGAAATATGACATCGAAACAACGTTGATCTGACATTGTTTTGCTCATCGAATTAACGTTGAACCAACGTCAGACGCGTCATTCTTTCAAAACTAACGGAAAATCAACTTGAAATCAACGCGTTGTTTCAACGTTATGAAAGCAAACCAATTTTCGATTTTCATTTAGCTTTGAAGAATGCCGCGTCTGACGTTGGTTCAACGTTAATTCGATGAGCAAAATCAACGTTGTTTCAATGTCATGAGAGACGTCGTTTCCACGTTGATTCAATGTCAGTTTGCTGTCTGGGTAAGTTCCTGTCTGGACATGAGATCACAGGACAAGTTAATAACTTTTGGAGGCTGGCTCTATTTATCATCAAAACAAAAATAAATGACCGATTAGATGGATGAGGGAGAGGGTGATCCTCGCTCCGATGCGGGACAACAGGTCATCAAACTGGGCGCGGGACAAGCGGAAGTACCCCTGACAGCGGCCGTCATCCAGGCGGAGCTCCTGGAGCGAACAAATGGTGAAACTCGCCAAACGGTTCGCCTCCGAAGGGTCCGGTGGACACAAATACGGCGACGGTGAATCTCTTGATGAATGCTCGATCAACATAAACAAAGATGGCCGTCAACGGGTTTCGGTTTTGACGCGTGTACATTTCGCTTCAAACTTTTTATTTTACCCGCGTCAGTTTCGCTCTTGAAGTGCGAATTAACACAAAGTGGTCAAGCGTCAAACTAGACTTTAGAATTTGACGTGCTATTCGCGTCCAGTGTGTGAACGTAGCATAAGAGATGCCTTATGCATGTCATCCGTGTGAGAAGAGACTTTAATGGAACTGTGATGTCATCTGCACGCTCTCACTCTGTTGTATGGCAATTTAACTGATCACTGCTGTAAAATATTTGCATTGTCATCATTACTGAAGAACCACCAGAAGTGCATATCTAATAAAAAGACTGACCTCTGTCCTGTTTGTGGTATGAAATTTCTAATGGACCTTTTCCACTACACAGTACCAGCTCGACTCGACTCTGCTCGGGTCGGCTCCCCAGTGGTTTTCCACTGTGTAAAAGTTGTACCTGTACCTGCTTTCGGGTACTTTTTTTAGTACCACCTCCGGCGAGGTTCTGCGCGAGCTGAGCCTGTACTAAAATGTGACGTGAAAACAATGCCGACTGCTGATTGGTCGGAGAGAATCGTCACCATTCACTGCGTCATCATTGCACACACCAGATGGAGTATCCAGAATAACCCCGCCATTTTTAAATAGTTTGGCCAGAGATAGTTTCTAAACTTACTACTATTATTATGGCAACTCTGAAGAATACGCCGTGGTCAAACGAGGAGGTGCAGACTTTCCTTTGGTTGCCGAAGTGAGGATCCAGCGAGAGCTCGATGGGGCGGCGAGGAACAAAAGGCGTCGCTATGACGACCGGGTACTATTTGTGGCGGTACTGTCTGCAATGGAAAACGGAGCGAAAAGCGAGCCGAGTCGAGCTGGTACTGGTAATGGATAACCGCCATAAGGGTTTTCTCTTTTAAAAGGCACCAGAAAATACACGAGGGTGTGGAAAAACTTGTGTGTACTGGATCAGTGAGGATTTAATAGTATTCTTACCTAGTTTGACTATCACCAGACCAAGCTCAATCTTTTAAGATTGAATATTAGTCTGGGAAAGGCTGCTTTGTGTTTTCTACTGCACAAGAGGCGTGTGCACAAGAGGCATGTGTACGCAATTGGATAGTCCTTCAACCGATCAGACCAATGATCCGGGTGACGTACTTTGCGACGCGAAAACTCCAGGCAGGAAACGTGTCAACAAATGTGTTGGTTTGTAGCATTGATCAGTGGTTTGCAGAAGCAGCAATGGCATAGAGCGAGTCTTGTAAGCTGTGCCATAAAAAAACATGAAAGTGAGTGGTATTTACACCCACTCGAGCGATTTGTTTGCTAAACTAAAGAAGCCATTAAGCATCGTCAAGAGGTTAAAAGGAAAGTTGCTTGCCGTTGCTTCTCTATCGTCATCGTGTTAAACCCACCAAAAGTGCGCCAGGTGGAAAAGCCAGTTTGTGATTGGTCCCCTTAGACTTGTAACGGAAGCAGGACAGAAAAATGGACAGGTTTCCAGCCTGAGCTTCAGGGCGAAATCAAATCGCCGGCAGATTGTGGTGGGTCTGAGTATTATCTGGATTGCCTCCACCAAACATGTAAATAGGAAATACAGGGTGTCCGCGTGGTAGTAAAAGGTAGTAAAAAGAATCTACCAAAATTAAGGTACTAAATTAAGGTTTACTACCCTTGAAAGGTAGTAAAAGGTAACAAACGCAATTTGACTTGGTAGTAAATATTTCATCACCGCCTCAATATATGAGTTTCCATTTTTTTTTCCAAAAACATAAAGCTGTCTATGAAGTAAACGTGTCTTATTAGTGGAATATTAAGCGCAATATAGTAACACATTATGTAGCTGTGATGCACGAGCACTGGAAACGCGCATGGATTGAGCACGCAGCGGCACAGACGCGCTAGCTGGTCGAGCACATCCCTTCAAACAGACATCAGTGGAATGTTTGTAGTTCAGTCGGATGTCAATGGCAAAGAAAATTAAAACGAGTCATCTAGCTTATTATTTAAGTCGGCGTGAAACGGAAGTTGAGATTGTCATTTTTTCCTTGTCGTGACGTATATCCGAGTGAAACGACTTCTGAAATTAGAAAAAAAAAATGGCTTGATTTCGTCCTTCGGAAATGGATTGGTTCGTTGGAGGTTGGGCGTTGCATAGGCAAACTGGAGGCAGATTTGAATGCGATTCTCTGAGAGGCGGTTCACCGATAGCCGCACCCTTATCGGACCTGGCCACACCCTTCCGCCATTCCACGTGACCGAAATAGAAGAGAGGTCGTTTCGATGGGGGACAATGTCTTTGATTAAAGATTATGGGTAGGCCTACATGAATTTTTAAAAAATAATTAAGTGCACAGATAATAAACTACAGTATTACAAATAAAAAGAAGATTTGTCAAATTTGATTTCATGCCGACAAGGTTAACTGATGAGAGAGAGAGAGCGCACGCGCACTTCTGTTGGATGCTCCTGATCGTTCACGCAGCACGTTATTTGGATGAAAACTAAATTGTATAATATGTAAGTAAAGTAAAACATGACCTGTTACCTGATTTATGTATAACGAGTGGTTCCCTACAAAATTATGTAAAAACGGCCATCTTGGCGAGTAGTAAACAAAAGTCGGTTATATCTCAAGTGAATGTAAAGCCAAGTTCACACTACAGGATTAAGCCCAATTTGCAAATCGTTGAGCTCGCCGACAGGTCAGGGTGTTATCGCGTGCAAATCGCGGGGGATTAGCGGAGGATGAACGCTTGCCAATCTGTTAAAGAGCCATAAATTAGCCATGTTCGGTCTTAAAGGGGCAGCACTTTAATAAACCTGCTACTGTTTTCATGTTAATCAAATACAAATTGTCAAGGACAACTAAATTACTCACTGATCTTGACTAGTCTACCCGTTTCATATTAAAATATCCATCTAAATTTAATTTATACACAATATGCGATTTTTTTTTTCACATTTGATTACTGTACCACCTGAAAAACTCTAAAAACAGTTTATTACATTTGTAGCTTTTCTTTGTTCTATTGTATTTATTTGTCCTATTTGTAATTTGATTATTTGTTCTTATTTTGTTACTGACTACTTTTAATAATGTTTTAAATTCACATTAATTGGGCTGGTAGTTTTTGTTGTATCAAAATTGGGTTAAATAGTATTTCACTGGTGTCTAAACATTTGTACCACTGACCCAATCCTCAGCACTGACTCTTCTGGAGCGGCTCTTAACATGTGCTGTGCTATTAAATGAAAGAGAAAATATGATCAATGTGCTATTAAATGAAAGAGCAATAGAATGAACAGTGACAGAAACAGAGGCATGCTTTTTAGCAGGATTAATTAAGCTTGAAAATATCTGAAGGAAATATAGCCTATATTTGATGAACAAATTAAGCCAACTATGATTTATATTCTTTTGGTTTATCTACTAATACATTTAAAAATTACAAATGCAGTAAAAATTCAGGGATCGGTTACGGTATCGATATCAGCGAGTACAAAAATTGGTATTGTAAAAATTGGTATTGCAAAAAGTGGTATTGTGCATCCCTAATTGAAAATATTTAACGGGTTCGCGTGAAGGGGAGCAAATCAGTGCCATATTTGAAGCACATTTAGAGATGTGATGAAATAAATAGCTGTTTTGGGATAGTAATTTTACTGTTTAAGTCTGCGTGTGTGAGAATGTGTGTTTGTGGGTAAGTGTGTGTGATAATGCTGGGTCTGGGTTTCCAGTTCTCTGGGTTCCAGCATTGGCTGTCTGACTGCTAACTCCTGCCACCATCTTTTCCACCGTGGGGATCTTTAGTCTCGTCCGCTCTGCTGGGGTTCCACCATGGAAGTCCACTCATTTACGATCACACCTGTTAGTCTTTGAGTTGTTCATCATTTTTTTTTTTTTTTTTTGCATCTTGAGGTCATCTTCAGGTGAACATCTGTCCTGAAACTTGACCGACCCATTTTTAGACATTTAAGATGAATACTGGCTTTTTTTAGACTGATATTTTTGGGTCTTTCTCAGTGAGGGTGAGATGTTGGAGTTCATATTGAGTGAACAATTGAATCTTACTGTTTTTAAATGCTCTACACTTTATTGAATGCTTAATATCTTGCTCTGAAATCAGGTCTCACAGAGCTTCTTCCGATGTTTGAGGGAAAATATAATAATATCATCAAAATTGTCTTCACCAAAACGCAGAATCAGATGTTACTCCTTTGCACAGCACTAGACACCCAAAGGCATAATGCTGCAAAATGCAACATCGAGCTCAATGAAAAGTTTTAAACTCAAAAGCAGTTTTTCTGAAACACTATAAAAAATATCATATTGAATCGATATGGGATTCACATTACCTGTCATTCAATAGTCCCCTGTTCAACTCCCAGGTTTGTAGACTGTAGATGCATAATAACCCAATGATATAACATTATTTTTTTCACGATAGGCCTACACTAAACCCTGATTTAACATTTGAGTATGTTTTACTATGTAAATGCTTTAACGTCAGTCATTCTGTAAAATGTAGTTTATGACTTTTATAAGTAATCAAAAACAACAATTAGGGAACGTTTTGCGATTTTTTTTTACAGAAATAATTGACAACTGGAATAAATTCTCTCGTTTTTCTAATCCTTCCCCATATTTTTCCTCTCCTCTCGACGCTTCATACTCCAGTCCAGTCGGTGGCGGTAAGACACCCGCGTTTGTTTGGCAACCACCACCTCAGAGGAAGAAGATTAGTTTTCGGCTTGATCTCTGCTGTTTTGTCGCGTTGCTGGCCTAATACAAACTGCTAGAAATTTACTCTTAGTGTATAGAAAGGTACATTTTAAATCAGGTCAATAAATGCCTGTAATATTCCCATCCTCATATACGTGACTAAGTTCTGAATCAAGCAGGAATATCTGGAGGAGTATCAACTGAACTGAGATCTGCTGCTGTGAAGATGGTGTTTGTTAAAGAGGAGAGTGAGGAGGACATGAGTGAACCAGAACCCTGGAGAAGAATAAAACACGAGGAACAAGGTTGGTCGTTTCAATTGTCTTAATCTGCAACTGAACTGGCAAAGATTTTTGCTCGTTGATTTTTGTAGCTAATCGGAAAAAACAGAGCGTCTGCGACTCAAATATTCACATTTTTGTGGACAATAGGTTTTGCCTGTTTTACAGAAGTTTTCATGAGGTTTTCCACTAAATAAAAATCCCAAATTCTGGCAAATAAATGTCGATTAAGTAAAAAATATACAATATTTATTTACTTTTTAAAGTAGTGGTTAATTCACCCAAAATGAAATGTTAAATGCTTTTCACAATACTTTTGTATGTCCATTATAAGGAATAAAACAAGTTATTGTATCCAAATAATTTTTAGCTTAAAATAAATAATGTTGTTATAAATCATTTCTATTGCACACTAAGCATTTTGTCCCTGAGGTACTTGACTGAATTTGTACTTAGACGTTATTTAACAAAATATGCACAATATACTTTTTTTTTTTTTTTTTTTTTTTTGCATAAAAAAACACATTTTAGATTTTAGTTTTAAAAATTGTATTTGGATCCATAAGTAAATAAAGTGTACTTGCTTAATCAGTGCTGTCATAGGTCTACACTCTCCTACACTACCTGAGGAGCAGTGACCATTTTTTTCACACACAAAAACAAACCTCAACCATTTTTTTACGCTTCATATCTGAATCATTTTAATATTAATATATAAAATAGTCAGGGTTTCAGTGAAAATCATGACAACATAATTTTGTTATTAAATGGAATATTTGATATACTGCTGCATTGCTTGTCATTATGCATTTTTGTTTTAGCTTCCATCAACAATGACATTTGTTTTCTGGATGCTTTAACTTGAATAAGTTTGCATGGCAAAACTATTTGACAATATCAAACAAACAAAAAAAAGTAGAGAGTTTATATTGACCTCAACCTTATTCATTTTTCCCTCAGAAATTATTACCTTTCTTAAACATTTATATCTTAAAATGATTAATATTCATATAATTTATTATAGCATGTATTTATGATTATCGAAATTTGGAATTATTCATTACAATTTATTTATAATTACAATTACACAAAACATTTGAAATTTGAAGGTAAATTCACAAGTGTGATGCATTAATTATATTTGTTTTAGAGTAACATTTTTTTTTTTAATGGAATATCACCGGCAGAAATGAACTTTCTCATTAAGGCCCAATATTTGACCCCTTCGATTGATTTCCATGGGCTGTATGCACATATCTTCCATACAAAGTTGTGATAATTTTATGAAAAAGTTCATTATAAAATAAATGTCAATTGATATTTATTACTCAGGCAATATATTATACAATAAGTTCATGGCTGTGCAATTATAAACCATATTCATTACATTCAAATTACATTAAATTACATTAAAATTATCACACCTGCTGTATTGGGGCGCATTAGGCTTAGAGAGAGACATGACAAGTGTATTAAACATCCGAGCCGTGGAGTAAAGATAGTATCTAGTATGTTTCATTGTTAAAGTTCATCGTAACTTTTTTTTTTTATGTAAATTAATTCCTTTGGGAAGTAGTCGTGGTATAGTCTTTTAAATAATGTACATTAATTATGTAAGGAACTGCATCACATCTCTGCAGTGCGTCGGGACTGCATCACATAGCTAAATCATTTAAAATGTAGCTGAGGTTTAAGTGTACACTAATCTGGGTTGTTTCGAACCCCTGCAGACAGTCGGTTAGAACTGTATAATGACATCGAAATGTGGTGAAATCACTCGGCAGACACCAAATCTCTTTGAGGATGTTTACTGATTATAATTTCAATTGACAGGTGTGGTTTCTGTAACAAAAATACAGAAATAAACTTAAATAAGTGACTTACATAAATGAACTTTAACAATTGGAAATTATATATTATAAAGCAATGATCTACAGGTATGAATAACAATAAATTTGAGCCTTTAACATGGTAACAAGAAAACCAATTCAACAGAAATACTGTGTAAACCCACAAGATGGCGCTCTCAGCGCATTTATAATGACTGAACATAAAAGGTTCCCACGGACTACTGATCGACCGATATATCGTTTGGCCGATTTTTGCGTTTTTTACATGTATCGGAATCGGCCGATACGCGGCTGCTGTGTTCGCCGATAGTTTTTTTCCCGGCATTATTTATAGACGGGTGTCCTCAGGCAGCTCTGTGCTGCAGGAGACGCTGCAGTTCAAGTGCCCCACCCTCCCCCACTAGCAGAGTGCAACCTGATCTTCAAGATAATGGTAACTTTTAAACTTTCAAAGCATCTTTTAACTGGCTCCTGAAACATTGCCAAACACTTTGAAAACGAAAACATGTTGCGGAAACTGTTATGTGCTTGCAACTATATAGCTAAGCAAGTTTGTGGGTCCAAATGGAACATGCAAATGCTTTGTCTATAAAACTGTTTGCCATTTCTATTAGGGAGCTGCAGATAGCTAAGGTGTAGGCTATCCGTTCAGTATGCATTAGGGCTGTCAATGAATATTCTAAATTTGAATAAATATTCGAATAGTTTATAAAAAAACTGAATTTTGAAGGTGAAATTTAATATTTGAATGTGGAAAAACATGCCCGCGGTAGCAGACTAATAACGTTACCACAGAACAGCTCGCTTGGAGCGCTCGATGTCGGTTCTATATACTGTGAAATTTAAATTAAATTATGTATTTGTTTCAATCACTGAATGAAGCCTGCTATATTTGGGACAAGAGTCGCGACTCGCAACCTTAAATTGCTTGCACAAAACTCTTGACCAGCACTCAACATTGTAGTGCTGTAGACTCGTAGGAGCGAGTGAAAGTAAGAGGGAGCTGAGCCAGTGGTCGATCTGTAAGCAAGAGTCAACGCCTTGAACTTGATGCGAGCAGCGAGTGGCAGCCAGTGCAGGGAGATGAACAGAGGAGTGACGTGGGCCCTTTTGGGCTCGTTGAAGACAAGACGAGCAGCAGCGTTCTGGATCATCTGTTGAGGTTTAGTTGCACATGATGGAAGTCCAGCCAGAAGAGCATTGCAGTAATCAAGCCTAGAAATGACCAGGGCCTGATCTTCCTGATGTTGTGCATTGCGAACCTGCATGATCGAGCTCTTTTGTAATATGGTCTGAGAAGGTTAGCTGGTCATCAAAGATCACTCAAAGATTTCTGACCGACCTTGAAGGGGTGATTGAAGAAGAATCTAGCTGGATAGTGAAGTCATGCTGTAGAGACGGATTGGCAGGGAGGATGAGAGGCTCAGTCTTAGCAAGGTTGAGCTGCAGGTGATGTTCTTTCATCCATGCCGAGATGTCCGCCAGACAGCTTGAGATTCGTGCAGCTACTTTGGGATCATCTGGTTGAAATGAAAGGTAGATCTGGTTGTCATCAGCATAGCAATGGTAAGAGAAACCATGTGCCTGTATGATGGGTCCCAGTGATGTGGTGTAAATGCAGAAGAGGAGCGGTCCAAGCACTGAACCCTGGGGAACTCCTGTGGTCAGTTGATGTGCTTTGGATACCTCGCCTCTCCATGTGACCCTGAAGGACCTACCTGTGCGATAGGACTCAAACCAGTGGAGGGAAGTTCCAGTCATGCCAAGTGATTAGAGGGTGGACAGAAGGATCTGATGATTCACCGTGTCGAAGGCAGCAGACAACTGATGATTTGGAAGCAGCTTTAGCGATCCACAGGGCTTCGGTGACCGACAGCAATGCAATCTCGGTTGAGTGCACTTTCTTGAAGCCTGATTGGTTGACATCCAGCTACTTGGTTGAAAGCAACACATTCAAGTGTTTTTCCAATGAACGGTAGGAGAGAGACAGGTCTGTAATTCTCTAAGAGAGATGTGTTTAGCGTTGATTTTTGTTAAGCAGTGGAGTTACCCGAGCCTGTTTAAATGCTGTAGGGAAAATGCCAGTTTGTAGGGAAGAGTTGATAATGTGTGTGAGTCGGTAGAATTGTGGGAGAGATTGCTTGTAGAAGGTGTGAGGGGATGGGGTCTAGAGATGACTGGAGAGGTGGGATGACTAATTTAGACACTTCGTCCTTGGTCATCGGCTAAAGCTGATGGGGAAAAAATCTGTATCGGTATCGGCACTAAAAAGATCCATATCGGTCGATCCCTACTACAGACTCACAAGAAAGGCCCAAGGCCCTTATCGTAATTTGCAATCTCTTCATTTTTTCCCTCTCCTGGTGGATAGGTTCTTTTTTATTGTCTCTTGACTCTTCCATATACATCGATTGCCGTTTACCCTGCTAGTCATAAATTTGCAAAGAGTTCAGAGCTCATGAGTAAATCTTTGTTGAAGGGGGGAATTAGTGTGTTAGCATAGAAACTGATGGAATCATGCTGTAAATGCATGATCACAATATATGTTAATAAATTCACCGAACTGAGTTGAAATAGTTGTGAGCTATTGGACCCGCAGTCCGCCCATGCCTACCTCTCGTCCGATCCGCACCGCATCCGACACGTAATTAGTATGGGGGTCACCCATGTGCAGGACTCTTTGCATAGTCTGCAATGTCAAAATGATCACAGTTTGTAGAAACGGTGACATCATGCGCATGTGTGTTACTTCTTCAGTCTATAGGTACGTAGTGTTTCTTTACAAAGTGACATCACCAACTACTGGTGTTTTGACAATGTTGTCATCTGTCCACAATTTTTTTTTTAATGCGAAGGAAAAACGTTTAAATATTTAGTCCATCGCTGTCGTATAAACACACCCTAATTTACTTTTATTTTACAATTGTCCCAATTGATTTTCATAATTTTTATGTTTTTATTTTAGGCCTGATAAAAGTGAAAGAGGAAAGACTAGATCTGAATGAAGTGGAGGAGAAACATCATCAGAAAGTTCATGATGTCACCGCTGGAGAGAAACCATTGAGTTGCTCCAAAACTGAAAACAGTTGCTCACAAAGCAGCGTCCAAATAACAGAAGAGAAAAAGCCTTTCACATGTTCTCAGTGTGGAAACACTTTCTCACGTAAAGAAAGTCTGAAGAAGCACATGTTAATTCATGGTGGAATAAAGCCTTTCAGCTGTTCTGAGTGTGGCAAGAGTTTCACACATAGATCATACCTTAATGAGCATTTGTTTAATCACACTTCAGAAAAACCTTTTACCTGTTCTCAGTGTGGAAAGACGTTTATCCGTAAAGGAAGCCTGACGAAGCACATGTTAATTCATGATGGAATAAAGCCTTTCTCCTGCTCTCAGTGTGGAATGAGTTTTACACAGAAAACACACCTTACTTATCATCTGGTAACTCACACTTCAGAAAAGCCTTTCACTTGCCCTCAGTGTGGAAAGACTTTCACACGTAAAGGAACCCTGACGAATCACATGTTAATTCATGATGGAATCAAGCCTTTCTCCTGCTCTCAGTGTCAAAGCTCTTTCATATGTGAAGGACGTTTGAAGAAGCACATGTTAATTCATGCTGGAATAAAGCCTTTCAGCTGCTCTCAGTGTGGAAAGAGTTTCACACAGAACTCACACCTTAATGAGCATTTGTTAATTCACACTTCAGAAAAGCCGTTCACTTGCTCTCAGTGTGGAAAGACCTTCATACGTAAAGGAAGCCTGAAGATCCACATGAGAATTCATGCTGGAATAAAGCCTTTCAGCTGCTCTCAGTGTGGAAAGGGTTTCAAACAGAAATCACACCTTAATGAGCATTTGGTAACTCACATTTCAGAAAAGCCATTCGCTTGCCCTCAGTGTGGAAACACTTTTATACGTAAAGGAAGCCTGAAGAAGCACATGCTAATTCATGATGCAATAAAGCCTATCACCTGCTCTCAATGTGGAAAGACTTTCATACATAAAGAAAGTCTGAAGAAGCACATGCTAATTCATGATGGAATAAAGCCATTCACCTGCTCTCAGTGTGGAAAGAGTTTCACACAGAAAGGACATCTTAAGGATCATCTGGTAACTCACTCTTCAGAAAAGCCTTTCACTTGCCCTCAGTGTGGAAAGACTTTTACACGTAAAGGATACTTTAAGACTCACATGTTAATTCATGCTGGAATCAAGCCTTTCACCTGCTCTGAGTGTGGAATTAATTTCAAATGTAAAGGAAACCTGAAGAATCACATGTTAGTTCATTCTTGAAAAAAGCCATTCACCTGCTCTCCTGCCCCATCCACACTACTGCGTTTTCGTTTAAAAACGGAGAATTAAAACGAATACGATCTCCATCCAAACCAGCTTTTTATCTGCGTATTAGAATTAATCTCGGTACACTTTAAAACGACTGAAAACGCGGATCACGTGACCATTCACCAACACTGGGCATGCGTGTGCTGTTATAAACGGTGGCTGACAAATCAGGGAAGGACACGTCATGTCACGTCACGTCTCTGTTTTTTAACGAAAACGCAGTAGTGTGGGCGGGGCCTCAGTGTAAGTAGTTTCACCTGTAAAAAACCATTTAATATTCATGTGAGAATTCATGTGAGAGGTTTATCTTTTTATAAAAACTTTTTTTGTCAACTTTATTTGAATTTAATTTTACTGTATGTGCCTATAGGGGTGGGCCGGGGATGGCAGGGGTTGGTGGCAATGTAAGTAAATGGATATTTGCCACGGGGAGAGGGCTTCGATTACCCCTCTACATGTGTTAGCCTTCATAATAAAACCAAATATTGTTTCAAAACCGCTTTACAGTGATTATAGGAAATTGAAATAACAAAGATTGTTTTGGCTTTACAGCAGCT